>JAUESE010000057.1:8878200-8890055 GCA_032274725.1 Malacoctenus triangulatus | reverse complement strand
TCCCTGAAATCACAGCAGAAGACAGATAACGCATTCAGAGGAACTGTGGTGTCGACATATTGTGGGAAACTTTGAACAGTAGTCGGCTGTCTGTTTCTCTTTCATTTCACGACAAGTGTAACACATTAATAACACATAAACAGAAAAACACATGAACAGCAACAAATTTAATGTTGATTAAAGTGGTGAAATTTGACATACACGAGCACAGGATGATTTTTGATCACTTTTAGACACAGTAAAGAGCAGTAAAGATGTCTCGTCTGTAAAGATTATTACCTGATACAGCAAACATACATAAGTATGTACTTGTGTAGAAGTATAAAAGTTGAAGATACAACATCTGGGGATACATTGAAGAGGCTAATTTTCATTATACCTCATTGGGTTTCGATTTTTCCCCCCCCCAATATTTACATATCTAATAACTGATAATATAGAAATAAGGGAAAGAGAAGAGCAATATGTTAATTCAGTAGGATGTTCATAAAGTGTAGTTGTTTTGTTTAGGAATAGTATTTCTGTTGAGTTGTTTTGTCTCTTTAAAGCGTTTATCAGCATTACATTAGCTGATGTTATACATAGTGAGAGAGAGAGAGAGAGAGAGAGAGAGAGAGAGAGAGAGAGAGAGAGAGAGAGAGAGAGAGGCGGGACCTCCGAGCCGGGAAGGGCGTTCTCTGTGCGGTCAGACCGGGCAGAGTCATCCCGAGGGGTGGGTCCTCCGGCAGCGGCGAAGGAAAACCCACCTTTTTTCATTGTTAAGGACGCGGTGGAATGCGATGGTTTGATCTCCAACGGACCAGGGAGGGGGATATCCGAGAGGAAGAGGACCAACGAAAGCGACTGGGAGAAAGGGGGCGAACCGAAAAAGCAGCCTCACTCCCTCACCCCCCCCCCTCCTCCTCCTCCTGTCGCCTCCAACTCTCTGGTCTTGTCTGAGAATATGTGGATGAACTTGTCCCGGCCGCGTCGGCTGCAGCGCGTCCGACCGTCCGCGTGAGCGCAGCCCCGCGCGAAGTTGTGGATTTACCATTGCGCTTTTTTTTTTGTCTTCCGGAACCCAGCGGTGGAGCCGCCAAGGTAAATGTAACTCTTGTCCTGTTCAGTGTGTGTCAGGGCGGGAGGGGGGGGGTCTCGGATGTGAAACCAAACTACACTTCAGGAGGGTTCACACAGCGGCTCCGGGACTGCAGAAGTCTGAACTGCGGCAAGTTTTTCAGTCCTCCTCCTCCTCCTCCTCGTCCTCGTCGTTGTCCTCCTCCGCCTCCTCGGCTCGGTTTTTACAGCAGGCTAAAGCATCCAGGCGAAGGACCTCAGGTGGCTCAATATCCACGGTTTACGTCCGACCCCGTGCGCGCGTTGTAATGTTTTTTTATGAAGGTTTCACACGGTTGGCCGCGCATTTGTCTCGTGTTTGCGCACAGTGGAGCGCCACTGTTTTCCTACCAGCCGAGCCAAAGCGCAGCCGGATCTCACTGTATTCTGCCCCGACACGAATGTCTTGACACGCATGTTGCCCATTCTTCGGCCTCTGCATGACACGGACCTCATCTTTTTCCTGCTTCCTCCTCCACCTCCCACACTCCCGCTTCCTCCTGATTCCTATCATTGGGAATTTAGGTCACTTTTCACCGGATGAAACGGTGTTTCCACTTTTTTTTCGGGACCTGCGTGAGGTACATGCGAACAACAGCTGGCACACTGAGGGCTCCACCGGCATTGTTTTGGCCCAGATTTCCCTTCCAAACAGAGGGACTTAAAGCAAAACAGTGCTGACCCCGCCACACCAACACAACACGTTCTGGAAATACATTGTGTTGTTTAGTAGATTCTCTGGTTGTTTATCGCATGCTGCATGTCTTCCAGACAGGATATTGACTGGCCCTCCATGATGGATTATTATGGCCTGTAAGTCCATGCACTCTCACTGTCAATACACATAAACCTCTGAGTGAATAATAATGCCCCCCCCACACACACACACCCCAGCTCGACCCCGTGTGAGGCTATTATGTGTGCTACTGTTTAAACTAGGATGTAGTCTGTTGGTGCCATTTGGCAGCTGCTGGAAGAAACTGCCTGAATTGTGGACATGTTCCCGTCTGCAGAGGTCTCCTGTTGAACTGTGTCCAAGCATAACTTAACTCTAAAGAATTTAACCTTCAGTGTAAAGTCCCAAGTGTAGAAGTACTACTGTTTTCGTCCAAACAGTAGTGCTAGTGCTTATAAAAAGGATGTTTTTGCTTCTATGGTTTATGTGTGACTTGCAGACTTCCCATGTTTGGTAGACTGTCGCGTCCACACTTGGTGGATCAACTCAGAGGTGAAACTTTGGCGCTGCTTGGTCGATCTGTTGAGGATCCGTCCTCTGTTTGAGCGTTCCTTCTACATAATAAGGTGGGGTCACGCAGTTTGGGCTCCATGCACAGGTATGAAAACAAGGCGGCAGCAGTAAAGTCTGAACAGAGCGTGCCCTGTGCTCCCTCTGCCGAGCACTGATGGAGGAGCGTGTGCATTTGTAAACAGCAGCAAGAAAAGGTAGTCGTAAGTGGAGGAACACTAATCTGCCAGGTGGGGCTCGTAAAGAGCTGCAACAGGGAAGGAGATTGGGGAGGGGGTGGGGGGGGGGGGGGCCCTGCCTTGACCTGTTTCAGACATGGAGGAGACAAAAAAAAGATCCCTGATGACTTTCCAGTAAGGCTCGTCCCTCCCAGCCAGCTGCAGATCACACCAGCCGAGCTACCAGCTCGGCCCGCTGCGACTCAACTTTCCTGCTGCCACAGGCGCTTCCATTGAGTCACGGAGGTCGACGTGTGAAGGGGAGTGAAAAAGGTTCCCTTCTGTATTTTCACTGGGATTATCGCGCCGCATGCGGAGGGAAAGTCTGCCGTTTAAGCTGTCAGTCTGGAAACGGTGATCGACGCGCAAAACGGGGGAAAATCAAACGAGAGGAACAGCCAAGTGCAGAGTGAGATGTCTAAATTTCCCCTGATTACCACTCAATCTGTGCAGTTCCACTCTTGGCAGATTCACCCCCCCCCCCCTCCCAACCTCAGCTTGGTTGCTGTTCAGATGCCCTCTTTGACCTTCAACCCCTGAACACGATGACTCGGCACAGCGATGGTCATTAGCGTTGTGACTCTGCGGGAGTGCCTCGGCCACCAGCAGCAGCACCTGTTCCTCACTCGTTAAAGGCTCAGCAGTGAAAGTTACGCGGGGACGGAGTTCGCACCGCGTCCCGTCCGGGAGTCGTCGGCTGCCATCCAAACTGATACCCGCGCCTCGTTCTCCTCTTTTACGACCCGAGCTGTGCCACGCGTGATTGGTTTTCCACTCCGCAGAGCGACGCGACCGCCCAATGAAACTGCCTGCGCTGCTTTGGCTGAAACCGAAAACTAATCATTATGGGTGTCCAATAAGGGTAATTATCAGACTAAGCAGTGGACCTGGGGATTACCGGGTGGCTAAACGACTGCTCGAGGGATTAAATTAAAATATTGAGGTTTTCTGCCTGGGAGAATCGAACCGCCGGCAGTGCCAGACCCAGCCTGTCAGTGGGAATATTACTGCCACTCCGCACATCAGGCTTCACGCACAGGCCGTCCTGTTTGTACAGCACCATCACACATCGGGGTGGAATTACAGGACAAGGATGTTGACGTAATGCTGCAAGTGCATGGAAATAAGAATGGATATGGTTACTGCCTTGGTGGATTTAAAAAAACCAAAAAAGATCCAGATATTGGTTTTTTTTTTAGGCAAGATTTCTTTGACACATAGAAATCTGCAGGAGAAGAATGCTATCGCAAGACAGAGAATGTATTTGATTTGACTTATAGTAAAAAGGCCTTGAAGAATGATGAAAAGTCACTGTTTTGTAATATTATTATATAATAATAATGTTTTTTTAATTTTTATGTCAGTATTTTTTGTTTTCAATACGTTTCTCTTTGGACTGATGGCTTTTCTTGTATCTTTGTACACTGTATATAAACTCAGTGAATCACACAATGTCAAACAGCAGCTAAAACAAATTCATAAATCTTTTATTATCGTATAATGTTCAAACATCCCAAAAAAATGCCTTTGGATTATTTGTAAAACTGTTGTAGGGACCGAGTTTCCATTGGGCATATGGCACAACGCTCATCCACGGAAACGCTTCAGCTTTACAACAAGTCATTGAAACGTCCCGTATGTCCCTGAATATAATCCCCTGCAAATCTCTTCTTCATTATTCAGTCAGAGATGGGAAATCCAAGGTTATCATCTGTGCTATTTGACGCTGATTTTCATTTTTTTTTTTTTGCCCCCTCTCCATCTGACCACAGAGCGGAGACTAATCCACTTGAATCATTGATTAAAGTAGTTTGACACAGAATCATCGTTTGTGTGTTGCGTATTTGTAGAAACGCTTTCGCGAGGGATCCAGTTAAATCATTTCTTTCAGCAAGCTGTGTAACTTTTGGGCATAGATTGCTAACAAATCTCTCTAATCTTCTTAGTTTTGCTCTGTAATTTCATGAATGACTAATTGGTGATTATTGTCCCGCCTTTTCCAACTCATTTATTCATCATGATTCAAAAACTTATAGGAAGTTGTTTGTTTGCCCCCCACGAGCGCAGATGTCCTGCAGTGTGACCTATACACCCCCCAATAAGCTGTAATAGATAGCTGAGGTAGAATTAGGACCGGATGGTGTTGGTGTTGGTTATTAATGGAGAGACTCGCTCACTTTTAGCCCCGGTAACCCTCTGGCCCAGGAATAGAGCGGCGGATGATGTTGCAGGTGTTACAAACGGGGGCCGTCCTTGAAATAGCTCCCATGAATCATGATCTCTCGGAGCCCGGAATTAAAGCCCACACACAGCCTGCGAACGCACATCCTTTATTTCGAGTGCGTGCGTGTGTTTTGTGATAATGCAATAAACGGCTCGGTGTATCCGGGACAGAGGCCGCTGTTGACAGTACGCGGGCCAGCTGGAGCTGCCGTCGTCTGCGTGTTTCGCAGACGCGCAGGAAGATGGCTTAATGCCACAGAGACGCCAGTGTGACACTGTGCATGTACGTACTGTATCTCTGCATAGTGTGAGAAAATCCACACGCAAGTGCTGTGACGGCAGATGAATGTGAGAGTCATTTTTCAAGCACAAATGCCAAAACACTGGAGACTTATGGTGTTTATTTCACAGGGGAGTTACTTCCCTTTGTGACCATTTACAGCGTATTTTTGAAGTGTGGACTTTTGTCACAGAATAAGGAAAAAAACAGGTCTTCATTTTTGACAGGTTCAGTAGATCAATCATCCCTGGCAGCAACAAATTGCTGCAGCTCCAGCGGCAGATGCTCATCTGTCAGATGCTCCTGTTAGTGTAAACATGTGTGTGTGTGTGTCTCTATTAAGGCTCCTTTGTGCTGCTTATCTCTTATCTGATGACAGCATAAAATGAGAAGAAACAGGTAACTGTAACTATAAAGCAGAAACAGTTTTTAATCAAGATGAGTGGAAATAATTTCCCCTGCATGTACGTGATTGATCAGCCAAAACACGAGTCAGGCTGTAATTCGTTTCAGGCGACAATCGCTCCGTATTGTCTGGTTAGCTTTGTGGTTTTCCTGTTTTTTCTTGGTTATGTGGTCTTTTAGTGTTACATCACAAATCACACATTTTTTTCCACTGACTGTGCAAAGCAAATTATTTAGATCATCTCCTTAGATGAAAAAATGTGATTTTACTGGAAACTAATAACTTTCTTTTAATTTTTCAGGAAATAGCATCAGTTTTGTTTCCATCTTCAGTTTTTTTCTGATTCATCGAACTGTTGATAAGTGAAGAAAATGATAATTAAATAGCAACAAGTAGCATTTTGAGAATTATGGTAAACTGGTTACAAAACCTCTTGATTTCATCATTTTCTCGCCCTTTTCCCTCCTATTTGATAATCATTGTCTTCTATTCAGTACATCAAGTGTCCCCCCCTCCCTCTGTTCCCCTTCCCTCCTGGCCTTTCCCCCTCTTCTCTTCCTGCTAGCCCACCCTGCCAGCTTTCTTTATCAGCGGTGGGTCAGTAACGGGGCAGGGCTCTGTGATTTCAGCTGCAGTTCAAACTACTTGAACTCTCCGTGTGTTTTTCAGGGATGTAGTTTTTGTCAGTGCAGGTATTTCTGTGTTCCCAGGCACTTTTACTCGGGGCTGCTGTTTCTCTTCGTGTATATCTGTCATCAGATGCTCCAGGCTGAGAGCGCCGCGCACTGAGTGAAGAGTAGCCGCGAGCACATTTCAGCTCACACGAGTCACTCGGGCCTCTCATTAACACGTCCACTGACACACAGATATGCGCTCACGCTCGTGCGGAATCCCACGCGGAAGCGAGAATGGCCGCTGTTCATACGTTCACCTCCGCGCGTATGTGCGAGTGTGAATGAATGCCCATCGTTAGTCCCCCCCCAAAGCGTGCCAAACGGCCTCCTCATTACCAGCGGCTCTCTGGTGGGCTCGCGGTCATGTGGCGGCGTGACGGCGAGCCCACCGGAGCAGTTGGGCCCGCGGTCATGTGGCGCCACGGTCACTTGGAGAGGTCTCCGATTGTCTTTGGAGGCCGCAGGTGCATGCGGGTGCCCCTCGTGACACGACACCAAAACAAGTCAAATCGAGCAAGAGTACATCAACGCACACAAAGTATCAGAAATACTGAACTGGACCAAAGTAACAGTAATATGTTCATCTTGTTTTAAGTTTTGTGTTCGTCATTTGTGGTGAAGAATCTCTACTTTACGTTTCACCAGTTTACCCTCCTGACATCTTTGGTAGTCACTGAGGTGGTAAAGGTTTTATTGAGTGATGGGGTGCTTATCACTTTCGTGCGCAGGCGCTTATGACATGGGAATTGTTTGGACAAATTGGACCGTTGTAAAATTCCCCCTCTGTGTGCGCTTGGCACGGACCTGGGGTCCATAAAATGTTTCATCCAGTGACCTTTGTCTTGGCGAAGTTGGAAGAGTTTACCGGGTGTTCGCTCCCGCCTCTGCTCTGTCACTTTTTGTTTCTTTGAATTATTTTATGAGGAAATCCTCGCAGCTCAGCGCAAAGCTGCACGGTGGTGCCCGTAAATCCTCTTCCTCTGGTTTTGTTTACGTTAATCGTTCTGAGATCTTAAGAATGCCAAAACAACGACCAAATCAGCAGGTTTCATACTGCTGTATTGCGCCATATCTGATATCTTCATCAAACCAAACATACAAGTCACAGCCTTTATTTGCAACATTTTTTTCCCTTTGTTTTTTTTACGTCCTAAATTTCCAACAAATGTCTCGATTAGTGGGAAGTCGAATCCCAGAAAACAAACTATCTAATGTTGTTTGATGGCTTCCACTTGCCAGTTGCCCCACATGGCTGCAGTTTTGACCAATAATAAAGGTCACTCTGCTACTGTGTTTGTGTTTCACATTCCTTCACTCTGACCCAAAACAGTTCCTGTGTGACAGTTTGGTTTCCGTGTGGATATTTCAGCTTCTGGCGAGTTGTTTTACAGTCGATCCTCCGGGTGCTTCCTTTGTTCCAACACTGTACCGGCTCCTCAGAAATGGCTACCGCGTTGATTCTGGAAGAAAAGTGGAAAGACGTGCAAGGCAAACAGACTTCAAAAGCATGTAGGAGGCACAGTGAGGCGAAAGGAGGGTGGGAGGGAAGGGGAGGGGGAGACAGAGGAGGAAGGGACTGAGGCGTTTTAACAGGGGAGAGCTAAAGTTAAGACATTACTTGTAAATTCCTCAGGCGCACTTTCTATTTTTTTAGGTGCTCTCCTGATTATCGGGCCAATATTTCTCCTTTCTCCTTCCGATTGTTATCTTGTCTCTCTTTCTCTCCCTTTGCTCTCTCCTTCGCCTCCGTGAGGAGGTGCAGCCCGCTCCCTTCCCTCCCCTCTCCCTCCCTGTCACTCCCCCTCTTGTCCCGCCTGGTCCAGGAGTATTTTTGGAAGTTAATGAAAAGAGAAATCTGAACCGCTTACCCTTAAAAGGCATGTCTGGGTCAGCTGGGTGGAAACTTGTGTTATTAATGTCCTCAACATTTTCTGTGTGAGTGGGTCATCTGTGATTGTAAGTTTGTGTGCGCTCGGTGCCGTGCAAAAGCGCAGGAATGCTGTGGGTTGGGGTGGACTGGAAGGGAAGGAGGGTGGGCTAGGAAACAGGCCCTACATCTTCAGGAAAGGAGGGGGGTCAGGGGCATATTTGGCATATTTCAGGAGCCATTCCAGTCTGGTTCACCGTGTATTCTTCCTAAAGATGTGGCCGAGCAGCCAGACAGACAGCGATCCGGGGAGAGGAAGAAAGGTGAACACGCTCTACTTCTCCTTCCTGTCAGTCCTGCGTCGATGGCACAGGCTGCTCGCAGCCACACTCGGACGGAGTGAACGCTGAAAGCCACCAACGCAGGTGGTGGATAGATGTGAAAATACCACCTCATGCCACCTACATACTCGCACAGATGTCCAACCCCCCTCCTACCAGCTTATAACCTCAGAGGCATCCATAAAAGGCGAGTTTTCGAACCAAAGTCCTTCACCCAGCAGCAGGGTTTGTGTGTCTTGGGTACCATCACTACAATCTAATGAGTGTTTATGTGCTCGGAGCTGTAATATGTCTCTTTCAACCTCTCTTCCGTGGCATTATAGTTACTGCTTTCCTCCCCTAGAATTTATGATAGTTTAGTCTGTTATTTGCAGCCGAACGGCTACTGAGTGACGCGAGAGCGGTTGGCAGGAGTTCTGCCGTAGTGGTACCAGTCCAGTGCTCAGCAGAGGTCCGGTTCATCGCGAGGTCACGGGGCGAGGCCAGCACCAGTACTTTTGACCATCAGTGTTTGAGCAGAGAAATGATCTTCTTTCATTTTTTTGGGGTTTCCAACTGAATCGTGATCCTCTTAAATAGCTGTTTTAAAAGTCTGGAAGAAACTGGCACATCAAAGGGCTTGTTCCTCCTCACACAGACGCTGCTGTGAACAGAAGCCTTCAAAAGTCAACAGCGTGCGCTGTCTCGTCTTGTGCTCTGATGCGTCTTGTTTTTTTGATCTTAGAAGGAAAACCTGGATTAGGTAACCCTGTCTAAATAAGAAGAGAAACTGAAATGTGACGAGGAAATCCCTGTGTAAACACCAACAGAACAAAGGCGAGCGCTTATGGAGAGAAGGAAAATGCTTTCACGATTAGCAAATAAAGATTCAATGGAAATGCAGTTTAAATAAGCAAATGATCTCACTTCTTAACAGGAAAGTAACAGAAATTTGTATATTTCTGCTGGTGAACAATTGCAGAGAAGATTTGGCAAGTCTTTTATTGGTGCAACCCACATACTGGGCTCTGCTGCTCATCCCACAAATGCATGTTCCTTAGAAGTGTAGCCTTATCCAAAGAAGAAATACACTTTTATGTGTTTACTTTGTAAAATTTGCTTCTTTTTGAATGTTTTACAGTCCCGTCTGAAATACTTGTTACTGAAGATAAGATGTGCTTTCTTGGTTACAATTTTGCGCTCGTTTGTCCCACACCAGCTCTGTTTGTGTATCGGATTCCACACTCAGTGAGGGTCCGCTTTGAAGTTGCGCGTGTGACAGGAGTGAAAAACTGTTGGATATCGAACGCGCGGGGGGAGAGATTAAGCAAGAATCGACTTTAATGTGTGGCTCGAGCAGCCCGGCGTTGGATCTCTGCGTCCTCTTTGGCCGTTTGGACGAACGGGTTGCCTGGCGATACGGGGTTTGTGACGCCCGGCGTCTCGACTGTACGAGCGATACAGTCGCTCCGGCTCTCACACACTCCTGTCTGACCCGCTCCGAGCCTCGGGTCTGCAGGGCGGCTCTCAAAATAAAATTCCTTCTGCAGATTATTTTTCTTGTGATCAGAAAATATACATGTTCTCACAGGGAGGAATGTTCAGACTCCATCGCAATCTGCTCGCTCCACTCTCTCCCCACCGCCTTCGGCTCCATTTCTCTCTTTGTACTAAATTAGAGTCCCTTCACTGATTTCTGTGGAGTCCCTGCGAGTGTAAAAGTCTTGATGCACATGAATTTTGTTTGACTCTTCCAATTTACTGTGACGATGTTTTGTTCTGTGGCAATAAACCAGTGAGATGTTTTCCTCCGCTCATCCAACCAGCTTGGTATTAACAGGTCTGTTCTCTGGGACTTTCGTCACTGTGTTGCTGAGGCATACAGACCCCAACTGCGAGGATATTTTCAGACCCCCCCCCCTTTCTTTTTTCCCCCCTCTGTTCTGGGGCTGGTTTTATTTAGGAGGAGATCTGTGCCCTGTTTTTCTTTTGTTAAGGGCAGCTCAGGGCTGGGGTTTCGCTGGTTTTCTCCCTCCCGCCATGCCAGCGTTGCTTTTGGAGCTCCCTCGCATGCTAACTGTCCCGACCAGGGGAAGTGAAGCAGCACAATGCTGCTATGGTGAGACCGTAAAAATAGACCTGCTAAAGTGCAGCTTTTACTTTAAGAGTCATGAAAACCCTTTTATGTCAGAGTTTTATGTAGTACGTGGGAGTAGGAAAAAAAGATGACTTTTTGCTGAATGGAGCTACAACCAACTATTATTTTTTTGCCTCTTTTGTACTGTTGAAAGGCTGCAGAGAGTCTGTTCAAAAGCGCCATCGATCTGAAATCAATCCTCTTAGAGTTTATGTTTCGATGATTTTACATGACGGATGACTCGAGGAACAGATGAATTAATTGGCTGATCTTTGGAGGGCTGCTGAGTGAATTCGAGTCACTGGGATGCTGCGGTGTTTTCCACACTGAATCGCTCACAGTAGTCGCATTCTCATTTGCTTGGACGTAAGCAGACAAACACACACACACACACGGCAACTTGGGCCATGTGTGAGTCATCAACTCCCCTCCGGTGGTCCTTTCATCCGTCCCTCACTCCTTTTCTCTCTTCCTCTCTGCGCATCACTTTACAGCCAAGCAGGCTCGCATTTGGATTGCTGTCGGTGTCTGTTTAATAAGCAACAAGAGACGTAAGTGATTCACTCGGTGCTTTCTGTGCACGCTTCGTCACTGGATAACTGACTTTTCGAACGTGTGAGGTATTAAATGCGTGGCTTGCGCTCAGCTGAGGTATGTATACGAGCGTACATGAGAACGAGGTGAGACATAGGAGTCTCACGGGAATCCTATAACGCTCCCGAGTCCCTTGAGTGGTTCATTTGTGCACGCTGGAACATTGTGGAATACCAGGCATACTTTATGATCCAACCTTCAGCCGGCTCCTTCGCTTTCTCCCAGAGTCGGGGTTTATTTGTGAAGCTCAGCCAGTCTGTCTGTCCGGACAGCCGCCCTCCTCCCTGCCTCCTACTTCTTCTCTCCGAAGACTTAAACACTTCATTTCAGATATTTAGCCGATGCTTTTTTTTCTTCCTTTCCCCCCCAGTTCATTCGTTCCTCAGATGGTTTGGCAAAACAATGAAATATGTGAACCCGAGGCCGCGAATTGCAGCACTGTTTGTCACCCTGTGAGATGTTGAGGTATCTGTGTGGGTTGGCATATATGCGTATGTGTGTGCGTTTACCCTCTTTCTGAGGCCTCAACAAACGCGTCTGCCACATGTGGCGGCGTGTTTTGACTGCCTGGTCAAACAAGGGTACAGAGGAGCTGGAAGCCTCGTGGCAAAGAGTGGCTCGTGCCCACCCACCGGGACAAACCTGGAGTCTTTGCCTCCTTGTGTTCCCCCTCTGGTCATAGTTTCTCCCTCAGTCTGTTGAAACCTCTTCCAGTCGTTCCCATCTCTCTCTCTCTCTCTCTCTCTCTCTCTCTCTCTCTCTCTCTCTCTCTCTCTCTCTCTCTCTCTCTCTCTC
>JAUESE010000057.1:8861192-8874199 GCA_032274725.1 Malacoctenus triangulatus | reverse complement strand
GTGTGTGTGTGTGTGTGTGTGTGTGTGTGTGTGTGTGTGTGTGTGTGTGTGTGTGTGTGCGCGCGCGTGTGCGTGCGCGCGTGTGTTTGCACATGTTTTGGAGCAGATGAGAGCTCCTAGAATGATGATGATGATGATGATTATGATAATGGTGCGTGTGTGTTTGTGTGTGTGAGTGTGCGTCCCAGTGCCTCCCCAGAGAACTGAATAGGGCCTTCTGTTGTCGTGGCCAAACATTGCTTGTCTGCTCATGCATGAGTCTTATTGCAAAGCCTCCGAATGCGTCCCATATCTGAGCAGTTAGCTCATTCTTAGCCTGTTAGCCTGTGAATGATCTCCCCTACAGTGACTGCATTGTCAGCCCGGCCGCAGGCCCTGGGCCTTGCCAAGTGCCAAGCATAACAATGGTGAAAGATGGCATGAGTGTGTGTTTTGATATTATGATGACCACTGCGTACTTTTACTAACCCTATGGCCTCTTTGTGTGTTTTCGCCACAGGATGGAGAGTTCACGGAGAGGAGCTTGATGTGAGACAAAAGGATGCAGCGTGAATGAAGTAAGTTGTGACTCTCTGTGCTTTCAACACATTTGGAGCACCACAAAAGCGCTTCGTGATTTGTTTGTGCACAGAGAAAAAGGAGGGAAAACAAGAAAGGATGCGGCTTTCATTCAGCGTTTCCAGAATACTCAGTGAAAGCAAAAGCTGTTGTTCTGATACTGATCTACAAATGCATTTGTCAGTTCCCTGTAAACGTTCCTACGATATTTACTGAAGAAAAGCCAAGAGAGACAAAATATTAAAAAATGATGGTTGTGTTTCTAAAACCCATCGATCCTGAGCCCCACCAGCTCCTCCTCCTCTTCTTCTCCTCCTCATTCTCCACCCTTGCCTAATTTCCCCTCCCTCCTCCAGCTCGCCCTCCTCCGTCTCCCCTCTTCCGCCCCTCCTCTGCTCTTTGTGAGCCTGTTTCCTGTTGGGCACAAATGCCGGCGCCGCATTTCCTTCCCCGTAGCCCGAAGTCACAAGGGAGTGGCACGCATACGTATATACGGCGCTGTTTATATATATTTTCTGTAACATATGGGTCAATGCACTCTCGTCCATAAACAATGGCAGCACTCCAGGGGACAGCAGCTGGTGCTGAGATATCAGGCCCAGGTTAGTCAGCAGAGACAGTGAATGCATCACTGTCTCGTCAGCTGTCTCCTCGCACAACCATTTAGGGTCATCGTATGGCCACGGCTCGTCCTGTACGTGCTCACTGGCCTGCATTTACATGTGTTTATTATTCCGGATGCCAGTTCACATCCTGCCGAAGCCAAATTCATTCCCAAATAGTCCAAGATGGACCGAGACCAGGAAAACTAGTAGTAAAACAGGAAAGAGGGCCTTGTCTCACTGGAGACACGTCCAGCTTGTCTTGAAAATCAGCCGTGTGTTGCTTTTAAAAAGAGATGCATAAAAGCTACATTCTGAAGTTTTCACTCTGCTGCGTATGAGTTTTAGGTTGGTACGTTTACAGTGAGTCTGCTGTATTCATGCTGTTATGAGACAATCTTTGGGAGCTGCATCCTCCCACAGAGCCCTCCCTCCTCCTCCTCTGATATCCTGCGTCATCGTTTCACCTCCCGCTACCTCCCCTCGTCTCCTCTTCCTTCCCTCCATCCTGCAGCCAGTTGCTGCATTCCTGCTGCAGTAATCCTCTCTGGCAGCTACCTGCTCTGCATTCTGTGGAGTCACTCCCCTCGTCTGTGGCTTTATCAGCCTCTCATTCCTCCGTTTCTTATCTCCTACTGTCACGAGCGTTTTTTCTCTGCACTTTTATTTCGTCTGAGCTTTGCTACTTTTGTTGCTCTCGCTCTCTCTCTTTTTTTCCCCCCGTCTCTCTCTCTCTCTCTCTCATCAGAGAGCCACTGAGGTCTCCATTCAGCCGCAGCAGGCTGCTAATGCCAAGGCTCAGGCTGATGAAGCCCTGCCAAGCTCTGCCAAGCTAGCTCTGTGTGTCAGAGTGTGTGTGTGTGTGTGTTTTGATGTATGCGCACTCTGTGCTAGGACGGGAAAGCAGCGAACAAGCCGGATGGCAAGCAGCCGCATACAAGGTGAAAGGGCTGCGTGTTGATACAGCTCAATAGTAGTATCGTAGTAGTTCTTTTCTGGTCGCAGTAGGGACGTTGGTGCAGAATCTGCTGATCAGCTGACATTCGCTTCCATTCGAGACAAAGGGAATGCAACAGGGAATTGGGATGAAGGTCAATGGAAGGAAACCGGAGGAAGGCAGCGGCAGAAAATGGGGGTTGTGGTGTTATTTGGAGGTTATGTGAATGTGATTGGTAGTGGCGGAGACTCACAGACAGAAATGAATCATGGACATTCATCATGGGCCGTGCAGGTCAGTGCGTAATCACACAGCAGTTTTGTTCCGTACCAAATTACCTGAGCAAAACTCGTAACATTCCTGACTTCCACGAAAACACTGAATGCAGCAGTAAAAGCATAATTATCTATATAGACTTCTTGTACAGATATGTTTACCAGTCCAAACTCACTGGGAGCTTATAAAACAGACGCAGGTACAACTGTTAAGAAAATGGTGTTTACATTTCCACAAATTGGCCGTATTGTCCCATAATCTGAACAAATATGTGTGTAAAAAGAGTAATCTCAGTGTAATTGTGTGTTTGTTCTTCCTCTTGGTACTCAGTGACTGTTTAACATCTGACAGTGACGAAGCCTTTGCATTTGCCAATGTTTGTTAAGTAGTCTGTAAATAGATTTGCATTCATCATCTATAGCTTCAAATCCAGAAAATGTTGTATCAGAGTTTAGATGAAAATGGCAGACAAGACTACAGATCATTAGAACATTGTGAGGTCTTGATCTTCAGCAATTGTGCCCCCCGCCTTCAGTAAAACTCACTCGCTTTGACTTTTACTCTGATAAACACACAAACAGAAGACACACCTCTCCTCAGGTCGCGATAATGAAAAAGTAGGAGACACAATTATTGGTCTGTCATCGTCTCGTCTTTCGTTCGGCTTCACTTTTGTCTGTCTGCCTCACCTCATTCTTTCTGGGCCTGACTCACACGACCTGTCGGTTTCCCCGTCTTGACTCTGACGTGTGTCATCATGTTGTGATGTTTTTTATGGTGCCTTATCGGCGAGAAGCGGTGACACATGCACATTCCTGCCCGAGCACTTGGTCACACGCGAATCCACGTATCAGCGTGTCCTGAGTGACTTTACCTGACTTCTACCCAGTGTGTTTCAACAGCTGTTAAAGGCAGTTTTAAAAGGAACTCAAGTTGTTGGAGGTGTTTTTTTTACTGTGTAATATAACTGATTAGCCAAGTACTTGTTGATTAACTTTCAGTCAGTGCACCAACAGTTGCAGCTTCGAGTGTGTACGGAGAGTACGGAAAGCTATTAACCAAAGACTTGTCATCTCTTTTTAACCTCATGTAAAGCTGAGTCTTTACAGATACTTTGCTTAATCCAAAGTGAATAAACTGACATTGAAAGTGTTTTTGTGTTGCGCAATACCGATTATATGATGGCAAGTTCAGACACTTCTAATTTGATCTCAGCAGCGCGAGTTCACAGAGAGGCAGACGACACTTGGTGGAGTTACTCGTGTTGAAAATCTGTGCTGTGAATGTGAGTTTACACACTTTTTTTTCCTGCTAAATGAGAAAACATCACATGATCAGAGCCGATAGCAAGCTGAGGAAGACCCCCTTCAGTACCGTACAGACTGGAAACACTCAGCCACAAAAAGTAACATCACTGGAACCTGACAAGCAAACAAATGTATTTGAATAAAGGCCATAAAATGAACCTTTCTGTTTCCTTTCTGTGACAAATATAAACTTTGTTCCTGGACACTGAACTTCCTGTTTCTGCATTAAGTTTAAACCCCGCTGTTCACAAACCAGCTTACTTCAATGGAACTTCTGCAGAGCATTTTTCTCTCTGACTGACAAGTAGGCTGTAGTGATAATGTGTATTTGCAACCAGTCAATATTTGCACATCGTGACCTGTTTCTCAGTTTCGCTGACCAGCGTCGACTTCATACAACTATGCTTGACTTGTAGAATCCCGGCTTGGCAGCCAGCGAGCCTCTCTTTCTGTGTGTTGACTCTCGTTCGTGTGGATAAAGTGTTGTTGAGTGAAACATTCAGTCCTCCGTGTCTGCATTTGTATCATATTATGTGTTTCCTCTGGACCGACTGGATTAAAGCTGCTCCAGATCTGCCCGAGGACAAGCGTGCTACCGACTGGCCAGTATTTTCAGGTCCTGCTGTTTTAAATAGAGCATCTCATATCCTAACCCGTGCTCTGCTTCTCCGTAGCAGCAGCAGCAGCAGCAACGGCGACATGTGGGTGTAATCTCGCATGCAGTGCGGAGTTCTGTTAAAGAACATGCTCCAATTTACAGTACAGCCACTGAGATTAGGAGGAGGGCCAACAGGCTCGGAGGGCTTTTGGCGTTTGACGCAACCTCCTCAGAATCACATCCTCAATCAGGTCGTAAACGGCCGAGCCAAAAAATTTAGCCGACGTGTAGAATCAGCGAGCTCTCCCAGGAAAGCTGACAGGTCCGGCGCTGTAACTCCTCAAGCTTTCTACTCGCACCCCACCACATCTGTCTTACCTTCTCCTCCACCTTTGTCTGGCATTTCTCTTCTCCTTCCTTTCCCCGTTCTTTTTTTAAAACCTTTCACAACTTTTTTTTTTTTAATCATGCCCACCCACACAAGAGGAGTTCTGGTTTGGGGCGCCAGCAGCAGGACTGTCGGTGAAGAGGAGAGTCGAGGCAAAGACACCGAGACATAGTTGGTTTACAGGGATGTTTGCTTTGTCCAGTGTTCTAAATTAAAGCACCGATTCATCTCACGTGCAAGACTTTCTGTGTTTGCTTGTTCTTCCTGTGCCTGCACAAGTTTTCTGCTTCTCCAGTTTGCTCCCAAAATCCACAAACATGCAGCTGAGTTGAACTGCTGGTGTGAATGTCTGTGTGCTCAGTTGTGTATTTCCCTGTTGGTCTTGTGATTGATTTGCAGCCTGTCCGGTGCCGTACTCTGGCTTCACCCAACTTAAACTTTGATTGACTTCAGCGCTAAATTTGTTAAAGCACGTCCTGATAGAAAGACATCTGCTTTGTCGTTACCGTGGTTAACTTTTCACATCTTCTTGCAGAAACAAATCTATCTCTCTATTAGAAATGACATTTTCTTTAGCCACTATTTCACCAGAGACAAGTATGTTGTACTAAAAGTGGCCATTACACCCAAGATCTTGTGGAAAAAGTGGAAGCAGAGTAAGTTTTCCCACCCCGGTTCCCTCCTCTGCTCTGAATGAGCTGCGTGACCTTAGTTCCTCATGCATTATTCTGCTGAAATGCAACCCTGCCTTTTAGTTTCTGTAGCATTTTTCCAGAAGCGGCGCAAAAAACTGAAAATGCTGAAAGAAACGAGGGGAGAAAAAAAAAAAAGAAGTAACATGACAGCACAGGAAACGGCAAACCGAACATTATGGGATGCCGGTTTTCTCTTTCTTGGAAGAACGGAAAAATGCAGGCCAAGCATCAGGTCTCCACCATCTTGTGGCTTCCACCGCTGCGCCAGCATCCATCCACTGCCGTTGTCCCACCACACACATACACACAAATACACAAGATTTGCCACACATTCCCATATTCAAGCTGGCAGTAACCCGCCTACATGAAGATGTGGTTGAGGCATTTTGATTGGACTGGGGCCCTTTATTAACTACCGTTTATGAGGCAGAAGAGCTTCAAACCCATAAGTTCCAACCTAATGTCAAGTGCAACAGAGAGGGGATTTTTTTCCCCCCCTCTTTCTTTCCTTCCCTCTCTCTTTTTCATGGAGAGAACAGAATGTACTGAAGGCAGCAGGCAGGCAGGAAGAGAGTGGCTAAAGCCTTAATGATATGGTGTATGATTGTAACCTTGGTGCATGTGTTTGAGAGAGAGCGCAGACAGAGTCGATGGACCTTTTTCCTCAAGTTTTATTTTCAGATCTTTATGATTTTGAAGCTCTGAGACAAATGTAGCTGCACTTTACTCTCTCTTTGCTGGAGGGTTCAATGCTTGACTGCCTGGTCCGCTCATTGCACCCATCTCTCCAATCCACTTTTCTTGATGTGAGGAATATTTCGGGTTTTCACACCTGCACTCACCAAGTTCCCGGTCACTTAAAGCATTAGATTTGAGAAACATTCACATTTCAGTTAATTGAAATAAACTCCAAGTACAAACATCAAAAGGCTTCACTGTGTACTTTCACACTGGCTGAACGTGAGTTTTCCCTCCTCCGGTCTGAACGTGATGTTTACCTCGTTTCAATGCGCAGTCGTCATGGAAACATAACCCTGCTTCATCGGCCAGAGATAAAAGTTAATGTGAAAGTGGGCCGTCCTAAATGAGACGACTCATTTACAAAATGCACCTTCTGGTCCGTACTGACCACTGTAAAAGCAACGTCTGGTTAATTTGTCCTTGTTTTGTATAAGTGACACTTTCTCTCCAGTTTTCATGATTTGACCCCCCCACTCTAGAGACTTTCTGTCTCTTCACCCTCTAACCAAAGAGCCTTACTGACCTGCTTTAGAGCGGGCTCTCATTCAGCTCGCTCTGCCCCACAGTTTCAGCGCCTTGCTTCGAGTAAATATGGGACGACTGAAGAAAGGAGCAAAAGGTCAAGTAGGGAACATCCTCTGCAGATTTCAGGGAAGTGGAGGGAACAGAGTCATGCCGTGCTGTACTGGGCATCCAGCAATAAAGCTCAGGCTTTGGCTTAAGCAGTTTCTTGGCTTCACGCTGATTTATGTGTGGCTGTAAATTGCGTGATACAGATACAGTTAGGTCAGTGTGACAGCCACAGTAGGCAATCAGAACATTGTGGTTAGAAACCAGTCGGAGGAATCCGTTGGACTGAAATCATATCTGGCTGCAAGTTGTTCTGCTTCACCTGATACTCTGAGCACACTGACTTTTATATACTCTCCAGGTCATGGTTGTAAAACGCTGCAGACAATGTCCCAGTTAAGAGAAACGTTCTGCGCAGAGCCCGCCGGTGGCCTGGATAAAAGCAGAGCAGGCTGTCCAAGAACTGGCAGTGCCCTGGTTAGCGCATCATTAGGAATGTGTCTACATGAAAGGGGTCACTTTCCCTTACCTCACTGCTCCTGCCCCCCCTCCAGGTTCTCATAATCGTCAGACAAAGAACAGAACACGGGAATGAAACTCGGCTTCGAGTCGAGCGGTCCTCCTCCCGTCCTGCTTCCATCCCTCTTTATCTTTCCATCACACCGTTTTCAAGCATCTTGTTCTTCTCAAACCCAAGTTTTTTTTTCTTGGTTTGTTGAATTGCAGTACCACAGGGAACATGAGGGTTTATGAGCATTTCTCAAAGTGTCTCAAAAGGAAGGAATTTATAGTTTTTGCTAAATAATGACAGTTTGCAGCTTTTTTTCCCTGCGTATTCCACATTCTATGCATTTCCACCCCTCCGTCTCTTTCTCTCCCTCCATCCCTCTAACTCCCTTCTGTCTTGTCCTGACTGCAGCTAATGAGGCCCCAGGCTTGCCATAAGTGAATCAGGTATGTTGATTGGTTTGGCAGAGGCCGGCCCTTGCCAGAGCCACTTTGCACGCACTGCCACCCCCTTAAAAGCGCTCACTTTGCTGCACTGGTGTGCGTGTCAGAGAGAGGTGGAGGGGTAGAGAGGAGGGAGGGGGGGAGGCAGAGAGGGAGGTGGGGATCTGGCAAACAATATAAAAGAGAGAGGTGGGAGGCAGCCTGCCAAGACAGGAGAAACTGGACCTAGGAAGGAAAAAAAAGACAATGATTAAACAGAACAAGGTTAGGGACTAAGAACAGATCTGGTTAGTAGAGTTTAAATATTGTTAAAGAAAAAAATCGTTTTAAATGTTGATAGAATCTGTAGCTGTCAGACTTTGGTAATTACCACATACTTTCGGCATCTCATTTTACAGAGCGGCATCTTTTTCGTGATACTTCTGAGTTACTACAGCCATGAGCTTAAAGTGCCATTCTCAGACAGCAGAACTGAACAGAAATATGTCGTACTGTCAAACGCACCCTTTGGAAAACAAATATATCGGAATTTCTCGTAGTATTCTTACGTCTCTGGAAGAGGATCTGTCGGCTTCGAACCGCAAAGACGAGCCCAAGACAACAAAGAAAAACTGCACTACAACTCACTTAACCAGCCACAAGTGAGTCATGCCAGTGCATCAAGGAATGACTTACTGACTAAGGTGTTTTGGCATCCGAGTGGACAGAAAGACGAGCAGTTTTCAACATCTTTCCCCCATCTGTCTTTTCCCTTTTCTTGCCCCTTGCTCGGTGTATTCTGTCATTATACCGTGTTGTATTCCTCTCAGAGGAACACCAAACCACTCCTCCTCATGAAAGCTATAGAAAATAATTAAAATGCTGCAGTCAAATGCTTTGAGTTCACATTGTGCTTTGTTTTACAGTCATCTTTAACATGCTGACATTCAAAGCCTTTTTTTGGTTTATGTTCAACAGGACTTTTAATGGACTGTGGGAAGCTCTGTTTGACATTTTAACACCAAATTAAACTAGATAAAATATTATTCTGTCCTGGAGTTAACCATAATTACAAGTTTCACCTTATTGTGTACCGTCTCCACACATGGTTCCTGTAGATAAAAAAAGATTTAGTAAATTTACTGCTCTGGTTGATGTTTTTACAGTGGTACATGTTTTTTAATGTAAAAGAAAGCTGCACCAGGCTTTATCTGAAGTGGTTTGTAGCTTTGGAAAGGCAATCTTTTGAACGTGGTGCTGTAAACTGGGGGAAAGAGGAGACAGTATAGAGCTGGTTGTCGGGAGGGGGGGGGTCGATAAGTGATGATGTGTGCAGATGTTGTGTCCTACCCTCAGGTCGATTTTTCCCTCGTGGACACTGAGAGAGTGATAGGGGGGGGATGGGTCGTAATAGGATTTAGAAGCGGGAGCAGGAAAACCCACTACCTGAATCATGCATGAGACAAAAGCGTTGACTGTTGGATTTATAGAGGCCCTGCTGACAGGGCAACTGCGGTGTGCTAATAATCTGTGCTCTCATCACACTGAGCCATGCTGGGCTTACAGATGGGCTGTTGAACCCCCCCCCCCCCCAGCTTCTCCATAATGAAAGAGCAAAGAACAAGATGGTTCAAATGTTTTCCTTTCTTAATTGTCTTTTGTGGCCTCGAGTCAGGGTGGCACAATAGTTTCTGTCACATTTTCATCTCGGCACTGATGTCCCAAGAGGCCGAGCTGCTCAATGTTGTGGCTGCCGGGCTGCAGATGGGGGGTGGATGAAGGCGGCCAGCATCACCGAGATGTGCGCTCTCAGCAGAAGCAGGCGGGAATCAATGTTAGACACAAGAGCAGGACAAAGTGTGTGTGTGGGTACGTGTGCAAGCATGTGCGAACACGTTGAAACCCCCCAACCTCACATGTTGAAGCTCTGCCACCTATAGATTGTTGAGAGGAGAGGCAAGGGGAAATACACGGTCATTCACCCACAAAGGAAGGGTGACAGGCTGGCCTTATGTCCACATGTTCAATTGTTGTGATTATGAGTCACAGTTTTGCTCCAGATGACATCATTACATGTTTTTGCGAATGGAAAGATCAACCGACTCGGTGGGGATTAGCGAGCCAATTCCTGGTTGCAAATTCCCATCAGCATGAGAAAAACTTGTTTTGGCTTTTGACCTTTTTTCATACGTGTTTTGCATTTGGCTCAAGGTGTTCCCTCCTGATGATTTGTGCCACAGGAACGAGATGACACTGAAATTACATACCGACTGTGGATGTGGCAGGAGGTGCAGTCAGCTCTGCTAATTCCTACCTTTTTTGGTCTCATTTGCTTCACTTTCATCGCCAGTTTGTGAGAATGCAAATGATTGTCATTGACAAGTTATGGCTGACTAAGTGTTGTTTCCGCCCTCCCTCCTACAGATGAGAGATCTTCCTGCTAAACACCACTCAGAGGGAAGTCTGAAGTCTTAAAGAGCCAGCGACAAAAAACAGGACGAGACAGAGCGCCAGGACAAGAGAGCGTTTCCAGAGGAGTCCGAAGGATTTGTTGTCACTCCAACACAAATGTGGAACCCCCGACACACTGTCATCAAATAACCTGGAAAAACCTTTGCGATAGAACACAAAGAACTCTGCAGCCATGTCTGATCATAAAGACATGACACACCGCCACCTGCGGCACAAGCTACAGAGCCTCGGCCGACGTCTGGACGAACTGGAAGAAGCAACGAACAAGCTGCAGAAGTCAGAAGATGAGCTGCTTGACCTGCAGGTTAGTAATGTTGACTTCAACTGTGAGTGTACTTGAGAAGTAATAAGCATAATGAGGCTAAAGAGGATTTGAAAATATACAAATGCTTGCACTTTTTGTTTCTGCAGGACAAAATTATCCAGGCGGAAGGCAGCAACTCATCACTGCTTGGGGATGTGGAGGCCCTGAGGAAACGTCTCCTGAAGATCCAGGGAAAGGATGAGGAGGTACGCAAGGCCGAGGACCTGTGCCGCACTGTCAGGGAGAAACTGGAAGAAGAGGAAAGCCTCACCAAGGAGCTGAAGGCCGAGATCGAACGTCTTCAACGGCGAATGGCTGAACTGGAGAAACTGGAAGAATCCTTTGGGAAAAGCAAGTCTGACTGCAGCCAGCTCTGCCTCAGCCTCAACGAGGAGAAGAACTTGACCAAGAAACTCTCGTCAGAGTTGGAGACGCTCAAAACACGTCTGAAGGAGGTGGAGGGCTCCGAGGCGAAACTGGACCGGGCGGAGCAGGCTTTGGCCATGGAGCTTGAGAAGCTCAAGGGCTTCACCCAGACCTTTGTTAGTGAGCGCAAGAGGCTCCTCGAGAAGCAAAGAGAGGACGAGAGGATAATCTCCAAGTTGACAGAAAAACTGGACCACCAAAAGAAAAGCCTCGGCATGTCAACCGATCCTGGCCGTGCCGATATCATGCGAGCAAGAATTGAAGATGAGTTGTCATCCACGGTTCTTCTCACCAGTAAACTGGCAGGAGGCAAAAAGAGCCTCGACTATTTGAAGCTGTCGGGTGACAAAGTAGGGATTGTGAACAAGTCTGAGAACGAGAAAAACAGCAGTCTGGAGGGTTCGCAAGAGGAGGACAACAAGGTGAAGGAGCTGACCCAGGAAGTCGAGAGGCTGAAGAACCGTCTCAAGCAGCTGGAGATCGTGGAGGAAGACCTGAAGAGCTCAGAGTCCAAAAATGGAGAACTTCATGAAAAGTTCCAGATGGAACGAAGCCGAACTCGCCAGCTGAGCGAGCAAGTGGAACTGCTCAGGACACAGCTGGGTGGGAAAGGCGGAATAGGAGGGAATGGAATTAGCAACGTAGATAAACATGGCAATGGCAGCGCAAACGTTTGTCCCAACAACTCAGCAAAGGTCTTGGAGAACGGCAAAGCTGAAAACGAGGAGATTATTGTGAAGAGAAGGCAGGAGAAGCCGAAATACAGGAGTGCTGCGGCTGTCTCCGAGCCGAGCTCGCCCAAGTACAGAAACAGGGAGTTGTCTCCTCAGCAGAAGAGAGAAACCAAACTGAGAAGCAGAGACTTGCACCAGTCGGAGGAGAGCTCTCCCAAGACTGTGAGGCGAGCCCTCAGTCCTGCTCAAAAGAGCAGACGGTCCCCGAAAATCCCGACCGCCTCGATTTCTTCCGATAACGGATTACGAGGAACCGAGGAGAAGACGAAGGCGGCGACAAGCAGCACTGCGAACGCCGTTTCCAGTGACACCAAGAAGGTGTCTGTTCTCAGCCGCTACCCTCCTGCAGCGAACGACCAGAAGCCGCTGAGGACTGCTCATAAACAGACGGACAAAAAGAGCCGAGAGAAGTTCTCCAAACTGTACGTAGGGAGCGACAGCGAGTCCAACAACTCTGACGTAATGCCTGACAGCACCAGTAACGTGAACAGTCTCGCTGTGCTAGACAAGGAGACGGCCTCTGCTTCGGATCAGGAGTCAGCTGACCCGGTTCAGGAGTCTGTCTCGGTATCTATTGCTCCCTCCCTCTCCAAAGCCAATGGATCCTACACAGCCTATAGATCTCAAATCACCCCTCTGCTGCCCAACGATCAGGGCTCGGAGGGTCACTCATCTGCCTCTGAAACTGAATCCACTGGATCGAGACCGTCTGAACCAGACAACGTCCCCGAGGCGCCGAGCACACCTGTGCCGACTCGGACCGCAGCGTCCCGCTACGCGAGGTACCCCCACGTCCACGACTCGCACTCAGAGGGCTCCTCCTCCAGGAGCTCCTTCGACGAGGAGCTGCAAGGGAGGACGCAGCCGGCTGAGGGACCGGTGCACACGCCGACCGGGATCGAGATCCACCGGGTGTGCAGCCCGCGAGAGGCGCTCAGGTCGAGAGCCGTCATCAAGCCCGCCATCGTTGAGATCGACAGGAAGGAAGTGATGATGTCGGAGCCCGCGTCCACCAACGGGAAGCCCAAGATCTCCACCAAACCGATTCTGACCAGCACGAGTAAAATGACGAGCAGCATCACCATCTACCCCAACGACCCGGGCTCCTCGAGGACCAGCAGCCGCAGCAGCAGCGTGTCCAGCGAGCCCACAACTTTCAGAGAAAGACACAAATCCACGAGCAACATCCAAATCGGTGGGTGTTACAACTTTACACACTGTGCTCTGTTTTTGGTTGATATATTTGGAATGTTTGTGACTTAATTAGATATTGTTTCATATTTTGTTCAAATGTCATGGTGTTGTTCTCACAGTTACTAATAGTATTTGTACCATTATTTAGCCACACTAACATGAAGTTCAGGTTGTGTTGTAGTAATTCCCAAACAGAAATATTCTGCTTCAGCTAATTATTACACTTAATTTCCAAATACGAGTGAAGGCTGCTGCATTGCTGTCAGCTCTCTGCT
>JAUESE010000057.1:8815802-8827699 GCA_032274725.1 Malacoctenus triangulatus | reverse complement strand
AGCTGGATTTTAGAACTTTGTTATTGCAGTGTTTATTACTGTATTATAGAGGTGTGAACGACTGAAGAAAAAACAGCCACACATCCTGCATATTTTTTACATGCAATATGAGAATTTTCTGCAAATGTACACTTGTCAAAAACTGATCCAAGCCATTATTTTATTTTTTTAACCTGATCTTGTCACAGAGGACGTTGGTGATGAAGGAGAGGAGGAAAAGGAGACCATCACCTATGTCGTCAGCATTGACATTCACTATGGGATCAAGTCAAACAGGTACATTCTTCTCGTTCGCTCTTCAACACGACTAAAGTTTTCAATTGATGTTTTGGTTCTAAACACTCCATTGTTTTTCTCTGTCATAGCTTGGCCTTGATTAAGAGGACAGGTGTCATCGATGCAGACAAACCCATCTCGACCCAAGTTCGAGTGCTGACTCTGAGTGAGGACTCGCCTTACGAGACACTTCACTCTTTCATCAGCAACGCCGTTGCTCCTTTCTTCAAGTCGTACATTCGTGAGTCTGGAAAGGCAGACAGGTAAGGATGTTCTATTTTCCATTGTTTATCAAGTCTCTTCAAAAGAAAATGATCAATGATTTGGTTTAGCTTAGGAATTGTGAAAGAAGAAAATGTATTCGTACTTTACTGTAACAATATTTGGCTACACTGAGTATATGGGAGTATTTGTAACCAGATTATTTGTGTATACTTCTCCAGAGATGGAGATAAGATGGCACCCTCTGTTGAGAAGAAGATTGCAGAGTTGGAGATGGGCCTTCTGCACCTGCAGCAGAATATTGAGATTCCTGAGATCAGCCTGCTCATCCACCCGACTATTACAAACATCGCCAAGCAGTGCTACGAACGTGGAGAGAAACCCAAAGTCACAGACTTCGGCGACAAAGTGGAGGACCCAACTTTCCTTAACCAGCTGCAATCTGGAGTCAACCGCTGGATCAGGGAGATCCAGAAGGTGAGAGGCATTTCTATGCTAAGTCCAGTGATAAAATACAAAACAAAATCAATTGGCTTTCTGATTATGTCGTGAACCACCTTCTCAGGTGACAAAGCTGGATCGAGATCCTGCTTCGGGTACAGCTTTGCAGGAGATCAGCTTCTGGCTGAACCTGGAGAGAGCCCTCAACAGGATCCAAGAGAAGAGAGAAAGCCCTGAGGTGCTTCTCACCTTGGACATCCTCAAACACGGCAAACGTTTCCATGCTACCGTCAGCTTCGACACCGACACTGGTGAGTGGAAACCAGTGAAAGTTACAGTTGTTTCAAGTTCCCTATCGTGCTTGATTCCAAGTGAACTTTTTTTAATTCACATTTCTTTCCTCTACATCTCATAGGTCTGAAACAGGCTGTGGAGACGGTCAATGACTACAATCCTCTGATGAAGGACTTCCCTCTGAACGATCTGCTCGCTGCCTCGGAGCTTGATAAGATCAGACAAGCCCTCATGGCCATTTTCACTCACCTGAAAAAAATCAGGAATACCAAATATCCCATTCAGAGGGCACTGCGTCTGGTGGAGGCCATCTCCAGAGATCTGAGCTCCCAGCTCCTCAAGGTGTTGGGCACCAGGAAGCTCATGCATGTTGCCTATGAAGAGTTTGAAAAGGTTTGTGTGGTTGGATCTACATATGACTCAAAACTTGTATTGTAATTGCACCTGTATTCATTTGGAGTAATTCCCCCTTTCCCTGAATGTGCATTTAATCTCTCTGTGCAGGTCATGGTGGCTTGCTTTGAAGTCTTCCAGACCTGGGAGGATGAGTATGAGAAGCTGCAGGTTCTCCTGAGGGACATTGTGAAGAGGAAGAGAGAGGAGAACCTGAAGATGGTGTGGCGTCTGAGCCCTGCCCACAGGAAGCTCCAGTCCCGCCTGGACCACATGCGGCGTTTCAGAAGGCAGCATGAGCAGCTCAGAGCTGTCATTGTCCGTGTGCTCAGACCTCAGGTAATGGATCATCAGCAGTATTTGTTGCTACCACAGTTCAACTTCACATGCCTTGTCTAAATTCACATATTTATTCACTATTTCAAGGCTTGTTTTGAGAGTTGAGCTCACCACAAATGGATGAAAAACCTTTGTTTCCTCCAGGTGTCTGCAGTGCCACAGCACGCCCCCGGAGAGACAGTCGAGCCTCAGGACATGAAGGTCGCGACAGTCCTGTTCGACGCTGCCGACGCCAACGCCATCGAGGAGGTGAACCTGGCATACGAGAATGTCAAAGAAGTCGATGGCCTGGATGTGTCCAAGGAAGGCATGGAAGCCTGGGAAGCTGCCATGAAGCGCTATGACGAGCGCATCGACCGCGTGGAGACCCGTATCACCGCCCGCCTGCGAGATCAGCTGGGAACTGCCAAGAACGCCAACGAGATGTTCCGCATCTTCTCCCGCTTCAACGCCCTCTTTGTGCGCCCCCACATTCGCGGCGCCATCCGGGAGTACCAGACGCAGCTCATCCAGCGCGTGAAAGATGACATCGAGTCCCTGCACGACAAGTTCAAAGTGCAGTATCCTCAGAGCCAGGCCTGTAAGATGAGTCACGTCCGAGACCTGCCGCCCGTGTCCGGCTCCATCATCTGGGCCAAGCAGATAGACCGTCAGCTGACCGCCTACATGAAGAGGGTGGAGGATGTTCTGGGCAAAGGCTGGGAAAACCATGTGGAGGGTCTGAAGCTGAAGCAGGATGGAGATAGCTTCAGGGCTAAACTCAACACTCAAGAGATCTTTGATGACTGGGCTCGCAAGGTAAACAAGCAATGTTTTTTCATCTCACATCTGAAACGGATGAAAAACTTGCCAGATCTTTGCAGTTGTTGTTCTTCGAAATATCAACGTATTTGTCATCTTTTCTTTTGTAAATCAGGTGCAGCAGCGTAATCTTGGTGTGTCAGGTCGTATCTTCACCATTGAGAGTACCCGTGCCCGTGGAAGAACCGGAAACATGCTCAAGCTCAAAGTCAATTTCCTCCCTGAAATCATCACTTTGTCCAAAGAGGTCCGCAACCTCAAGTGGCTGAGCTTCCGTGTCCCTCTGGCCATCGTCAACAAAGCCCACCAAGCCAATCAGCTGTATCCATTTGCCATCTCTCTGATCGAGAGCGTGCGTACGTATGAGCGCACCTGTGAGAAGGTGGAAGAAAGGTCCTCCATCTCCCTGCTGGTGGCTGGGCTCAAGAAAGAGGTTCAGGCTCTCGTCACTGAAGGCATCACGTTGGTCTGGGAGTCCTACAAACTGGATCCTTACGTTCAGAGGCTGGCAGAGACTGTCTTCAACTTCCAGGAGAAGGTTTGTAGGAACTTTAATCAATCTTGCACAAATATGATGCAATTGCAAGAAGAAATGACAGCCTCTCTATTTCACTCGTTTGTTTCCAGGTGGATGACCTCTTGCTGATTGAGGAGAAAATAGATCTGGAGGTTCGTTCTCTGGAGACTTGCATGTTTGACCACAAGACCTTCCAAGACATTCTCAATCGAGTCCAGAAAGCTGTGGATGACCTCAATCTGCACTCATATTCCAACTTGCCCATCTGGGTCAACAAACTTGACATTGAGGTTAGTTCAGCAAATGTTTTAAGTCTGTCACTTTTGTTTCCTATGTGTTGAATGTATTTTATAAAACTGATGTTTTTCCTTTAGATTGAACGCATCCTGGGAGTGCGTCTACAGGCTGGTCTCAAGGCCTGGACCCAGGTGCTGCGTGGCCAAGTGGAGGACAAAGCAGATGTGGACATGGACACCGAGGCTCCACAAGTCAGCCACAAACCTGGAGGGGAGCCCAAGATCAAGGTCAGAAATGGCACTCCTATCAAAACAGTTTAAAATACGGGAAAAAACTTTGTATATGTGACACAGAACTCACTTTACATTTTAACTTTCCAGAATGTCATCCATGAGTTGAGGATTACCAACCAAGTGATCTACTTGAACCCACCCATTGAAGACTGCCGCTACAAGCTCTACCAAGAGATGTTTGCTTGGAAGATGGTCATTCTTTCTCTACCCAGGATCCAGAGCCAGAGATACCAGGTGGGGCACATAATGGACAAATCTTTAAGAAAGGCCCTTCTCCCTCAGTTCAGATGTGATATCTAATTGTTTATTGTCCCGTCCCTCCTCATCAGGTTGGAGTCCACTACGAGCTTTCTGAGGAGGAGAAGTTCTACCGCAATGCCCTGACCAGGATGCCTGATGGTCCTGCAGCCTTGGAGGAGGCCTACAATGCAGTGGAAGACATTGTGAATGAGGTGGAGCAGTATGTGAAGGTAAGAGCCTTTTTCTAAAAACACAAGACTGAACAGCTCTGCTGTCCTTTCACTACACTATTTTACTTGAGAGTTTTTTGCCCTTGTGCAATGTGATAGTCTTGCATTTTGTGACAACTTCTTCTTTCTACCCATCTCCAGGTGTGGCTGCAGTACCAGTGCTTGTGGGACATGCAAGCTGAAAACATCTACAACCGTCTGGGTGAAGATCTCACCAAGTGGCAGGCCCTGCTGGTTCAGATTCGTAAAGCTCGAGGAACCTTTGATAACGCTGAGACTCGAAAGGAGTTTGGACCTGCTGTCATTGATTATGGCAAAGTAAGAATAACTGTTACAACGAAGTTGTTGTATAAAAAGGCCTCGAAAGCTACAAAGAAGTGATTTAGTTTAATTTTTTGTGAGCTTTCTAATAAATGTTTGTCATCTTTGACCACAGGTGCAGTCAAAGGTCAACTTGAAGTACGACTCCTGGCACAAAGAGGTCCTGAGCAAATTTGGGCAGATGCTTGGTCAGAACATGCAGGACTTCCACGCCCAGATCTCCAAGGTAACGTCGAGCTTAAAAAACGCAATTTCTGTTTTTTTTTATGCACCTTTCATGCAGACACATGGCCACAATAATGATTCCTGAAAAATTGTTAATGCACATACAATTTTGCTTGTTTGCCTTCAGTCTCGTCAAGACCTTGAGCAACATTCTGTGGACACAGCGAGCACCTCAGATGCAGTCAACTTCATCACATATGTCCAAACCCTGAAGCGCAAGATCAAACAGTTCGAGAAAAATGTGGATGTAAGTAACCATGGAAATGATCCTAGCTTCTTTTGTATTCTTTGCTTTAGCAAATAGAATATCTTTCTCTTTTAATATCTTAACAAAATGTTTCATTTTTTCCCTCATTTATCTTCAGCTATTCCGCAATGGACAGCGTCTGTTGGAGAAACAAAGGTTCCAGTTCCCTCCTTCTTGGCTCTACATTGACAACATTGAAGGTGAATGGGGTGCGTTCAGTGACATCATGAAGCGCAAAGACACTGCGATCCAGCAACAGGTGGCCAACCTGCAGATGAAGATTGTCCAAGAGGACAAAGCTGTGGAAAACCGCACCACAGACTTGCTCGTTGACTGGGAGAAGACCAAACCAGTTGCTGTAAGTGAAATGGTCACCTTTTACTTCTGTAATTCAAATCCAACACAGTGACACTAAAAATGTGTGATTTGTTCCATCAGGGAAACCTGCGTCCAGAGGAGGCCCTTCAGTCTCTGACTATCTACGAGGGCAACTTTGGCCGACTGAAGGTTGAGCGGGAAAAATGTGCCCGTGCCAAAGAGGCTCTGGAGCTCACCGACACTGGTTTGCTCAGTGGCAGCGAGGAGAGGGTGCAGGTGGCTCTGGAGGAGCTGCACGACCTGAAGGAGGTTTGGTCAGAGCTGTCAAAGGTCTGGGAGCAGATCGACCAAATGAAAGAGCAGCCATGGGTCTCAGTGCAGCCTCGCAAGGTAGGAAGAAACTTTGTTCTGCCATTTCCAGATCATGTCCCCCTATAACAAGACAAACCAATTTTTTTGTTCTTGTTTTATACTTGCAGCTCCGTCAGAGTCTGGATGCTCTTCTGAATCAGCTAAAGAACTTCCAAGCAAGGCTGAGGCAGTATGCTTCCTACGAGTACGTCCAGAGGCTGCTCAAAGGATACCTGAAGGTTGGGAAACATTGTGTGATTGCAAGTTTCTACTTGCAGGGTAAAAAAAAAGCAGTCCTATAAACTTTTTTCTACTGCTTTAGGTCAACATGTTGGTGATTGAGTTGAAATCAGAGGCCCTGAAGGACCGCCACTGGAAGCAGCTGATGAAGCGTTTGCATGTGAACTGGGTCACGTCTGAGCTGACCCTGGGTCAGATCTGGGATGTTGATCTGCAGAAGAATGAGATGGTGGTGAAGGATGTTCTCCTGGTGGCCCAAGGAGAAATGGCTTTGGAGGAGTTCCTTAAGCAGGTAAGGAGAAAACATTCATTGTCGGTAAATCTTTTTGTTTGTTTGTTTTGAATACTAATTATGGCCTTTTTTTTCCAGATCCGTGAAGTGTGGAACTCGTATGAGCTCGACCTGGTGAACTACCAGAACAAGTGCCGTCTGATCAGAGGCTGGGACGACCTCTTCAACAAAGTCAAAGAGCACATCAACAGTGTGTCCGCCATGAAGTTGTCGCCTTACTACAAGGTAAACAGAATTGAATTCTTTACACACTGAGACTGATTCATATTGTTGTTTTTTTACTTATTTCTATTTTAAGAACTTCATCAACTTTGTTTTCATTTTTTTTCTTCTAGGTGTTTGAGGAAGATGCTCTGAGCTGGGAAGACAAGTTGAATCGCATCATGGCTCTGTTTGACGTTTGGATTGATGTCCAGCGTCGCTGGGTTTACCTGGAGGGAATCTTCACTGGCAGCGCCGACATCAAACATCTGCTGCCTGTGGAAACTCAACGATTCCAGAGGTAAACCGGAAACTCATGTAATTGGTGGTACTTAGAATCAGGCACTTTCTGTCGGCAAGACTGTTTCGATGAAAATAGAGAAGGAAATTTCAGAATGAGGACTTCATGTGTTGGTATATTCATTTTCCTTTATTCACAACAGGTATTATTTTGTCGCTGTTTCCTGATGTAGTCTCTCTTTTGTCTCTGTTGCAGTATCAGCACAGAATTCCTGGCACTGATGAAGAAGGTGACAAAGTCGCCTTTAGTCATGGATGTGCTGAACATACAGGGAGTGCAGAGGTCACTGGAGCGACTGGCAGACCTTTTGGGAAAGATCCAGAAAGCCCTCGGAGAATACCTGGAGAGAGAGAGATCCTCATTCCCCAGGTGTGAAGATAGTGTCAGGCAGAGCAAACAGGATGCGTGTTGTTTGTTCCTTTTTTTAAACTGATGGTTTTAAATATTTCTATGAATTAATTTTCACTTTTTTTTTTTGTCGATTAACAGGTTCTACTTTGTGGGAGACGAGGACTTGCTTGAGATTATCGGCAACAGCAAGAATGTTGCCAAACTCCAGAAGCACTTCAAAAAGATGTTTGCTGGTGTCTCCAGCATCCTGCTCAACGAGGACAACACTGAGGTGCTGGGAATCTCCTCCCGCGAGGGTGAGGAGATTCTTTACAAGACACCCGTCTCCATCACTGAACACCCGAAGATCAACGAGTGGCTCACACTGGTGGAGAAGGAGATGAGGGTGACACTGGCCAAGCTGCTGGCCGAGTCTGTCACAGAGGTCGCCGCCTTCAACAAGGGCACGGCCGTTGACCTGAGTCAGTACATCAACTGGATTGATCGTTACCAGGTTTGGATTTGAACAAGTTTTTTTCATTTAAGCCAGTTTGTTGCCAATATTTAGACACCGTGTTAATGTGACTCTGTCTGGATCATTCCCCCACAGGCCCAGCTGGTGGTACTCTCCACCCAAATTGCCTGGTCTGAAAACATTGAGTCTGCACTGACGAACATCTCTGGCAGTGGGGATATGAAACTCATGCATGGTGTGCTGTCAAACGTGGAGGCCACCCTCAATGTGTTGGCTGACACTGTGCTGATGGAGCAGCCTCCGCTTCGCAGGAGAAAACTGGAGCATTTGGTAAGTAGAAGTGTCACACATGTGTTTCTCAAAGAAACGTAAAAGAAAAATCTAAATTTTTCCTGCTCTTTATTCTCAGATCACCGAGCTGGTGCACCAGCGTGACGTGACCAGGACTCTGATCAAGAACAAGATCGACAACCCCAAGTCTTTTGAGTGGCTCAGCCAGATGCGCTTCTACTTTGACCCCAAGCAGACTGATGTCCTGCAACAGCTGTCGATCCAGATGGCCAATGCCAAATTCAACTATGGCTTCGAGTACTTGGGTGTCCAGGACAAGCTTGTCCAAACCCCACTTACGGATCGTTGCTATCTCACCATGACTCAGGCCCTGGAGGCTCGCCTCGGAGGATCGCCATTTGGTATGAATGCTCGCTGTGGCTCTTCAGCGGTGGAAAAATATATTTTGTCAAAATCACTGCAGGTAAAACATAGATTACTTTGATTCATCTAGGTCCTGCTGGCACAGGAAAGACTGAGTCAGTCAAGGCCCTCGGCCACCAGCTCGGCCGCTTCGTTCTGGTCTTCAATTGTGACGAGACTTTTGACTTCCAGGTACATGGCTGCATTTATTCTCATCGCTCTTTGGAAATATATCCAGAAGAAAACTTCTCCATAATTTATTTTTGATCTCTCTCCTTCCAGGCTATGGGTCGTATCTTCGTGGGTCTGTGCCAGGTCGGAGCTTGGGGCTGCTTTGACGAGTTCAATCGTCTGGAAGAGAGAATGCTGTCTGCCGTCTCTCAGCAGGTCCAGTACATCCAGGTGGCCCTGAGAGAGCACAGCAACCCCAACAGGGACAGAAGTAAGTAAAATAAATGGAAAAACTCATGTCCTTGTCCTCTTTGCTCGATAAAAGGTTTACTGATCACCTGTTCCCTTCCAGGCGTGCCTGTTACCACAGAGCTACTAAACAAGCAGGTGAAGGTGAGCCCAGACATGGCCATCTTCATCACCATGAACCCTGGCTACGCCGGCCGTTCCAACCTGCCCGACAATCTGAAGAAGCTGTTCCGCAGCTTGGCCATGACGAAGCCCGACCGCCAGCTCATTGCACAAGTCATGCTTTACTCGCAAGGTTTCCGAACAGCCGAGATTCTTGCCAAGAAGATTGTTCCCTTCTTCAAGTGAGTAATGTGTATTTATAACAAATTCTGAAATATTTTTAGAGTTTTCTCGGACTCACTTTATCTCCTGCTCCATTTTCAGGCTGTGCGATGAGCAGCTGTCATCTCAGAGTCATTATGACTTTGGTCTCCGAGCACTCAAGAGCGTGCTGATCAGTGCCGGCAATGTCAAGCGTGAGCGCATCCAAAGGATCAAAAGAGAGAAGCTTGAGCGAGGAGAGGATGTTGATGAGAATGACATCGCTGAGAACCTCCCAGAACAGGAGGTACAAAGATGTGACTGTCAGGGACTTGCTTCTTTAGATTTAGAACTAAATTATGTTTTAAATTTCGTAGATGGACGTTTGACTCAGTCTGTGTCTTTTTCACTTTAGATCTTGATCCAGAGTGTGTGTGAGACGATGGTGCCCAAGCTTGTGGCAGAGGACATCCCTCTGCTCTTCAGCCTGCTGTCAGATGTCTTCCCTGGAGTTCAGTACCACCGTGGAGAGATGACCGCTCTGAGGGAGGAGCTCAGGAAGGTCTGCTTGGAGATGTACCTCACCTACGGAGACGGTGACGATGTGGGCAGCATGTGGGTGGAGAAGGTACGACGCAAACTGTAGTCGATAGCGCGATCAATCGTTTGTTGAGAATAGTGTTTGGGAGTCTGTCATCTGTTTCTTTGAAACTCTTCCAGGTGCTCCAGCTGTACCAGATCACACAGATCAACCACGGTCTGATGATGGTGGGACCCTCAGGCAGTGGGAAGACCATGGCATGGAGGGTTCTGCTCAAAGCTCTGGAGAGGCTTGAGGGTGTTGAAGGTGTGGCCCACATCATTGACCCCAAAGCCATCAGCAAGGACCACCTGTATGGAACCCTGGACCCCAACACTCGAGAATGGACTGATGGGCTGTTCACACACATCCTCAGGAAGTGAGTTCTCTCCTCTCTTTTTGGTTATCCGATGGAGTTGTACTCTTTAAAAGTGACTCAATGAATATGTCTTTTCACATTTCAGGATCATTGACAATGTTCGAGGGGAGCTGCAGAAGCGTCAGTGGATCATCTTCGATGGCGATGTCGACCCCGAATGGGTTGAAAATCTCAACTCTGTCCTGGATGACAACAAGCTGCTCACTTTGCCCAATGGAGAACGTCTCAGTCTGCCACCAAATGTAAAAGCAGGAACACAACCCAGACAGATCCCCACTTTTATTGTAATACAGTGTAAAATGTTAAGCATGTGTTTTACCCTCACCCTGCTCTCCATCCGTCTAGGTGCGTGTGATGTTTGAAGTGCAGGACCTGAAGTATGCCACCCTTGCCACTGTCTCCCGCTGTGGCATGGTGTGGTTCAGTGAGGACGTCCTCAGCACCGACATGATCTTCAACAACTTCCTGGCTCGCATTCGTAGCATCCCACTGGATGAAGGAGAGGATGAAGCACAGCGCAACAGAAAGGGCACTGAGGATGAAGAGGAGACTGCTTCTCCAATGCTTCAGGTATTTAAGAGAGACAAACACAGTATTGAACATCCATCCATGTCTTCGTCCTTCACTAATTTTTTTGGACTTGTGCTTTATCTAGATTCAGAGGGATTCCGCTGCAATCCTGCAGCCGTACTTTACCTCCACCGGCCTCGTCATCAAGGCTTTGGAGCATGCGTCCAAGATGGAGCACATCATGGACTTCACTCGCCTGCGCTGTATGGGTTCTCTGTTCTCAATGCTGCACCAGGCCTGCCGCAATGTGGCCCTCTACAACAACAACCACCCAGACTTCCCAATGCCCATCGACCAGCTGGAGAGATACATGCAGGTAATGTTTTACATCTATTCAAAGAATTATGCCTTATCTTGCTACATGAAATTGAGTACTGCAAAAGCATATTTGATGGTCACTTGAATGCTTGTCTCTACAGAGGTATTTGATCTACGCCGTCCTCTGGTCCTTCTCTGGTGATGGACGGCTGAAGATGAGAGCAGAGCTCGGAGAATACATCCGTCGCATCACCACTGTGCCCCTCCCCTCTGCTCCCAATGTTCCCATCATTGACTATGAGGTGCCGCCTCCTTCACTGAACATATATAGGTTCAAAAACACTTGCAATCACTGAAAGAAAACTGAAGATCTTACTTTTCTAAAATATCATTGTCTTGTTCAGGTGTGCATCTCTGGCGAGTGGCAGTCCTGGCAGGGCAAGGTGCCTCAGATTGAGGTAGAGACCCACAAAGTGGCATCCCCGGATGTTGTGGTTCCCACTCTGGATACCGTTCGCCATGAGGCTTTGCTTTACACATGGCTGGCAGAGCACAAACCACTGGTGCTGTGTGGACCTCCTGGTTCTGGAAAGACCATGACCTTGTTCAGCGCTCTCAGAGCTCTGCCTGACATGGAGGTGAGAGAATGGACAAATTACTGCATCTTCATTAGTTTTACCTTTTTTTTTTAACTGTCTATCTTTTTTCATCAAGGTTTTCAAGCATATTAAACACTGCTAAGTGTAATTTCCTTTTTTTCTGTTGCTCTTTACCAGGTTGTTGGTCTGAACTTCTCCAGCGCCACCACTCCTGAACTGTTGCTTAAAACCTTCGACCACTACTGTGAGTACCGCCGTACCCCCAACGGAGTGGTCCTCGCCCCCGTCCAGCTGGGCAAGTGGCTGGTGTTGTTCTGTGATGAGATCAATCTGCCTGACATGGACAAATACGGCACACAGAGGGTCATCTCCTTCCTGAGACAGGTATTGTTTTACAACCACAAACACGAGTATATCCACATGCGCTTGACTCGTTCCGTTTGAAGAACTCATTTTGTGAATCTTTGTAGATGGTGGAGCATGGAGGTTTCTACCGCACCTCAGACCAAAC
>JAUESE010000057.1:8801923-8815702 GCA_032274725.1 Malacoctenus triangulatus | reverse complement strand
GTGGTGTATGTGGACTATCCAGGACCAGCTTCTCTCACTCAGATCTATGGAACCTTCAACCGAGCCATGTTGCGCCTTATCCCATCTCTACGAACCTATGCTGAACCGCTCACTGCTGCTATGGTGGAGTTCTACACCATGTCTCAGGTACAAGAAATGACTAAGTCTAATACATAATTCAAATGTTTATTTTGGTTTCATACACATTGGTATTTCTTTGCTTGTAAGACTTTTTGAAACCTTTTTTTTTTCTTCCAATTCCAGGAGCGGTTTACTCAAGACATCCAGCCTCACTACATCTACTCTCCCAGAGAGATGACTCGCTGGGTGAGGGGCATTTTTGAGGCCTTGCGGCCTCTCGAGACTCTGCCAGTGGAAGGACTCATTCGAATCTGGGCCCATGAGGCGCTCCGTCTCTTCCAGGACAGGTGGGTGCCGCTCTCTGTGAGGCAGTGACCAAACAGATTTTTTAATTGTTTTTTTGGAGACAAATCTGCATTTTTGGTTTGTGGTGGTCTTTTTCAGGCTGGTGGGTGATGATGAGAGAAGGTGGACAGATGAAAACATTGACACAGTTGCTCTCAAACACTTCCCCAACATCGATAAAGACAAGGCGCTCAACAGGCCAATCCTCTACAGCAACTGGCTCTCCAAGGTAAATAACGGATACATAATGTCGTCTTTGGTTTAAGAAATTTTCCTTCATTTTCTTTTTTTTTTCACTTGTACTGAGTTTAACGGTTTTGCTGATGCAGGACTACATCCCAGTGGAACAAGAGGAACTGAGAGACTATGTCAAGGCCCGTCTGAAGGTCTTCTATGAGGAGGAGCTGGATGTGCCTCTGGTACTCTTCAACGAAGTGTTGGACCATGTCCTCCGAATCGACAGGTGAGTAACATCCTCCAAGCTGAAGTACAGTTTGTTGGTTTTACAAATTGATTTCACTTTTCTTTTGTTTGAGAGAAATTCACAAGTTTATGTCTCTTTGTAGAATCTTCCGCCAGCCTCAGGGCCATCTCCTGTTGATTGGAGTGAGCGGAGCAGGAAAGACCACTCTGTCACGCTTTGTAGCCTGGATGAATGGACTGAGCGTCTACCAGATCAAGGTATGTGGAATAATTGTTGGATCATTTAAATTCACGTTTAAAAATGTCCTGTCGGTATATTGATTGGCATGTTGTTTTGTGCCCAGGTTCACCGTAAATACACCGGGGAGGACTTTGATGAAGACCTTCGTACTGTGCTGCGTCGCTCTGGTTGCAAGAATGAGAAGATTGCGTTCATCATGGACGAGTCCAACGTTCTGGATTCTGGTTTCCTTGAGAGAATGAACACACTGCTGGCCAACGGAGAGGTAACTTGAAATTGCCTGTCTTATTACATGGCATGAAACTGACAACACCGCCTTCAACTTGGTTGATTTTCCTGCTTTCTGTAGGTCCCTGGCCTGTTTGAGGGAGATGAATATGCCACCTTGATGACTCAGTGTAAGGAGGGAGCCCAGAAGGAGGGCCTGATGCTTGACACTCACGAGGAGCTGTACAAGTGGTTCACCAGCCAGGTCATCAGAAACCTGCACGTGGTGTTCACCATGAACCCTTCATCTGAGGGTCTGAAGGACAGGGCTGCCACCTCTCCTGCCCTCTTCAACAGGTAAGGAAACTCACTGAGTCGATGTGTCACATTGAAAAGAAGAAAGGTGCTTGCTCCGAAAGTAGAGAGGCCCTGTTCTCTCTAACCTCTCTTCTCCATCAGGTGTGTGTTGAACTGGTTTGGAGATTGGTCAACTGAGGCTCTTTATCAAGTCGGTAAAGAGTTCACCAGCAAGATGGATCTGGAGAAGCCCAACTACAAGGTGCCGGACTACATGCCCATCGTCTACGACAAGCTGCCTCAGCCACCATCTCACCGTGAGGCCATCGTCAACGGCTGTGTGTTTGTACATCAAACTCTGCATCAGGTAGGAATTCCAAGGCTTTTGTTGGTGCAGTTGGAGAACTGATTTTTTTCTATCCCTTTCACGATTTGTGTCCAATGATTAATTTTTATCGTTTGCAAACGCTTTTTAGTGAAATTGTGATAATTTGTCACTTAGGCAAACAACCGTCTGGCCAAACGTGGCGGCCACACCATGGCCATTACTCCTCGCCATTACCTGGACTTCATCAACCAGTATGCCAACCTGTTCAATGAGAAGCGCAGTGAGCTGGAGGAGCAGCAGATGCACCTCAATGTTGGTCTCCGAAAGATCAAGGAGACTGTCGATCAGGTCACTGAAGCTTGCTTTTCTTCACATTTTCCAATATGTTTTATTCAATGTTCAAATTATCCAAATGCAATCAGGAGTTGGCACTCGTGTCAATTTTATCAGTTCTCCTGAGCGACTCTGAATGTAATAATGCCTCGTCTTTATTCAGGTGGAGGAACTTCGTCGAGACCTGAGAATCAAGAGTCAGGAGCTGGAGGCAAAGAACGCTGCTGCCAACGACAAGCTGAAGAAGATGGTCAAAGACCAGCAGGAGGCTGAGAAGAAGAAGGTACACAGAAAATTAGGAGTCAAAAAGATGAAAAGAAAAGAAGAGCTTCAAACTTGCATCACACCGGCCTATTTGTGTTTGACATGCTTTTCTCAATGTGACTTCAGGTGATGAGCCAGGAGATCCAGGAGGCTGTGTACAAGCAGCAAGAGGTGATCAAGGACAAACAACTGAGAGTCAAACAAGACCTGGATCAGGTGGAGCCGGCCGTCATTGAAGCTCAGAATGGTACAGTGGATCTCATCCATTTCCTTTTTCTATACTTTTAAAAGCTGAGTGTTTGTTCCCAATAACTAGTGTTTTTTCACTGGGCTTGAAATGACAGGTTTATTCACCCCCATCTTTCATCATGGCCCCTTTCCTTGTCATAATGTTCATCTCTCTTCACCTGATGTTAATAGCTGTTAAGTCCATTAAGAAGCAGCACCTGGTGGAGGTGCGTTCTATGGCCAATCCACCCGCAGCCGTCAAACTGGCCCTGGAGTCCATCTGCCTGCTCTTGGGCGAGAGCACAACTGACTGGAAGCAGATTCGATCCATCATCATGAGGGAGAACTTCATTCCCACCATTGTTAACTTCTCTGCTGAAGAGATCAGGTGAAATAAGAGTTTGTTTTGAACGCACTGATTAAAGAGCTCTCTTTTTTTTTTCTCTCCCACTTCCTTGCCCTGTTTCCATTCTCTCCAACACACTCCTCATTTCGCTTGGCTAGCCGTGAGCTCTATTAAGCGGCAGCATCTAGTAGAAGTGCGGGCTATGACCAATCCCCCAGCCGCAGTCAAACTGGCCCTGGAGTCTATCTGCCTTCTGCTGGGCGAAGAGACCAATGACTGGAAAAAAATCAGACAAGTTATTATCAGGGATAATTTCATCAGCAGCATAGTCAACTTTTCCTCTGAGGAAATGAGGTACCCGCGTCGACGTGCTCGTCTTCATCGAATCGAAGCAGAAATCAGTCACTTCAATCAACTCGAGTGACTCCGCTGATCAATACTTGATTTTTTTTTAGCTCGATATAACAAAGAGGAATCAGTTCATGTGGAATCGCAGCATAAGCTGATGGTACAAACCTGTCGTGTTTGAAGTGTCCTTTTTCCAAGTCCTGATGAAGTCCCACAAATGTCCTGCAAAATCCTCCTTAAATTTTAAGTGATTTGTGATCATAATAGCAGACTAAAGTAATCCAAACTTGAAGGTGATCCTATATTTTAACCTCTTGTTTTATTTTTCTACTTTAGTGACTCTATCCGTGATAAGATGAAGAAGAACTACATGTCCAACCCAAGCTACAACTATGACCAGGTTAACAGGGCCTCTCTTGCCTGTGGACCTATGGTGAAGTGGGCCATCGCTCAGGTACAGCGGCTGATGCTTTTTTGATTGTCGGTCTACCAATCAGGTAGAGGAAACTATCTTTTAACATGCATGTTTGATCTCTCCTCTAGCTTAACTATGCTGACATGCTGAAGCGCGTGGAGCCTCTGCGTAATGAACTGCAGAAGCTTGAGGATGATGCAACGGACAACAAGACGAAGGCAGAGGAGGTGGAGCAGATGATCAGAGACTTGGAGGCCAGCATTGCCCGCTACAAGGAGGAGTACGCCGTCCTCATCTCAGAGGCCCAGGCCATCAAGGCTGATCTGGCCGCAGTCGAGGCGAAGGTAAGTTCCCTTCAAACCCATTTAAGTCACATCTGCCTCCTCAGCTGAATGTAAAGGCTCAAATAAGTCATTTTCCCCTCTGATCTCAGGTGAATCGCAGCACAGCCCTGCTCAAGAGTCTGTCAGCTGAGCGGGATCGCTGGGAGAAGACCAGCGAGACATTCAAGAACCAGATGTCCACCATCGCAGGAGACTGTTTGCTTTCTGCAGCTTTCATCACATACGCCGGCTACTTTGAACAACAGATGAGACAGAACCTGTTCACCACCTGGTCCCATCACCTGCAGCAGGCCAACATCCAGGTATGAACCATCTTCCAAACACGCACATTTACCTCAAACACTACACTACATTTGGAACAGTGTTCGGAAGTGCGTTTGCCTGCATACATCTTGCCATATGTTGCCTCATTTGCTCTTCAACTGTAAAAAAAACCTCTGATTTCCTCTCCTCACAGTTCCGTACAGATATTGCCAGAACTGAATACCTGTCCAACGCTGATGAGAGGCTCCGCTGGCAGGCCAACTCGCTCCCTGCTGACGACCTCTGCACTGAAAACGCCATCATGCTGAAGCGGTTCAACAGGTCAGCATGAGCAATCAAACATCCAGTTCCTTTTATTTTCATTTTAGCTTCTATTCGAATTGACCACGTTGCTTCATGTCCTTGCCTTCAGGTACCCTCTGATCATCGACCCATCAGGCCAAGCCACAGAGTTCATCATGAACGAGTACAAAGACCGCAAGATCACCAGAACCAGCTTCCTGGACGACGCCTTCAGGAAGAACCTGGAGAGCGCTTTGCGTTTTGGAAACCCACTGCTGGTGCAGGTGAGACTTCTTGTTCTTTATCCGATCAGTGGCCACAGATTCGTCCCTGATCTGATGAATCATACATTTGCTTTTTTTCCTCATTCAGGATGTGGAAAGCTACGACCCCATCTTAAACCCAGTGCTGAACAGAGAGGTTCGCAGGACCGGAGGCCGTGTCCTCATCACCCTCGGAGACCAGGACATCGATCTGTCACCTTCCTTCGTCATCTTCCTCTCCACTCGAGACCCAACTGTAAAGAAACTCTTTATTCAATTCACACTATTCTATAGATACATTAGCTAATTTGTATTTTACTAACTGAAAAAGTGAAGCAAGAAGTCCCAAGAAGTTCATGTGTATTGTTTGCTTTCTTTTCTACTCGCAGGTTGAGTTCCCACCAGACTTGTGCTCCCGTGTCACATTTGTCAACTTCACTGTGACACGCAGCAGTCTCCAGAGTCAGTGTCTCAATGAGGTGCTGAAGGCTGAGAGGCCTGATGTGGATGAGAAACGCTCCGACCTCCTCAAACTGCAGGGTATGTCAGAAAGTTACAAGTACACTCGGAAAAGGAGTGAAAGGCACAGCTGGTGAGTGAAATAATGAGGCAACACGACGCCCTTTGTGACCCTTCTAGGTGAGTTCCAGCTGCGTCTGCGCCAGCTGGAGAAATCCCTCCTGCAGGCCTTAAACGAGGTCAAGGGTCGCATCCTCGATGACGACACCATCATCACCACGCTGGAGAATTTGAAGAAGGAGGCAGCCGAGGTGACCAGGAAGGTGGAGGAGACGGACATCGTCATGGCCGAGGTGGAGGCAGTGTCGCAGCAGTACCTGTCTCTGTCCTCCGCCTGCAGCAGCATCTACTTCACCATGGAGTCTCTCAATCAGGTCTGTAGTTATCTCGCTTTGCACTCATTTTTGCGACCTTATCATGAAACAAATAATTAAGAATTCTAATCCATACTTTAGAATATGTATTCAGTTGCACGTCATTCTAATCTTTAGTTGTTCTTCCCTTCCAGATGCACTTCCTCTATCAGTACTCCCTTCACTTCTTCTTGGACACATACCACACTGTGCTGTATGAGAACTCTAATCTCAAGAGCATCAGCGATCACTCGCAGAGACTCGCCGTCATCACCAAAGATCTCTTCCAGGTTTGGAGTCCAGTGTGTCAAAATAAGCTAGATCTTTGTGGGATTATGAAACGAGGCTGACACATTTTTGTGTGCAATTAGGTGGCATTCAACAGAGTGGCCAGAGGCATGCTGCACCAGGACCACATTACCTTCTCTATGCTGTTGGCTAAGATCAGCTTAAAGGGCATGACCAGGTAAGATGTCAACTGACCATAATCAATCGTATCAGGCAGAACACAGGCACTCTGAATTCCAGTCCTCATTCATCTTTATCTTCCCAGCGAGCCGTCGTATGATGCAGAGTTCCAGCACTTCCTGCGTGCAAAAGAGATCGTCCTGACAGGAACGACGCTGCCCAAAGTGAAGGGTCTGACCACCGAGCAGTGTGAGGCCATGGTCCGGCTCAGCCGTCTGCCTGCATTCAGTAACATCGTGGAGAAAGTTGAGGCTGACGAGGTGAGTGCTGTCTGATTCTGTTCCTTTGTTTCGACGCATAAAGTTCATCAATAAGCAAACATTTATTGACTTGTTTTGGTTCTTCAGCAATTCTTCATGTGGATTGAGAGCAACACACCAGAGCTGGCTGTTCCCTACCTGTGGTCTGAGGAGAAGCAGTCGAGTGAGTTTTTGGATTTTGCAAACTTTTCATTAAATGTTTTTCTGCCAAGCAAACGATGCTGAGTACAAACATTCCGAGTATTTTCGACCTGCTCCCTACATTCACCATTTCTCTGTCCAGCCACCATTGGTCAGGCAGTCCATCAGCTGCTGCTGATTCACGCTTTCCGTCCCGACCGTCTGCTGGCCATGTCACACATCGTCGTCTCCAAGGTGCTGGGAGAGAGCTTCATGAACATCATCGAACAGCCTTTTGACCTGGCTAACATTGTGGAAAACGAGGTGAGGTTTCATGACAGAGATCATTTTTAGTCCAGAGCTCTTTTTCTGGATGTTTTCCTGATGCCTTTGTCTCTGCGTGTGCAGGTGAAGCCCAGCACTCCGGTGTTGATGTGTTCGGTCCCTGGTTACGATGCCAGCGGTCTGGTCAGAGATCTGGCTGCTGAGCAGAACAAACAAATCACCTCCATCTCTATTGGCAAGAAAAAACAGATTTTAGAGTCATTTGTATTCGTCACATGAATCAGATTGTCAACACAGAGATTGTAAATGTTTGTATTCTGACACTCTTCACAGGTTCAGCTGAAGGTTTCAACAAGGCTGACAGAGACATTAACACCGCAGTCAAGTCTGGCAGGTTGGTGCTGCTGCTGCTATTTCTACTTGTTTAATGAAACCTCCATTCTGTTTTTCTTGTGCTGTTACATTGAATGTTTCTGGTTGTTTTTTTGCTGCAGGTGGGTGATGTTGGAGAACGTCCATCTGGCTCCCGGATGGTTGATGCAGCTGGAGAAGAAGCTTCACTCTATGCAGCCTCATTCCAGCTTCAGGCTGTTCCTCACCATGGAAATCAACCCCAAAGTAACACCACGTCTCTCCAGGGAACATTCAGCAGTTCTTCTGCAGCTTTTGTTTTGCTCACTTCCTTCACTTCTGTTTTTCCTTCCAGGTTCCTGTGAATCTTCTCCGTGCTGGTCGTATCTTCGTGTTCGAGCCTCCTCCTGGTGTTAAGGCCAACATGCTCCGGACCTTCAGCAGCATCCCTGTGGCTCGCATGTGCAAGGTGACCTCGCTGAATTCACAGAAGCTTCAGAACTTACCTCGGCTGTTCTTTCCACTCTTGGTGTCTAACTTTCTCCTCCTCGTTCCGTACAGGCTCCCAACGAACGTGCACGCCTCTACTTCCTGCTGGCTTGGTTCCACGCCGTCATCCAGGAGCGTCTGCGTTACGCACCACTCGGCTGGTCCAAGAAGTACGAGTTCGGAGAGTCGGATCTTCGTTCCGCTTGTGACACGGTGGACACCTGGCTGGACGACACTGCTAAGGTTAGAGACAGCTGAAGACAGGACTGTGTGTGACACATGCAGCAACACAGACTTATCTTACAGGCAACGATCTTAATGTGACATAATCACCTTTCTATATTTGTACAGGGCCGCCAGAACATTGCACCAGACAAGATCCCCTGGGCTGCCCTGAAGACCCTCATGGCCCAGTCCATTTATGGAGGCCGTATCGACAACGAGTTCGACCAGCGACTGCTCATCACCTTCCTGGATCGCATCTTCACCAAGGGAAGCTTCGACAGCGAGTTCAAGCTGGCTCTTAAAGTTGACGGGCACAAGGACATCAAGATGCCTGATGGCATTCGGTCAGTATCGAGTCACGGTTAATAGTACACCTTGTTGATGACATTTCTCTTAAAAAAGAAACCAACTTTTTACATTGTGTGTTGTTTGCAGACGAGAGGAGTTCATGCACTGGGTGGAGATGCTTCCTGACACTCAGACGCCGTCCTGGCTTGGGTTGCCCAGCAATGCTGAGAAGGTTTTGCTCACCACTCAGGGTATGCTGCAGCCGCCATCTACATTTTCTGAACTCAGCTGTGTTCTGCTCTCTTGCTCCATTTACAATCCATTGGTTCAGAGTTTATATCTTCACGTAATCGATCGCTCACAAACTTTATCACTTCCAGTGTTTTTACCTCCAACTTTGTCCAAATAATGGTCCAGTTTGTCTATTTTTTTGGCAGCAGACCGCGTTGTAGTGAAGGACCTTGTAATTGTTGTTCTCTCTACTAATCTCTCATCTTCTCATTGGTTCTCTGTAACTCACAACCAGCTTGGTTTTTTTTATTGCGTCACAAGTAGTTTCCAGTTGCAGCCTCGCGTAACGTAGCCGAGCTGTAGTCCAAACCGTCGTACTCGAAGGTTCCCTGCCTGAAGGATGGGTGTGTGTATCCTCACCCTCCAGCAGCTGTATTTCACAGCCATCATGTCGCTTCGCTGAGATACGTTCCCATCCCACCCTCAGATTATGTTTGGAGTCCGCCTCCCCTCCTTCACCTCCCTCAGGCTGTCCTTTAGCTCCCCCCTCGCCTCCTCCTGTCAGATGGATGTCCACTTCCCTTCCCATCCAAACTCCCCAAAGTCCGAGCAAATACCTCCCATCCACACCTCCTCATCCCCACTTTCACCCCCCACTTTATTTCCTCATCCTTTCCTTCCTACATTAGTTGTGTTGTTTTTTCCAGATCTGCTTATTCAAGACTGTGGCTTTTTTTTTTTATCCACTCGGCAACTCTGAATTTTACAGTTGAAGGAAATTCTGCCTGAAGCCTTGTTTGTGTTTGTCTCACCTATGTCGTCCTGATTTGTTTACTCGGCATAACTCCTTTTCTTTTTTTGATAACCATTTATTAACTCCTCCGTGAGGCAAGCTGTTTGTTTCTTTATTCCACGATTAATTTCTTCTCCCTCCCACCTCCCATCATGGCCTTGTCTTCCACCTCTCTTCCACCTCCCTCCCTGCTCACTTGCTCCCATCGCTGGGCTGCACAGGCACTGACATGATGGGTAAGATGCTGAAAATGCAGATGTTGGAGGATGAGGATGACCTTGCCTACGAGACGGAGAAGAAGGAGCGCACTTCATCCACGTCCGATGCTCAGCCGGCCTGGATGAGGACCCTGCACACCACCGCCCGCAACTGGCTGAAGCTCATGCCAGAAACAGTCAATCCACTCAAACGCACAGTGGAGAACATCAAGGTAATGGCAGGCAATCTGAACCAAGGCAGCTGGGAAGTAAACTCTGTGCCACACTTTTGAATTTGTTATATTATTCTAATCTCAAACGATCTTGTGCCAACCTTTGGGGTAAATAGAAACGTTAAAGCACAGGTTTGAATCTCTTGATTAATATTTCTTGACTTTTTTATATTACTACAAAACTATCCAGAGTTTGCATTTGGTTCATGATCCTCCTCCCCCCCCTCCTCAAACAGGACCCACTGTTCCGCTTCTTTGAGCGTGAGGTGAAAATGGGTGGTAAGATGCTCCAGGAGGTTCGTCAGGATCTGTCCGATGTGGTGTCGGTGTGTGAGGGCAAGAAGAAGCAGACCAACTACCTGCGCACACTCATCAGTGACCTTGTGAAAGGTTGTTATACTCGCATTTTATGTGCTTTTGAATCGATTAGAAACTCCCAACAGAGAACTTGATGCTTTTGCTGTTTGTCTGCAGGAATCCTCCCTCGCAGCTGGTGTCGTTACACCGTTCCAGCCTCCATGACGGTGATCCAGTGGGTCGCTGACTTCAGCGAGCGAATCAAACAGCTGCAGCAGATCTCGCAGGGAGCCGCCAGTGGTGGAGCCAAAGAACTGAAGGTAGCTTCTTTGTTTCTGTCAAGAAAATTTTTTTTTCTGGCTATAAATATGAATTACAAGTTAATTTTTCTGAACAGATCTCTATAAAGCTCAGATTGGATCCACTCACATTGTTTTCTTTTCCTCTTCCATCCATGTCAGAACATTCATGTGTGCCTGGGCAGCCTGTTTGTGCCTGAGGCTTACATCACCGCCACCCGCCAGTATGTGGCACAGGCCAACAGCTGGTCCCTGGAGGAGCTGTGCCTGGAGGTCAACGTCACCACCGCGCAGGGCGCTGCGCTGGACGCCTGCAGCTTCGGCATCAAAGGTCAGACAAGTCGTCCGCTGTAGATGAACCAAATATATTTTTTTCAGCACTTCTTGTTTTAGAACTTTTGACTTTTTCCCGCCAACAGGTTTGAAACTACAGGGAGCGACGTGTGCCAACAACAAGCTGTCCCTGTCCACGTCCATCTCCACCGAGCTGCCGCTCACTCAGCTGCGCTGGATCAAGCAAAGCAACGCTGAGAAGAGACACATGGTGCGAGCGGCTCAGGAACACGGAAAGCACAAGTGTGGCGTGACTTTGTTTCAGCTGCCTTCGTTCACACCCTCCTCTCTCCTTCTCCAGGTGACTCTGCCCGTGTACCTGAACTTCACCAGGTCTGATCTCATCTTCACTGTCGACTTCGACATCGCCACTAAAGAAGACCCGCACAGCTTCTACGAGCGTGGAGTTGCAGTTCTGTGCACGGAGTAAAAACAACCAAGTCATTCCTGCGGACCAAAAAGTCTCAGCTTATATTCAAACACATTTAAAGCTTACATCACATGATTAGTAGATTAAAGTAGTTTTAGCTTGAAGCATTCCGGTGTAAAACCCCAGCTAGAAATCTTGTGGAGTCGTAACATCTGTTCATTATTAGTGTTTTGGGAAGTGTCTCAGAAGGTGAAGTGAATGTTGTTAGATGGTGAACATTAAGGAAGTGATGGGAAGAAGAAAGTTGAATTGGAAGTGTTTTTGTGAAGGAACTAGTATGTTTTTAGAACGAATAAAGCTAAGTGTACTAAAAAAAAAAAAACATGCTGTGTGTTTCTTTTCTGTTCTACAAATTGTTTAACCAGAATCATATTTTTTGCCCAATTAATTCTGGCTTGGACATGCACTGGTTACCAGCCTTGGATCACTTTTGCGTTTTACTGAGGCTCAGATGGATCCCAGCTCCCTCTAATTATGAACCATCGGGGGGAAGGGCACATACCATGTAAATAAGTTTGTATTGAATAATATGTTCAATTTATGCATTCCCTGAAAGAAACCAAATGCTTAAAGTGCTCAATAAATCCACATTAATCACTTTTGATTTGTGTACAAATTATAAAATCAGAAACTGCTCAAACTCATTTATCTTAACAAAAACACATGCAACAACTTTGGCTTCATGATGGTTTGTATGCAGAGTCTTGATCCACTTGTTCCTCCTCCATGGTGAAAACACACCGCCTCTTCTGCTGCTCCAGCACGTCAGCTCCAGGGAGAACTAGTTTTCTCTTGCAAAGCGCCCTGAGGTCACAGGAGCTCTCAGAAGAACTGTACAGCATCTGAAGTGAACTTTCTGTCCCTGGGATTTGAGATCTGGGTGAGTGAGATACAGACGGCATTAAACCACGCATGCCTGCAGCGTCGAGTTGCAACTCCATGTCCATGATTTGGGTGTGAGTTTTCAAACGGGTGGTCAGCTTTCCAGCAGACTTGGCGTTGTTGCACTGCGAGGGCAGAACATCAGGTTTCTGGACCAACTGCTCGGAGTCGCTCTCACATTTCATCTGGACGTCCAGAGGATGCTGCTGCTCGGCGACCAAGTCCATCATGTTATGTTCTGTCACGCCTCCCTGGGGACCAGAAGCAGGGTGAGGATAAACAAACTGCTGGCTGTGGCCTGAGAGCCAACAGCTTCCTCCAACACCCTTTCCCTGCTGTCTCATTTGCCTGCTGGAGACATTGATGCCCAATTCGTCTGAATCCTCGGAGCTCCCGTCATATGGGTCTAGAAACTGCAAATCACAAGCAGACCCACACTGATCATTTGATGCACAACAGAAATGAATGAGTAAGACAAAAATACAATGTATACCAAAGAGTAGCCGCCTTGTCTTGCTGGAGGCTTGTGTGGTAATGATGAAGCCCTCCGTGGCTTCCCACTCTCCGGTGCACTGCTCACATATCCCTGCACACAAAAACAGAGCTCAACAACTGTATATACATCAGACTTTTAAACAGGTTTCCATTCAGGATGTAAACTAAAGCTGTACCATAGTGCTGGTGTCTGACCACCTCGGGCTGATTTCTGAGTCTGAATCTGTGCTGGAACCCACTTTGCACATCTCCTGAGACAAAACAAAACAAACTGCAGTCCAGGGCAAACACAAAAATCTGAAGAAGAGAAAAAAATCACAGGAGCAACTTGAAGAAGTCTGTGAAAACTCCCCCCAAAATGTTTACCATATACTTGAAAGTTAGCTGGTCCACGTTGTTGAAAGTCATTCTGTCGCCTTGACCTGAATCATAATGCAGCAGTGTGTTTGAAAACATTCAAAGAAAATTGAGCGATAGGACAAAAAAAAAGATTAAAGTCGGTGCATGAAAACAGATCTAGCACGAATGCAAAACACTGCATGAATCGTCCAACACGTGCAAAATCCTGCCACACACCTGCAAACGGACGCTGCCGCCTCCTCCTGTACGCCATGACATGAGGTGGGTCACACACAAAAGTGTGCTTTTAAAAACATGGAAAGACCGAAGAAATGCCTTTCAACCAAACGTGCAAAGTTGCAGGCGCAAACATAAAGAAACTTTAAGTGGTCAGGTGATAAATAAGGAGGTCAGGTGATAAATGAGGAGGCCGCATCTCTTACTGAAATAGACTTCTGACAGGAGACTTTTCACAATAAAACGTTTGAGAGATGTGACAGTTTTGCATCGCATTGCTGTTGCTTTTAAAAGTCAAAGTTATTCGGAGTCTTTTATGTGTGCGACAGACTTTTTTCATATTTATTTTCATCCATTTATGAAAAAAATGGACTTCTGTTAAACTTAATATAAAAAAAAACGTGATTTGGAGAATGAATAATGACCAAGATGACAAAATACTCCCAAAATAAAAGAAAACAAGACAAAATCTTGTAACTGAATAAATATGTGTCCCTCTAATCATCTTAAAATTAAAGGTTGTCACGTTGGTTATCATGGAGCGAAAATAAATTAAACTTTGCTAAAGTTCCAGACTCGTCCTTTGGCTCAGTTCACCGGTGAGCCGGTGGGGGGAACGGGAGAGTCGCGGTGCTCGCTCCCATCC
>JAUESE010000057.1:8702429-8716451 GCA_032274725.1 Malacoctenus triangulatus | reverse complement strand
TTACTGTTTTACATGTTCCGTTTACTGACAGCCATTGTGTTTTTCTGTGGATTGTGTTGCAGCTGTCTCACCGTCCGCTTCTTGTTACAACGAGACCCTGAGCACCCTGCGCTACGCCGCCCATGCCAGGAACATTGTCAACAAGCCTCGTGTTAACGAGGTCAGTGGCTGCGCCTCTTCCGACGCCAGGTTTTAATGTCGGATCAAACTGTTTCTCGGTGGGTTAACGGGCGCTTTGTTCACCGCACAGGACGCGCATGTTCGGCTGATCAGGGAGCTGAGGGAGGAGATTGACAGGCTGAAGAGCATGCTGCTCAGCTTTGAAATGGTACGCTGACCTTCTTTCACTGGAGCGTGGTGCTAACTGTCCCACAGATCCACCCTGCTGGCTTCACCCTCCAAAAAGGAAAAGAAGCTTTTTTAAGCGATGTAAGGCTCGGAATGAAAGAGATTTCCATAGAACACGTTCTGAAGCCAAGCTCTAATACAGTGCTTTGTGTCGTTCTGACGTTTTTAATCCTCGTGGTGGTGAAGGCAGCATCACAATGTATTGTGTGTGTGAATTTTTTTTTCTTTCTTTTTGCACAACGTGTTCTCTGATCATTTTTTAACCTCTCGATCGACAGCAACGTAATCCCAGCCCGTCCCTGAGTGACGAGAGGGAGGGAAACCTTTCAGAAATGGTTCTACAGAACGAACTAAAGGTAACAGAGCATACACACTCACATCTGCCTGCATCAAACGTGTCCAGAAAATGAACTTTTATCGCAGCTTTGGTATCGGACATATTGTAAACTCTGCTTTGATTTTTGGATCTCTTTTTGAGCTTGAACTGTTTTTTTCCTGTCTTTTTTGCAGGTGGAGCAGCTGACGAAGGACTGGTCAGAGAGCTGGAGGGAGAAGCAGGAGCTGCTGGAGCAGTACAGCGTGGACATCAACAGAGATCGGGCCGGCTTCCTCATCAACTCTCTCCAACCTCACCTGGTTGCCCTCGATAGAGACGTCCTGAGCACCGGGGTCGTCTTATATCAGCTCAGGGTGAGATGTTACCGAAGGCTAACACATCGACTCCGTCCATGTCTACACATCTAATGTTGTTTTCTCGTGGTCATTTGAAATTGTCTTTGTGTGAAATGAACACTGATGGATTATAGCATTTTGTCTCAATTTACCATTTTGCATCAATGTAAATTGTGTGTAGTTTTTTTATTCTCCTCTTTTAAACCTTGATATTAAAGTTTCATAATCGTCTGGGCAGTTGTGAAAAAAACCCACGCATGAACAACATGATGCGAAGCCCTGCGGACCCAGATGCTTTGTTTTTGCTCTACTTTTCTTAAATCTCAGGTTACAGTCTGTTTTTTTTTTCCTGCTGTCTGGACTAAACCATTTCTGTTCTTCCTACTAGAGTCCTCCTTTCTCTCCCCCCCTCGCTCTGCTCTCTCTCTCTGTTCTGCTTGAAAAACTCTTGAGAAAAGGTGCGTCTCTATTCTTTTTCTCGCTTCCCTCCGACTGCCCTGTCAGTTCCTCCCATGTTTGCACGTATGTGTGTCCGTCGATGCGGGTGTGTGTGTGTCTGTGTGTGTCTTCCGCAATGCATAAAGCGCGGTTGGATAAGAGGCTCTTAGTTCTGGGGCGAGGACTCAGGGGGGCTTAAGCTGTCCTGATTCTGACAATGACAAGCGTACCCTTCGGTCTGACAATTACACTGTTTCCTGCATGTGAAGAGCTGCGGCCACCTGGGAGCACATGTGGTCCTGACACTGTATAAGCAGGTGTTTAATCCCACTAAATAAACCTTCAGAGTAAATAACTCGCATTGCTTTTTCTCAGATAAATAGAAGGATTATAGGGAACTCCAACTGTAAAGCAGTTTCTGTGTTAGTTTACAGCGGATTTTGTACTTAATGACAATGTTTACAATCTTATTTGTTTCACAGGAAGGGATTACCTGCATTGGAGCACAGGACCAATTCAAGGAGCCACATATAGGTATCTGTTTTTTTGCTTATTTTGCCTGCTTAAAGTAGTAACTTCAAAGCCAAGTTATGAGATGTTTTTTTTCTCAGCTGTTATGCATTGCTAACCCGGAGTTCATTAAAGGTCTGTTGCTACTATGCAAGCTGACAGCTGCAGATGCATTAGTCATACAGATTGCCACTGCAAGGCAGCAACTCTTATATCAAGTTTACTACTCTGTGTGAGTTTTTCATGCACAAGGAGTAGCGGACATTATAGGTACTTGATGTGAATGTATAGTAACCCCTTAAAATGGGCCGTTACCTTTTCATTAAACGCTACATTGAGCACCAAATATCTGCTCTACAGTAGCTGCATCAGCACAGCTTTCTAAATCAAAAATTTGTGTGTGTGTGTGGGGCTCCAACATTCTGTTTGTAGTCTTGCAGGGAGACGCCAGCTGTGAGATTGAAAACCACGGGGGTGTGGTAACGCTCAGGCCCACGCCGGGCTGCGTGTGTCTGCTCAACGACAGAGAGGTCACTGAGCCCTGCAGGCTCGCTCAAGGTCAGCTCGAGTCCTCAGCTCAACCACTAATTCATCCCGCTCCCACCGGATTCCCCCCCTCATAGATAAAATGCTACAGAAAAAAAGCAGCAGTGCCATGAGATAAAGATGCATTTACATGAATTTACATCTCACTCGCAGCCCGTCGAGGGTGATTCCATGCTAATATACTAAGCCTCTTGTAAGTGAAAGTGCAAATTCATAAGAGGGTGGTAATAATTTACCATTCATTGAGTGATTTGTGTAACTCTGAACCAGAAATTAGTGTGCCACTATCTTTTTTGGCACACAAGCTTGCACTTCTGATGCTAATAGAAGGAAAGCTCATTCGTATAGAAAACCTGAACCCAACAGTTCTCGAACACAGAACATTAACTTCCAGAGGAAATATCTGCATATCAAATATAAATTAACTCATAATTATAAATTCACACTTGCAGCAAAGGGCTGATTATCAGATGTAGGTTAATGCATATTTATTTATAGATATGTACACACTCTGAGATGCACAGTGACTCAGAGGATGAAAGTGAGCGCACACACTTGTATATTCCCACCCAGCTCTACTCATACATGACTTTGCTTTATATCGGTGCCAACCTTTGAATTGAGCGGCGCCTAAATCGTGTCTCCCTCCATCTACAGGGACAGTGATTACTTTGGGGGGAGTGCATAAGTTCCGCTTCAACCACCCTGCCGAGGCAGCTGTCCTGCGGGAACGTCGACGGGTAGGTGCTGATCACCTGAAAATTAATAAGACGCTTTTAATTAAGATTGTCATGATGATAATCAAGTGTTTATCGCAGGGTAAAAAAAAAAAGCAACTCCAGACTTCTTAATGATGTCTGGGAAGAAGAATATTTATAAATTCTCTGTGTGAAATATCAGCGTGATGCACTGACTGTGAGCGAGCAACAGTTTGCTAAGGCAACAGACAACAGTGCTCATGTTTAGAAGTGTCAATCAAAAACAGAGCCTACAGTTCCTTCTATCCTTACTCGATAGTGGAAAAAACCACTCACATTCTTTGCAATAAGCAGGATGTAAATGACAGATTTGAGGCTGATGATAAACTTTGACCGATGATGAAATTTTGTTGCTGTTTGTTCTTTCTCAGGCCAGCGAAGGTGAAATGACCCGCGCATACGTTGACCTTTGCCCCTCGACTCCTGACGGCAGGTAAACAGGGGTATTTACCAGAGTACTGCAGTGTTCTAAGCTTTATTTAGGTTCATATTTGTCACTCTGTATTGTGAAAAAGGGGTTTAGCAAAGTCCTTTCAGTCACCCTCTGGCATGAATATTCAAAAGGTATTGTGTAGTGTTTACATTTTGAGGAATATGGTAATGCATCATATAATTTTCCCCTCAGTTTCATGAGTGTCCTCATGCTTTCATCAGCCCCCACCTTTGTGAACAATCACAGTAAGCTGTTTACAGTTCTGGCTCAGCGGTTGCCTAGTTACTGCTTGGACGCTGAAATCAACAGTAGCCTTAAACCTGCTCAACCACTGCACAGCTTAATTCTGTCCATCACATTGTCCCGAGGTGAGGTGAAATGCTCGCTTCGCGTGGTCCTGTCGCCTTCTTCCTTTTTGTTTTATTTATTTTATCTCGGTCTTTCTTTGGTTTGTGCGTCGGCTTTGTAGTGTGGAAGAAGAGAAGCTCCCTGGGCCGCCGGGCACCTGCGTCCCCCCCACCGAGGAGCCCACCGCCAGGCAGCGGGTGGAGGAACAGAAGCGCTATGTAGAGAGTTTGCGGCAGGAGATTCAGGCTGAACAGAGGCGAGCGGAGAGAGAGCTGGAGAGGGAGCAAACCCTTCTCAGGCAGCAGCACGCCGACAGTAAGTGCGCTTTTCTCACAACCACTGCTTCTTTTTCACTCATCGGTTCAATGTCAACGTTCAAAATGGAAATATAAAAAAATAACTGAACAACAAAGGTTTTACAGTGGAACCTCATAATTTTTTCATCGTTTCTTCTGTGAATTTCTGTCCGACAGTCCAACAGTGGATTGTGCAGGAGAAGCATCGCCTGACAACTGTAGAACAACGAATCACTCAAGACTCTGGAGTTCAAACTGACCTCGTCCCCACACCGCTCCTGGAGAGGCTGACAAGTCAAGTCACAAGCGATCCAGAGGAAACTAACGTGGAGTCGAAAAGAGTCGCTTCCTGTCCGTCCCGAGTCATAAGAGCCAGGAAAAAAGCGGTGCAGGAGGAGCTGCTGAGGCATCACGCGCTTTGCCGCGCCGAAAGCCGCATCCGTCGGAAGAGGCTGCAGTTCCAGCTGGAGAGAATCGCCAGCAAGCGTCAGCTACTGGAAGCTAAGAGGGAGTTACAGCAGCTGGAGAAGGCTTTGCCTCCAGGACCGGACAGCCCAGACTCCCCTGAGCTGGGATCGCCCTCGAAGCCCCGAGAGGAGCTGCTGCAAGTTTCTCGCAGACACTCATTTTCATCCGATCTTTTGTCACGACTTTATCCACAACACACACCTATTTTCAGGTATGTAAACAGAAAATAATTGACCTCACACTGCCTCAAAATTTTCATAAGGTTAAACTGTAGTTTGACATTGTGTTTGCTTGTAACTCATATGATAATTACCTAATTTTAAGTGTTAAACGTGAGTATTTCTATTTTCTTTCCTCACAGACACTTTCTTAAGAGAAATAGATCAACTGAAGTGACTCTAAACTCATCCTCAACTGAATCCATCGGCAGCAGGAAGTGGGTGTCAGATGAGTGTCTCCCCCGGGAGCGAACCCAGAGTTGCTCCAGCTCTGTGATCTCTGGACAGAGTCATTCCTCTCAGAATCGAGTAAGTTCGTCTGAGAGCGTCAGGCAAGCAGCCAAAGAGGAACCACATGCTCAGCTGTGCAGGGAACGGCCAGAAAGAAAGCCTCTGCTGCCAAACCGAGACCTGTCTTTTAAGAACAGATCAGATCAGAACTCTGCAAATGCACTGAAGTCGCCGCTTGGAACAGCGTTGCTGGCTGTCAGCAAAGAAAACATCAAAGGATGCAAAACACAACAACACAGCTCCAAGAGTTTCACGAACGTGAAAACTTCATCCGATGCAGATAGCGGCCAACTGGAAGTTGTGAGCAAATCTTTCTCTCGCTCTTTTGGGCCCAGAATAAAAACCGCTCTGACCAAAGTGTTCAGGAAACCACCCGCAGGTGTGAGCGGCGGACGAGTCCCCAAACCTCTGGGGAAAATAGCGAGTAAATTTCACTGGAGGCAAAGACGTGATAAGAACCTTAAAGATACCAAAATGAGCGAGAGCAAGTGTGCCATTAAAACGGCTGTGTCGTGTCAGGAGCTTGACCAAAGGACTCTGTTCGGAGACATCAGGCAGAGGCAGTGGCACAGCACAGAAACTCTGCTGAACAAAACTAGCAAATGGATCGAAAGCCAGCAGGGACTGGTCGGATGGGAGGAAGAGCTGGGAAACAGGGATGAAGGAGCGTCAGACTGTGAGAGTCTCTTCTCGCTTGATTCTCTTTCTTCTGCCTATGCTACAGCTCTCGCCGAGCAACTGAGACGCGAGGAAACTGCTCAGAGTGAAGCAGAGAGCGAAGACAGTCAAATGTCTAAAGATTCCCTGATTATGGAGAGCAGTGGGAAATTCTCCACGGTGCGAAAACTCAGCCAAACATCAGTACCAACTTATTCACTAGTGACAGATTCTGCTTACTCATCCAAACAGCACAGCGTGACAGCGAAGACCAGTGTGGAAAGTGAACGCTTTCAGAAACCACTGGTACTTCCAACAGAAGCATATCAGAGCCCGCAGGCCTCCCTAAAGACAATGCAAATTGATGCGACAAGGAGGCCTTCTCAGAGCTCGTTAGTATCAGATTCCACTTGCAGAGACGCTGTACATAAACTGATCGAGGACTTCGGGAACATGCAGACCAGTTGGACGGGCAGCCCTCGCTCTCTGAGCAGCTGCAGCGTGATGGAGCCTGAAAACCAGCTGGTTCTCACGGATGCCTGGTCTTCCACTGATGCAGCAGATAGCCCCAGAATTCACAGGGAGCCTCCACCTTCCCACAGAAAAGGGTTGTTCAGACACGCAGAGAGCAGCGGCAGCCCCAGCCCGCTTAGTATGACTCTGTCCGACTCACACAGTGGATCTGACAGCTATAATTTTACATCACTGAGCACTGATGGTGTGAATGTGACCGTGCAGGAGTGCAGCTTTCAGCTTTCAAGCTGCTCTCAGGCTCTATTGATACCAGATGATTCCCTGGATCCAGGTAGTCTGACGGGCGTCACATGTTCTGCAGAGCAAATTGGACAATCCAAAACAAAAGAAAAACGTGTTACACACACTCCAGAGGAGAGCTTCAAAGACCGTGCTTCACCTTCACTCTCTTCAGGCCAAAATGTTTTTGTGCCTTTGAGTGAAAGTTCTCAAACAAAATCAAATTTGATGCATATGTTTCATGATGCACTGGAAATGGAGGATGCTGATGTTGCGATGTCCTCTGACAATGAAACGTTCATGTGTCAAACAAAAATTGGTCTCTTGACAAATCCCCCCAACCAAGGCAAAGTACCTGAAGAGTCGCATGGTGCTACAAGTCCCTTCAAGCCATCCGCTGAACTGAACTCTGCCAACAATGTCGATTGTGGACCGGGGAATTTAGGCGATGTAAAGGTGTTTCATTTTAGTGCAGCTGAAAATTTAACGCTCACGAGCAATAAAACCAAAGGCACTGACCAGTCCATTGCACTACAGCAGGAAGTTGTTAAATCAACTTGTAAAAATTCCAGGAAGAGGAACAAAGACCAACAAGACGCTTTTAAAGGCAGCCTAAAAATTCCAAAAAGGAGCAACAGAGGGAAGTTGGTAACTTTCTGCCTCACGCCAGGTGACAGCCAAGAAAACATTTGGCCTGAGGACGATATTAACACCATCTTTCAGCCATCTTTCTTAGAAGTGGGCTGCCTGGGTCTTGGTTCTGTTGGTGACAGCATTAGACAAGATGCGGTGGCTTCAGTGACATTGCCAAATTCTGATCCAGTGGGCAGAAAATGTGAATCAAGCTGTCAGATCTCACAATATGGACTCAGAAGTGGTGACAAAAGCTCCGTTAGTGGTACATCAGAAGGAGATAGTGGGGAAGTTCAAAAAGCAAATGAAGCCTCAAAAGAAGGAGGTGCAAAGACGGAACGGGGGGACAATGAGATTGTTGGCCACATAAATCAGATTGAGAGTAAAAACCAGCTGTGCAGGTCTGATGTGATTTGTAGTGCCATCGATCTAAGAATCTCAGAAGTGGTGAGGGATCATATGCAGCCGTCACTGCTAAACTCTAATTTTACCAAGAGGAGCCAAAGCCTGAATGCTTTGGCATGTCTTCTTAGTAGTCACACCTCTTCCACTGATGAGCAGAGATGGACGGAAAAAGAGCTGGGACATGAAACAGGGAGTCAAGTGAAAAAGGAAACGGAGCTCAGTGGACGTCCTACGGTGGAAAACATTACATGCACAGATACAGCGGACCAAACGGAGTGCCAAGAAAGAGACATGCGAGCTGGATTACCGGTCAGTCCCGAGAGCCGCAGGTTCAAACATGTCGAAGAAACACCAAACTCCCACAGTGACCCTAAACTTTCTGATGATGCAATAAGTGCACCCTGTGTTCTCCAAAACTCCAACTCCAGAGATCAGAATGAACCACTGAGCCTGAACAGCCAGGCAGGATGTGCACACTCTTGCAATCCCACTTTGCAAGCAGTGAGTGTTTCCCCACAAAGTCTCTCCTTTTCACCCCAAACTTGTGATGTTTCTCAAGGCAAAACAACGCTAATAAATGCTCTACCCCAAGAAATGAATGATGCAGCTAAATATAAAATTACCTCACAGCTCAATCCCGCCATCCGCAATATTTGTGCACAATGTGCGAACCGTCAGATATGGTGGGACGCCTCTGCTTTGAATCCTCACCATGTCCCTGAGCCCCCTGAGCTTCTAGCTCAGCGAATAAACCCACAGCTTCACCAGATAAGCCATGAGACACTTTTTGCTACAAGAGTGATCTGTGGCTGTGCTGTGGAAGGGGATGCTGGCATGAAAGATGCATGCGGTGTTAAAACTAAAGACTGTTATTCACTGAAAGGAAATTCCTCAAATGGTCCTGAAATGTGTGCAGCAGGAGGAGGAGTGAGCGCTAACAAACATCACAGTAACCCAAACACTGTCACTCCAAGCCATGATGGGAATGTTAAAACAGACCCCACATCAGGTGGCAGGCCTTCCAACGGAGCACAGAGTCAGTTCAGCTGTCCACAGGCTAATTCGAATAACTTGGCTCAGACCTTTGTGGTCAATATGAATTACAGTGACAAGTGCCAAAATGGATCAAATTCACACTGCGGATTTAAGAAAGATACTCAAACTGACAGCAAAGGAGATTGTGTGATGAAAAGTGAGAAAATGGATTGGACCCATCAGGTCCTCCCACAGGGTGAAGTCCTGCAGGCACAGTCAAAATGTCGAAGTATGTCAGGTTTTGTTCAAGACGACAGGATGTCAAAGGAACATGGTATCAAAAGTAAAAGCTGCATTCAGCTAGTAACGCCCAAAGAGACTGTAAGTGGTGGTGCACTTTATAATTCTGCTCTCACACCTAAAAAATCCAAGACGAAGAGGGTCAGAAAGCCTCTCATCAGGCCTTGCCCCATTTCTTCTTCTGAGTCATCCCTCAAGTCATCAGACGAGGATGAGGAGGACGGCAAATCCGCTCGAATACATCACAGCGCGCCGACATCCAAGCTTTGCACTCACAATAATGGTGAACACAAGCTGAGAAAAGGGAGAAGTAGAGAAAGTTTTGCTGCAGTGACAGCAAACAAGTCAAAAATTAAAGCTGGTAATGATGTTTTTACCGACAATTTCCCACAAAAAAGACGCTCTTTACCTCCTCAAGGCGTGTCACGAGAAACAGACAATATCCGTCTGTATTCGAGGAAAAGTGAACCACTACAAACTCCAAAACCTGAGGACTCCCCTATTCATTTTGCATCCAGTGATATCAATCCCTTCCTTCACCAGTGGCAAGACGAGGAGTCAAACCAACATTGCTTCAAGAACCCATCATTCGGGAGTGCCGCTGACCTGACCTGTAAATCTCCACTTCTGAACAGCTCTGAAAAACGTATCACAAGGTGCTGCAGTGTAGACAATGGTCTGAATGGGCAAAACTCTCCCTTTAACTCCCATCTCAGCACATATGCCACCGACAAGGGGCTTTCGAGCACGCTCAGCAGTATGGAGGATTATAAAGAACAATCTACCGGAACATCACAGTGCTCATCCTGTCAGCGGGCAAGTGTGGATATTCACAAATGCATCGGCAGTCTGACAGTCAATGGTAGTTCCTCAAGTAACGATGTGCCCGGGAGTTCTGGCAACAACTCCAGTCAGGTGGATGAAATCATGTTTGTTTACTCATCGGAGCATGAGTCCCATGTGAGCCGAACACAGAAACAAAGCCGGCGCACGTGTGAGCAGACCACCCAAACCGAGCATCGGACGTGTACCAACAGTAATGGAAACAGCAGGAAAGACCGTCATAGAAGGAGCAACACTGATGGGCCTCTGTCACAGAAAACCAAAGCAGACATTAAGGAATCCCCGACATGGGCCAGTATGGAGTGCATGTCGGCACATCTGTCCAAGCTCATCGACAGCACGTCGGACCTGCTGGGCGATGTTCAGGGGATGAGAACAGGTGAAGTCTGCAAGTCGAGTCCAAGAAGGAGCATCAACTTGACAAATTACAGCTTCTCGCACAGTCAGTCGACTGACTGCACCAAAAGGGACTGTTCAACACAAACAGCTGCAGACGTCGGGATTCAGACCGAAGAAGTCATTGCACCAGTGGAAAAAGAAAAGACCGGTCATCCAGCATCAAGAGAAAACACCAAACCGCATGAAGTCAATGTCATCGTCAAAGTGATTGGTTCAGAGGTTGTCAGTGTCTCTCAAGACAATAACGTGCATTGTGTGGTGACAACTAAAGCCAACACGGATGAGAAGGTGCAGAGCATGCCTGACCTGAGGTCCAACGCCTCAGAGAAAGACCCTCTCAAAACACCATGTGGAAAGACCGCAGCTGACTGTCAAAGACGTGTAAGGTCTGCTTCCTCTCGCATGTCAAAGCGAAGCGTCTCCGATGGCCCCAGAGGGTTGGCAGCATCTGTAACCCCTCTCAAGTCATCAAAAGACTGCAACCAGGAAGATAACAACCGGCCTGTGACACACTGTCCATCTGCTCTTGCAAAGAAACAGACAATGTACACTGACCGTGCAGTGTCTCCTATTCTCACTGTGGGATCAAGGCTGCACAAGAGGCACAAAGGAAAGCAATCAATGGCATGTCAATCGAAATATAAGGATCGTAAAACAAACCCTCCCTCTGAGGACGACAGTCTTTCCATTCCCTCAGTTTCCGATTACATTCGGATGCGCAGGCAGGAGTGTGATGCTATCAGTCCGAAATCAGAATCGGTGTCGCTTGAGAAAGTGAGTGAGATGAGTTGCCCAAGTCCTCAAGGATCGGAAAATTGTTCCCTCAGCCTGAGTTCAACACTGGACAGATACAAAGACACTGACAGGAGAAACACAAGCTGTACTGAAAAGGACAGCCACCAGATGAGATCTAAGTGGCAGATAAACTCCCCACAGTGGAAAACAACTTCTTCAACAAACGATGGGATGTTGCAGAACCACATTTCTCCCGTGTTGAGACTGACTGATGCGCACTTCCAGCAGGCATTTAACCTCACACGACCTCCAGTCGATTTGGGGAATTTCTGCATTGATTCCTACAATCCCTCCACGGTCAGTGACAAAACTGATCAACTTCAGGAGGATGACGAGCTGTCAGTGGTGCCCAGCGAGTGCAGCACAGACGTCCTTGTGAACATTGAACCTGTCACAAATGTGTTTCCCCTCCAAGACAAAGAGAGAGTCCCAGAGGACCTCCCCATGCACAACAAGTTCACCAACTGGTCGGGCGTCAATCACCCACCACCACGACATTCAGTGAAACCAACATTGGTTCCAAATAACCACACAGGCGTCTCCACAGAATGGGGTGAGACGGAGGGCTTTGTCTTAGATGTTGACGGAAGAGCGAGAGAGATAGTGAAACTGCGACAGGAGAGAGAGCAGGTGATGGCGACGGTCAGCCTCAACATGAACCCGTGTCTGACTGTGGAGCTGACGGAGGCAAAGCTGCATTATGGTCTGGGAAAGACGGATGCCTTGTTAAAGATGCTGTCCCCGAGGTCCTCTGAAGAGTCGGGACTGCCAGACTCTGCTACCACAAAGCAACAACTGTATGATCGGTGAGGATAACAGCTGTTTTTCTATGTATTTCTTTAGTGGTTTATGGGGCTTTTTGTGGAAAAAATACATATAAATTTTCTCATAAAGAAAAAGTGGTTGGAAATTTTTGATTAAAAAAAAACAAGTAAATTACAGGAAAAATCTGCCCAAGCTTTAAACGCGTACCAGACTTCCGTAGTTGTCACTGCAGACATGTTTGTGTCTGCTTTTGAAAAGTCACTCTGCTGCTCTCAAATAGACCAGAAAGTCTTTATTTGACTTCACAGAGGTTATTGTGTTATATTTTTTATGATTTCCTCAGGCACCGCAGGAGTATTGAGGGTTTGAGGCAGGACAGGGAGGATCGCCTTCAGACTTACCGCAGAGCTCGAAGTCTGAGTCCTGGCAAACACGCTCATTCCTCTCCTCAAGAGGCTGGTGCTTCCTCCAAAATACCAGCGGCTACGCCGAGTCGGCGAAAGGAGTACCTTCAGCGACTCCGCCAAGAGGTGATCGAAAGCACCAGGTAAGATTAGGTCACTTGAGTTCTTCGATTGATCGCAGGAACAAGCTCCCTGAAGAAGAATAAAAAACTGAGTTTATATTATTTCTTTTGTTTCTCCTAAACTATCCACAGAATACCAGACCCTCCCAGAGAAGGTCAGTATCCGTCTGACATTGAGCAGCTGTTGCGTGACTACAGCCGCGCTCGGGAAGAAGCCAGGACAGAGATCGCAAAGGCACGAGAACGACTGCGAGAGAGGACGGAGCTGGAGAAGAGGAGGTTACAACAGCAGGCGCTCTCACAGGAAGTCAAGGTCAGTTTTCATCTCGTCATTGCGGAGTCATAATTAATTTCCTTCAAGTGTCGCAGCAACATCTTCCAGTCCCGACCCATTTCAGAAGGAATAATTATAGAATCCCTCCGAGTATGTTCAAAGGTGTATAAAATACTCTCATTTGGCTCAAAAAGTCCAATTATATTGCCCAGAGGAATTATAAAGACATCTGAGAGAATATGAAGTGTCTTAAGTTTCAAATAAATTAAAGACCAGTGTAAAGTACAAGCTTTGGGTTTCACCTAACAATTTTTAAAGCTGCAAATGGAAGCAGGTTAAAGCTCCTACTGCTTTAAGAGCTGTACATGATATGAGCACATCTCAGATGATGCCCTCCTTTTCAAGACTTGTGACCGTTAAAATGCAAATGTGATTGCACGATGTAAACTCATTCAACATCTAAGCCTGAAAAGAAAACCAAAGAGTAAAGTACTTGTGTTGTTTCCTTCGTAAAAAAAACCAAAAAAAGGTTGTTTGATGAAAAAGAAGCAGTCTTATAGGTACAAATAATTTGACCTCTGTTGTTTTTGTTGGACAGGATGACATGAGGCATCGAACGAGGATCAGCAACAGCACCTTGTGCACAGGATCCAGTCTGAGTCTCTCCTCTGGACCAACGTCAGGGTACAACAGCGGTAATACCACCCAATTACAGCAGGCCAACAGACCAGTGTCAACTGGACAGGTGGGAATACCAATGCCACGTCCCCCGAGGGTTTCTAATGAGCAACACAGAGGCTGATTGTTTTGTCGACGCTGTTAATGTTTAGGTCACGGGTGTTCAGGGGGAAGAGCAGAAGATCAGGACACGCCCCCCCATATGCGGCCCTCATAGTGTGAAGACACAGAGAGCCTGGCTTTCAGCTCAGGGTAAGAAGACTGAAACGCAAATATATACAGGCAAAATAGTCCAACAATTCAGAGCTCTGCATCACAAAGAAGCAGTAAAGTTACAAGTATTATGGGGTTGCAAATTTACTGGTTTAACTTTTTGGCATCATCAGAAACATTAAAGTAAGTTTCTATACTTTCAACAGGTTTATAAACTTGTTGATTTTTTTTTTTACCATCTTGAGTCACTTTGTCCACTTTTTCCTCTTTCATCTTCTATCGGTGTCATCTTCACTGTCTTTTCAGATGTTCACCAAGAGCTTCCCATAAACGGCTTTGAACCACTGATGACATCGTCTCCGTCACCTTCAACCTGTGTTCGCCAGCGCGCCGCCTCCTTTGGCTCCTCCTCTTCCATATCCACAACCTATCAGGACATCACATCCAGCCTCCTCAGTCGAGCTCTGGCTGAGGTAAAGC
>JAUESE010000057.1:8651440-8665356 GCA_032274725.1 Malacoctenus triangulatus | reverse complement strand
CCCCCCCCCCCCCCCCCCCCCCCCCCCCCCCCCCCCCCCCCCCCCCCCCCCCCCCCCCCCCCCCCCCCCGGCACTGATGTGTAAAAATCACACCCTATTATCTAAATCGAAAACAAGCCATATCATGCAGGGTAAATAAGAGGTGGCACTGCATGCGTTTACGAGATTACATGGTTTCGCCTTCCTTCTGTTCAGGTGACACGCTTTTTATAAGTGGCACCCTCTATTCAGAGCTTATTTGTAGTGATCTATTTTCTCTTTGATGTGGGTTTCTCCATTTTTCTTCAGCTCTGTATTGTTTTTTTTCCCTCCTCAGTCTTCCTCACTCTCCTCCTTTCTGCCTCAGGATGAACAAAGTGCCATGCTGATGCTGAAGCGCCACACCATCCTCAAGCAGGCGGTGGACGACTACGCCGACTCCATCCGGAAGCTGGCCGATCGTGCCCAGAAGATGTTTGCGGAGGAGCATCCGCAAGGGTTCGTGCTTTGATCATTTGATGTTCAAACTGAAGGAAATTACATTTGAACTCCCTGCGAAGATACGGAGACACTAATGTTGTTCCAGGCACTCGTGGTTTAGGGTGATAAGGATGACAAGCGTGCCAAATGTCCCTCCTCATCACATGCCCCATCTAGAGTAAACCTAAATCTCATCGCTGTGACCCGTTTCAAATTGTCTCCGTCTTCCCTGCATCTGATTCCCGTTTCCCCTCGCGTGCAGGGAGGAGATCATCAGGCGGCAGGGCCAGGTAGATAAGCAGTACGCGGGCCTGAAGGAGCTGGCGGAGGACCGCAGGAAGAAGCTGGACCACACCTACCATCACTTCCTGCTCAGCAGAGAGGTCCAGGAGCTGGAACAATGGATCGCGGAGAGGGACGTGGTGGCTTCCTCTCAGGAGATGGGCCAGGACCTCGACCACGTCACGGTAAATCCAGTTTATGTGGAGGAGAGAAAAACATCATCCTCGTTATTAAATTCCTGGGTAATTAAAGAATACACACTCCTGACATGCTATCACTTATCAGAAAATGCAATCTTTTTTGGCCTGCAGCTTCTGAGGGATAAATTCAGGGACTTTGCGCGAGACACCGGGATGCTGGGCCAGGAGCGGGTGGACATGGTCAACCAGACGATAGACGAGCTGATCGAAGCGGGTCACAGCGAGGCGGCCACCATGGCGGAGTGGAAGGACAGCATCAATGAGAGCTGGGCCGATCTGCTGGAGCTCATCGACACCCGCGCTCAGCTCCTCACCGCGTCCTACGAGCTGCTCAAGTAAGGAGAAGGGTATCGATCGAGCGGTCCGCGAGCAGAGAGACGTCCAGTTATCTCCATCGATGCCATTAAGATTTCATGTCCAATCTGTAAACGCAACATAACGTGTCCAAGTTCGGTGGAGGAGCACTGATGTCTTCACTGTACACAGTCACATGTCTGACGATGTGATATTGAACACATCTGGATGCAAAGGCTCACTTGCGAAACAAAACGGCATCAATTCCGGAGACGTATGTGAGGATATTGAACACGGAGCTGAAGAGACTGAAGGAATCGATCCGTTCTCCCAAAGGTACTTCGATGACGGGAAGGAACTGGTCGCTCAGATCCACGACAAGCAGAAGGAGCTGCCTGAAGACGTGGGCGACGACTTCAGCAAGGCCGAGTCCTTCCACAGAATCCACGCCGCCTTCGAGAGAGACATCACCGCTCTCGGCAAACAGGTAAAACCGGGGATTAAGCCTTTCTACTGTGAGGGGACACAGCAGGGCGTCAGCACCAAGCAGGCTCAGATAGATGGGAAGATGTGGAGACTGGTCAACAAAAAATGTTCGCTCATATCGTGAAAAAACAGATTTGTAAATTTATATGATCCTTTCCTGCCTGATTGGAATAGTTGAAGGATCCAGTCTCATTGCTGAGTTTGCTCAAGGTTGCAAGATTTGAAAATTTCTGCAGCTTTTCTACAGGAATGTCATAAAAAAAATCATTGATCCAGTTTTGTTGTTTATGCAAGGGCAAAATAAATGTCATACGAAATGTCATGAGACTCCAGAGAGAGAAACAACTTTTTTTTTGTTGTTTTTTTGCATTCTCCGTTTTCTCTTTTGACTCGCAAATATTTTCCAATCTCCCGCTCTTCCACTAAAGTGTCAAAAACACCATGAATCCCATTAAGACTGAGTGACACAATCACAAAAAGAGACCACAGGGAAAAAAATAACGGTCTTGCATTCAGCACATCTCCGGTAAAACCTTCAGATGTTTCCATGTATTATCAACACTGCAGCGGATACAGTCGTGCCTGCCCTCGAACATCAATCGATAAAATACCACTTTAATTAAAAAAATCAGTCGGGGGCTTGAAAATTAGCAAAACAAATGAATCTGGAATTCACGTTATTGAGCACATCAAATTAAATGTGTTGCATAATTGGGAAAGCAAGACTCACCGCTTGTGCTGTATAAAATATTCCTGTGTGTTTGACAGGAATGTTTTCAGAACCAATGTTGAGATCTTACAGTGAAACTAATTAAGCTCCCCCCGCACCCCCGGACATATGAGAAGATAAAAAAAAATTAATGAAGCTTTAAAGATCATTTTTATCGTCAGTCTCAACAACAGGAGCAGAACTCATGTTTTTGTGTTGTTTTTTTCACTGCTTTTTCCTCCAGGTTCAACAGTTCCAGGAGACGGCCTCCAGGCTTCACGCCCAGTATGCAGGCGACAGAGCGGACGCCATCCAGGCCACGGAGAGGGAGGTGGTGGGCGCCTGGAAGGGCCTGCTGGACGCCTGCGACGGCCGCCGGGCGCAGCTGGTGGACACGGCCGAGAAGTTCCGCTTCTTCACCATGGTGCGAGACCTGCTGGCCTGGATGGAGAGCATCATCCAGCAGATAAAGACCCAGGAGAAGCCCAAGTGAGCCTCGCGGGACCGCTCGTTCCATTCATTCCTTCGTTTGTTTTTGCCGGGCTGCGGCGCAGACGCTGATTTCTTCGAGTGTTCTTTGAAAGGACTTTGCGAGCGAGCTGAGAAAAACAAACCGGAATCCTTGGCCTGACTGATTAGATTTCCTTTTTCATTCACATCAAATTCAATAGGCAACAAAACTCAGGACATTGGCTGTTTGGTGGGTTCGGATGAAAAACCGAGTTGAATTAAAAGTTCTTTAGGTGGCGCTTTCTGTGTACTTTTGATAGATACAGATGAAATACAGCGAAACTCATTAATTAAAACAGAATCAAACTCTGCCACATTTGCCTTTAGTAATTTCCAAACTGCAAAAATGAGTTGACTTATTTTTTCTAAAGGTCCAAATTGGACACAAACCTTGACCACGTTCATTCCTGGAGAAAATAAAACTAATTATTTTTCTGCATGTGTTCAAAAAGATAGAGATCAATTAAAAGTAGAGACAGAAAACAGATCAAAAGAACGCAATTAAAGTCCAACAAACCTGAAATACTGACATTTCAGGTGACACGAGTTTTAGAAAGGAAGCAACAATAGAGTGTGTTTTTTTTCGAGGTATATTTCTACACATAGATTTCGCTTCATGCTGGGTTGCAAAACACAAAATGAAACGAGTCCCTTCGAGCATTTGTGCTGTTTTATCTTTTCCCACCAAAACGATGCACCTCTCCAAAGCGCCGCAGCACAGGGATCCAAGGTTTCTGTGTTACATAAAGCGCATTGTGAATTTATCAGTGTGGGCATCACTGCAGTTCCAGCTCCCACCAACAGAGGTAGATAAACGTCAGGCATTACCTGCTCCCACTTAATATTCCTCCCTCCTCTGCATCAGGGACGTCTCATCCGTGGAGCTCCTGCAGAAGTACCACCAGGGGATCCGCTCGGAGATTGAGGCCAGGGGAGCCAAATTCACTGACTGCACAGAGCTTGGCAAGGCCCTGCTGACGCGCAAGCACCGAGACTCTGCTGAGGTGAGACCCGGGCAGCCAAAGACAGCTTCTTTCCGTCCTCAGCCGGGCCTCAAATTGCTGCTTTCATTAGATTTAATTACTTTTCTGGGCGTGATTGTTCCCGTCTGTCACAATGGAACCAATTGGATTGCCACCAATGGAAAAAAATTCCACTCATCTTACATTCATCGGGGAGTCTATAGAGCAAACACTAATTAGAAATGGAAAAGCCAAAAGAATTTAAATGAGCAATTGACCCCGGCCTGAATTTAGCGTTCGGTTAATTACTTTACAATAGTAATTCTGGGAGGATAATGGGCAGTCTTGGGGCTGAGTTGTTTAATAATGCTGATATGTAACTGCGACTGTATAACTGCTTGTGTCAGATCAAAAAGAAGCTGGAGCAGCTGATGGACAAAAGGGCGGAGATGATGTTCGAGTGGGACGGCAGATGGGACCGGCTGCGACTCCGTGAGTGGAGCGACGCTTAGCTGAAAAATATCCGGCGTGTACATACATTTTTCCTGACAAAAATCTGCACGATGACACCAAACGCCTGAGGATGAAAACATCCAGGAGTTCACACTGTGTGCGGAAAATCCTCAGGGTTTTATTCATTAAATGCTATGAATACCCAATGAAGCTAAAACATTTTAACATAAAGAAAAAACATAAAAAAATTAATTAACATGAATAAAATTTCCACTTTTGCTCAGTTATGCATCATACTGTGCAAAAAAAATACAAAAATCTCTAAATATTTTAGTGTTCTTCTTTAGTTTAATTTTGTTTGTGGAAAAAAACCCTCAAGCTTCAAAAATGGCTGTTGTGGCCCCCAAAACTTACAATTTTGTGTGTTTTTTCTTCAGCCTTTTTCATTTATAGCCAACAACATCTCTCAGTACTGTGATACCAGCTGGACTGATGTGATCATGTTTTAATGATCCGTAACTATTCCCAATCACTCACGTCAGTGTTTAATATGAGAGGAAAACGATTACTCTGAAAAGCTGCCTGTTCCCGACAACATGGTGGAGTTTTTGTCTCATTTGCATCGGATCTCATGATAACAAGATGGTGATATTTCAGGAGGGACTGATTATAATTGTATCTTGCCAGTTCTCAAGAACCGTGCTGATAAAACTCCAAAAAAAAAAAGAATCATGGCAGTAAATTGCTTTCGAAGAGTCTCGTGAGAGTCTGTGTTTTTTTTTCTTTTCTGGCTCGCAGTGCTGGAGGTGTGTCAGTTTGCGCGTGACGCCCGGGTGGCGGAGGCCTGGCTGATTGCTCAGGAGCCCTACGTGACCAGCAGAGACTTGGGTCACACCGTGGCCGAGGTGGAGAATCTCCTCAAGAGACACGAGGCCTTCGAGAAGTCCACCGCCACGTGGGAGGAGCGCTTCTCCGCGCTGGAGCGGCTCACCACCGTAGGTCTACCCCCCACCCCCCCACCTAAAGTCATGTGATTAGCATCAGGACGGGGCCTGCTGGGAGGTGTCGACTGAATGGTCTTGTCAGGAATAAATGAATATCAAAGCGCTGACCACAGTTCACTTCCGTGTTGCAGCTGGAGTTGCTGGAGTTGAGAAATCAGCAACAGGAGTTGCAGCAGTTCCTGAAAGAGGAGCAACGCTCAGAGAGAGACAGCAGGTGAGCATTCACACGCACACACACACACATACATACACACACACACACACACCCTCTTTCATGTTCATGCCTCACGTGTACAAGCAGGGGTATTTTTTGGTGCGAATCATCATGAAAGGAGGCGCGTCTGGTGCTACTTTGTTGCTTTGTTTTCGTCAACAAATCCCATGAAAACATCAAAGGCCGAACAACAAAGTGCTCCTAAATACTTTCAGTGTATCTGAAGCCCGACGCGGCTTCTTCCTGCGCTCCGCCAGGCTCCGCTGTTGTCCGAAAACGATTAAAGCGCATCATCTTCCTTCATTATAACGAATGCTTCGGTTTATTTCGAGTGGCTTCCCAACACGCTGACTTTCTGTTGTGGAGTTGCAAACCACACAAGCTGTGAAAAAAAGTCTCAAGTTGGAAATCTATCGATGGCCATTTAGACGCAGAGCAGAGTTATTCATTATGTCAGCTGTCTGTGTGACGACCACACAAACAGCTTGTCCTTGAAACATTATGTCTTATTGTGCTCCTATAGCTCATGTGACACTGGTGACACTGTGTCCGTTTGTCTCACTCGGCAGCACACAGGATAGAGAAAGTCACCAAGCACAAGGAGGTGTGGGGTCAAATCTTTTGACGCAGCATATCGGGAACCTTTTTTTCTTCTAAACTACTCTTAAGTGCTCGAAGCCTCTTTCTCCATCGCGCTCAGAACGCACCTCTTCACCCGCTCCTTTTAAAAGAAATGTCTCACTCAGCCCCCCCGCTGCCCTTTTTCCTTCAGGAGAGAAGACACCGGCTTCGCCGAAGAGTCTTCACAGCTCTACACGATCGAGGAGCAGACGCTGGTTCGTAACCGCGCCCGTTCGTCTCTAGACTGCTGCCACCTCTGTTTCAGCATATTGATCTGTTCCCTCCCTCTCTCTCCCTCCAGTCGGGTGCAGTGGAGCCCAGCTCGGGTCTGCTGGAGGGGACAGCCGGTGACTCCACGGTACCGATAGTGTCAGAACTGAGGGAGAGCGCCTCCTTGGACCTGGAGCCCTCCGTCTCCGTGACGATCCCCAGAGAAGCGGAGAGAGCAGCCACCATGCCGGCGGAGCCCCCCAGAGCTCTGACGGTGCTGCAGGAGGGCATGCTGGGCCGCAAGCTCGACGTGGAAGGCTCCGGAAAGAAAGCCTCCAACAGGTAGAGAACAGTGGGAGCGGTGCTGTGTCTGCCTGTCGCCTCTGTGTCAAAACATCCCAGAGTTCAAAGCTTTTAGAGGGAAAAGTTACTCGTTTTATGCTACAGCATCATTTCACTCGGTGAAGTCTGCAAACGTTCCTATACTTCAGCTGCCTTCACCGAGGTGTTGTTTAATCAGTCCGCATCTAAACAGCATTACAAATTCATGAATACAAATTCATTCCCTTTGTAAAAGATTTAAACAGCTCAAGTAAGTCATCTAATTTATGTTAATGATTCACCGAATATAAAAGAGAAACCGACGGCTGCCTGGAAGAGCCGAGAGAATGCACCCGTGTTCACCGGCGAGAGCCTCTCTGATCTCTGAGAGCTGTAAACACATCAGCACGCGGCCGATACGACGTGCTGTTTGTTGTCAACATACACAATAAGTTAGCGTCAGAGATGGATTCAGAAAAACTGATAATGTTAATGATCAATTGCTATAATAAAGATTAGACAACATATTCGAAAAGAAGTGAGTCAAAGTGAAACGTGAAGATCGAGTCTGCTGATGAAATAATAATTTAAAAAATGGAGTGAAAATTAGACCATAAACATCCTGTGAGGTTTTTTTTTTTCCTCCTTTCATGTTGGATTAAAGTGATTTTGGCAAACAGCTGCTAACACGTTTCATTTCACCTCCACCAGACAGCATCCGAAAAATTTGGCCAAGCTCCTCTTGATTGGAAAAGAGCTATTTATAGTCATCACAGAGCAGAGAGGAGCCCCGACCGCTCCCCCCTTGTTTTTAATTCATTCATTTAAAAACATTTAATCTCATTGAAATGGCGCCGCCGCTGCGGCTCTTGTAATTGGGATTAAATTAAATTGATTTCGCATCATTGCCAGAAATTAAAGTCAATTCCGCCCGCTGCCTCCCCGCCTCCCCGTCCCCGCTCTCAGGTCCTGGAACAACTTGTACTGCGTGCTGAAGCCCGGGCAGCTCTCCGCCTACAAGGACGCCAAGAGCTTCGGCCACGGCGTGACGTTCCACGGCGAGGACCCGCTGAACCTCAGGGACGCCAGCTGGGAGGTCCTGTCCAACTACAAGAAGAAGAAACACGTCGCCAAGCTCCGGTGAGGCTTCGCAAATGTCTCTCGTTCACTTGAGCTAATCGATTGTGTGTTAAAGTGGTAAAAAAAAAAAAATTCTGATTTGAAAAAAAAATGCGTGAATCATTTCTGAGGTCGCAGTTTTTCCTGAAGCTCCCAAATCTGCTCGTAATAAAAGTTGCAGACTTCCTCTTCTATCTGTGTTTGTCCAAAACACTCCAACGAAGCCAAACAGTGTCAGAAAGTCACAGTAACCTTCAAAATAAAAGCATGGGAGGTCGCAAGTATCTTATCCTGCCTTTCCTGTCAAATTTTCAATTCTGACGTTCGAGCAGCCGAAAGAAAACATTTGAAAAAAAGGATTCATCTTAAAAATAAGAGACAAATCTGCTAAATACGAGAAATATTAACTTCATTTCTTTTCCCTTCTCGCAGTCTCGGAGACGGCAGTGAATATTTGTTCCAGTGTAAAGACGAGGTGAGTTTGAAACCGCTGCGAGTCGAATAATTTTGCAGCCGCTCTCCACCGACCGCCTGAGACTCGACATCACACGGCGATGTTGTGTGACCCCGTGTGAGGCTGGAGCCGCGGGGGGTCAACCATCCACCGCCGTACACGGCAGCTATACATTTACATTTTATTTTCCGAGGTGTCCAAGCGTTTTTGCGTAAACAGCTGGGATTGTTTAGATAAATTGCCGGTATCCTCGACTTGATTTTGCACCAACGCCTCGTTTGAAGCTCCGGTGTTTTAGCTGTGACCCTTCCCATTCATCCACTTACTCAGACACCTCCAGACAACGAGCTGCACGCTGCCTCCCCGGAGGTGGACTTCCCTTTGTAAACGGCGCTGGTGCTTTTTTTGTGTGTGTTTGTTAAATTTCAGGAGGAGCTCCAGCGCTGGAGCCAGGCCATGGAGAAGGCTGTGCAGCCCCTGGCAGCCGAGGAGGCGTCGGGGCCCTCGGGGGCCAAAGCCCACAGCCTGCCCCCTCCCTCCTCCTCCTCCTCAGCTGCCCTCCCCGAGCCCGGCGCTGCCAAGAAAGACAAGGAGAAGAAGTTTAGCCGCTTTGCCAAGAAGAAGTGAAAAAAAGGATGGGAAAGCCACTGGGAGGAGGGGTTGCCTTGGCAACCTGGAGAGCGAGAGAAAGTAGTATTTGTGTACAATCAATCAGAGCGAGCTTTTTATCACTGGATTGTTTGTTTGTTTTTTATATGATTTTGTGAGCGTTACCAGACGTGTTGTAGTTTAGGTTGAAGCCATCACTCTTTTGCCTGTATTTAAGCCAGCGCATCCTGACAAAGGTCCACCTTTTATCGTTGTGTTTCTTTTTAACAAATGCCAAATTCAAAGCATCAAATTAAAGCACAGGAATGCTCCTTTTCACACTCAACCAAAGAATGTTTGTAAAACTTTTTTTCTTTCCCTGATTTCGCTGCGAATTTTGCTTTCTCGAGGCATGCTGGGATATAGCCATGTACAATACGGAGGCCTGTACTGAACCGTCGGGTGGCTCGAGAGCACCGAAACCCTTTTATTAACCTGCCTTATAAAAAAATGGTTGTGAACTGTAATACTGTGCTGTTTGAATTTGGGCCGCGAGATGCTTCTTAGCATAACAACCAGAGTGATTTTAATGAGCTTTCAAAAGCTTTTGTAAAAAAAAAAAAAAACGCTGCGTAAAGGTTTGGAGGATGAGGGAAACGGGACTGTGTGTGGTGTTGTGCAGTACCAGACATACACACACACATACACACACACGCAGTCCCAGCGTAACTGCAGTTATGCAAACTAAATGCTCTATGCACTGTGAAGGTTCGACTGTTGATGTTTGAACGGGGGGCTTGACGCCCTGCGGGCCGTCAGGTCATCGGTTTTGGACGTAGATCCCACACTGGATGTATCCCACAACTGATCCGTGGCAGAAGGTCTTTTATTTTTTTGTGAACTTGAAATATATCCAACACTTGTGTACTGAACTCTTAATTTCATATTTATTCATTACCATATATACATATACTGCATATATATATAGAGCTACAGATGCATGAGGTACGTTTTACGTTAGTTTGATATGGTGCTATTGTGAGGTTTGTTTGTTTTTTCGGAAACTTTAAGCAAGACCAACTCGTCCTGCTTTGTTTGGGTTCAACTTGTCGAGACGCATGCGAAGGAGGTTTGCAAATAAGAGGGGTGTTTCATAAAGCTGAGCAACATTTCAAAAAGGCATTCAAGAAACACTCACAAAGTCAAAATCCAGGTAATTTATTCAGGTTGTCACGTCTATCCGGACCTCCCGAAAGAACCGCTGGTTGTGAGTGACATTTGAAGGGAGCACAAGTCGAATTTAAAAAAAAAAAGAAGAGAAAAGTGTTTCTAATTCATTCTCATTCAAGTGCAAATTGGGTTGTTTCATTTTAGTGCATTTTAAAGGACACATGCTGAGTGGAAATAAAACCGCAAGAGAAGCTGGAACTTTTCCGGAGCGCGGGAAGAACGGCCTTTCACACGAATGTCTTCCACCACAACTGGTAAGTGGTTCAAGAAAAGGCAGTTCCGAAAGCAAAGTCAGTGAAAAATTTTGAAAAGTCCAAACAAGCAGGGAAAGGAATCAATAGAGAGATCAAGAGGTTAAAAGAAAAAAAAAACTTGATTTTGCAAAGAAAGCTCTCAATCCAGGGATTTCATTTGTATAGAGCGAGTGAGGCTCAGGCGTCCTCAGCCTGTTAAAAGGCTTCAGTCGGTGGTCCTCACTTTGTGAAACACCTCTCTGGTCTTGCAATCCAGATTGAATTGATTCAACTAATTTCATCGTCTGGTGTAAAAAGAAAAGAGAAGAAAAACCTCTGGACAATTAAACTCGGTGCTCTCCTTTGAAATATTGAAACAAGCCATTATTCCATTATTTTGGGACCGGTGTGAGTCCGGGACACGCTGAGGGTCGGATGTGAAACCACGGCGAGCGCTTTTTCCAAACCACTCGACAGGACCGGGCATGTTCTCTATCTAACGCCACAGTAACTGCATGGCTCTGGGGGAATGTGTCTTCAGTGGATGAATTATGAATGTAAGGAAAATCATTAGGACATTTAAGAATCTCAATAGTAAAGTTATACCACAGCCAGACGTTTTTATCAACACATACAGGGTACTTGATATGAGGTATGTACAGAATACTACTGCATTTATAGACAATATATCACTCAGATTGTGGCTCTGTTTCGTCCTCTCTCACACACACATTTATAGATATATATATAGAGAAAGTCTCCCACTGCCGTCTTGCCTTGTACTGTGGGCTCTGTCCCTGATCTATGATTCAACTCAAGTGACCTCATTGGAAGAAAACACAAGCTCAGAGAGTTTTCTAGGACCTGTGTAGCACGACGATGACTTCTGAAACCACGTTACTTTCACAGAAAAACTCAAGTTATCACCTGTTCTCAGTGTGAGCACAAACTAAAGGTGTTTCAGTGTCGGTCGACATCCACTCAACGCCACTCGTCTAAGTTTTGCAGCACCTGGAAATGTTTTCTGAGACTTGCATCGCGTCTGTTTCGTCTCGTTTCTGTTGGTCGTCGTGATTTAACTCAACATGGGACACTTCTCCTCCGTCACTCTCATTCACTCCGTTTATTCCTCCACTTATTTCCCACTTGCCTTTTTTTCTGTTCGGTGGTTTCTATTCTGCATTTTGTACTCTCGAGCTGTGTAAAATACCAGAGAAATGTTGACAGGAAACATCAGATACCTTTTGAGAGAATAAAGTTTAAAATCAACTTCTGAGACTTTACAAGCCGACTTTTATTCATTAAAGTTTTGGGAACACAACCTCGATCGTACCTCAGGCAGTTTGCAATGAATACCGATTTATTTCAGATTGTTAATGCGGAAAGAAAGGTGCATTAAAAAGTTTGGGTTTTTTTGTCTTCACAATTGATTTATTGAGTACAAACAGTTCAACAGAGGCAGGCGTGAAACAAAAAGCATTTAAACAGTCGTCTGTTAGAGCTGAGCTAATTTCAGAGGAGAGACCAGATGTATACGAACACATTCAACGCAGACAAAACGCTCGTATTTACATTCCAGTGGCTGTTGGTAAAACAATGAATAAACAGCCCCGAGACAGCACGGCAGCTTTAGGCTCCACTAATTAGATCTCAGCTCACGAGTTACAGGCTGAAGATGATCACTTATAGCAGTACAAAAACCCTGAATAACAGTTCATTTCAATCTTTACAAACTCGATAGGTATACGCCCGCAGCAGAGCACACAAATTATCATTTTTCTTCAAAACAAATAAGCCAGGAGATGCATACGGGAGATATTCGCAGCATATTGTGTTACTTTATCATTCGCCAATTTTCCTCGGCGAGGTCCACAACATAAACCCGCCAGGACTCGTTCGGCTCCTACGTTTACCCCCTCCCTAAACAACTTTCATTTACATGCACACTTGTGCATCTTGCTGCCAGCAAAAAAAAACCCAGCCTGGCAAAAACGGATCTAAATTGTGCTCTCCTCCATCATCAAATCTCATCATTCACTGTGGAAAGCAAAAGGAGACTTCTGTGATACAGCAGCTGTTACAACACAACCGCAGACCACCTACAAGGGACTGACAGGGTCCCCGTGCATCCACACACTCCTACATCCAAATCTTCTCTGGATCAATTCCTCTATTTTTCTTTCTCTTTTTTTTGTTTTTTTTTTTTTAAAGAATCCACTGCTGGCTATTTTTCCCAGAGCTGCTGCAACGGCCCAGAAACGCTCACTTCTCTAATGGAAGGAGAATTGTACTGAATGAGACGACGCTCGCTAACATTTGCTACCATATGCTTACAGACTGCTCACTGGAAAATGATTTCCTGCACATTAACCAGATTGTGTGAGAGCGCTCCCGCGAACGCGGGTAAATTTCCTCTTGGGAGCGATAAATCTCTATTAACCAAGAGGTGAAGACAGAAAGAAGAATGAAACTCGATTAACAGGACAACTGTAGGCAATTAAAAGAAAACACCGGCGAGTTTCAGTATTCACATCAATACCGGTCAGAGTGAGGAAAAAAAAAAACCCACTGAATCGCAGATAAACCGTCGACACACAGAGTTATTCAGCAGTGTTGGAAAGTAAACTCGAGGTTTTGAGACGAGGCAGTGATAAACTGTTCTGACCTTCCTTCGTATCCGAAGGACTTCTCGTGATTGTTATACATTTGTGCTTCTGAAGCCAGGTCAAAAAGCGTGAATACCCTTGACTTCCCATCAGTCAAGAGATAAAAAAAAAAGGTCTAAATTGCTCTCGTTCAGGGGGAAGTGCTTTGATTCCAGCATGAAAAAGATTCATCGTGACTCCCTCCAAAGCACAATATGCTATTTTTTTAAAACAGCTTTTACAAGTGAAATGGCATGAATGACATGGGAACAAAGTGTTAAAATAAACAGACAACTTTATTCACTAGTCACTTCTGCTTGACGAATAATTAAATAAGCATAGAATCTCAAAAAAAAAAACACAAGACACAATAATTGCACAGTGAACCTGCGAGGGATTCCAGAACAAGGTCGATGTTTTTTTGGGGAGGATAATTGGAAAAACGGCTCATCAGAGGATCAGCGAGCGCCAGCCACACGTGCTGGAGACACGAGCGGGCAGACGGCCGGTTTACAGCCGGTGACGTGGAGGGAAAGGCGAACCGCAGGAAGGGGCGGGACTGAAAAGCAGCTGACCTGTGAGACTTCGCTCCCCGTCGGTGTTGGACGACGCGACGCCACAGGTTTGCTGCGTATTTGGTATCAAACAGCAGCGAGGGGCAGCCGGTCACTTCTACAGCGTCCGACGCCCTCGCTGCTTCTTACAGTCCAGCATGACGACGGCTGCACGCGTTGAAGTTGTTTATGTACAGTTTAAAGAAACAAAACGTTTGTTTTCACTATTTACATCCTAGTGCAGGAGGGGGCAGGCACACTGCTGGCAGACGTTCTGTACGACGAAATCATTTTATTGTGTCACTGAGGGTGTTGGTGCGTGGTCGCAAGAATACAGTGTGAATGTGTGTGTGTGTGTGTGTGTGTGT
>JAUESE010000057.1:8639455-8651340 GCA_032274725.1 Malacoctenus triangulatus | reverse complement strand
TGTGTGTGTGTGTGTGTGTGTGTGTTTATGTGTGTAGCAAAAGAGGCTCAAGGTTGACAGAGAAAACTGGCAGAAGCACGAGATCCTGTTTATTTGATGAGCTTGTCGGCTCTCTTGTTTGCCTCGTCGATGCGATGTTTGTTCATGTCCGCCTGCGAACAAAGAAGAAAAACCAGGTAAAAAAAAAAAAAAGGTGCTCTGATAAAACAAAGGATTCCTACAGAGTTTGGTGTGGTGGTCACGTGCATCGTCTCGTGCACCGTCAAACGTTACCCACCAATCAAATGTCAGTGTTACCTTGTCGGTGATGCGATCGATCTGTTTGTTCTGCTTGTCGATCTCGTCGCCCATCTGCACGGCCATGTCTTTCAGGTTGCCGATGATGCTGCCGACGGCGTCCAGGTTCTCCTCCATCTCGTCCTCGCGCGCATCGTTGGTTATCCTGGAAAACGTTGACGTTAGGTTCGCGAGACGCGGCGAGTCGTTCCGAAAGGAAGACGTTGAGAAGTCTCACCTCTTGACGTACTGGCCCGACGACGCCGCGGCGTTCGTCTGGGCCGTCTGGCCGTTACGAACGCCCGCAGGCTGCTTGGAGACGACCTTGGACCCGTTGGCGTCGGCCTCGCCCTCCACTCCCCCGGTGCCCCAGGTGCGCTTGTATTTCTGGTCGTGCTCGATTGATGTCACCCTGAAGGGAAAAAAAAAAACAACAGGCAGGGTGAATGACAAGCTCCAGAGGTGCTTTAAAAATGGAAAAGATGACAGTGTGAATAAAAAGAGCTCCAAAGCTCCACTACGACTACGGCAATTTATGATAAAAGTTTCCCTACCTTAAGTCTCGATAATCAAAGATGCTTCTTCTCCAAAGTGAAAGCATTTGGGAAGATTTATTCCATGTTTAGAACAAAATCCGTTTTTACTCTTCACACAGAAAATAAATACAAAACACAGAAAGAGTCCTGAACACAACCACACGTTAAAAACTCGATCGGAACATCGGATCATCTTCTAACCGGTCGGCGACGCACACGAATTGAATCGCAATCGTTTCAGCATAAAATGTAAAATGTCACATGGTTTTCTTGGGATCTGGTTGCAGTTTCTGTCGAGTTCAGCCCGAGTGCTCAGCGCAGCAGCCACGTGTGTTTAACCCTTCGATATCAGAGCTGCTAACCGGAGGCAGGAACCTTCCAAAACAAAACGCTCTCACAGGACGCTCCCAGTCCGGACATTTTCCTCTCTGTTTGTCTGTTCTACAGCCTCTCAAACCGTCAGTTCAGCTCAAACTTCTGCTGCTGCAAAGGAGCCAGTGGGGTGGGCAAATCAAAGAAGGGGGGGTCTGTTGCAGCTGGGAACAAAGTGGAGCAACAAGGTTGTTAAATTTTAATATAAAAATTTGCCCCTAATCCAAACCTGAATCGACGTGATCAAATATTTAGCACCCTTTTGTCAATAACAGCCCAAAGACGAGTTCAAGCTGCAAATGTTCTTTGTCTCACCTTTGCTGTTTGCACCATTAATGTTTCAAAACAAAACGCTCAATATTTAACAAGGCGTGTTTTATATTTTTAGTGAGCGTAAAACCTCGACATTTAGCTCAAACTATAAATTCACTGGGCCGCAAAAAAAGACGGGATTCATGAGATCATTCATTGCAACCATTAGGAGCTGTGACTTAACAAATGAACGATAAGCAGAAAAAGATCGAACTGTCTGTAAGCTTTGCTGCATGTTTGTTTCATGTTTTTATTGCGTCGCAGAGAATCTGAATGATGGTGAAAAGTCTCATTTGTCAGTTCTTTCTCTACTCACACGGCATCAATGAAAAGTTGGTTTTTGTTAGATAAACATGGATGTACGTTGAAGAACCTAAGAAGTGCCAATTAAATCTTTTAATATTTTAAGAAGCTTTGTCTTTAATTTTCACACGCTTGCTTTTCCATCGTATTTTACACATTTCGAGATCTGTCTGTGGACGAGAGCTCTGCGCAAAGACTGGACACGCATTCATGTGCCCGCCGGCTCTGAACCATCAACGTCAGCGGTGGCTGTACCTGTCACAGGGGCAGATGCACAGGCCGCAGCACTTGGAGAGGTCGGTGAGGTTCTTCTCAGCTTGTCTCATGTCCTGGTTGATCTGGTCCATGCCCACCTCCACGCTCCTCAGCTGCTCTGAAACAGACGGACGGAGGGACGGACGGGCGCAGCAGAGCGTCACTCTCCGGCCCAACACAAGCCTGCCGGTGGATCCTGCTTTGTTAATCACCTTTACTCGTTCACTGTCTTTTTAAACTAGATCAAATTAAACTTAATGATGCCTGAGGGAATCCTAAATTGGGTCAATAACTGGGTCAATGCAGAAACCGAATATTTTAAAAATGTGGGTGCAACAAAAAGGAATAGAACGCCCGTAATGCAATATAATAATTACAAGTGCACATTAAGCAGAGTGCGGCTTTTGAAGTTCATGTTAAAAGCAAACAGCAATAAAAAATACAAACAAACATGAGTGTATTAATATTTATGCTATGCTCAGTCTCTCCACTATTACAAGGAGATTTTTGTGCATCGGAGATGCTGAGAAACGGCTTTATTTGCACCTCGGCTGGGTTTTTTCACTTAACACTGCTCATTTATTAAAAGCCTGAAGCCACTTACTGAGGTGGGACAAGTTAATTCAACTCCAGTTTACAAAATATATCACATTACACTTCCAGCATAACATTATCTAAGTTGGCGCCATCTTTCCTCTGGCAGACACATCCTTCGTCCGGATAATTGTCGACGCCGCAAATGACGACGGAAAATCTTTATTCGGAAAATGTGTCGGCGTGAATTATGACAACATTATTTAAAGAAGGCAACTTCGGATCATTTTGGGACAGAGACATTTAAATGATTTAAACTGCAACCAAATATTGAGTTGCAGAGGGAGCGAGGAGCTTCAGAGTGAAGGAGCCCACGAGGGATTCAGCGACTCTTGAGGATCCCACAAGCAAAAAGCAAAAAAAAAAACCCAAACAAACAGAAATAAACAAATAAAAGACAAATAACCTAATATGATGGTAGAAAAACGTAGCAGCTTTCATGCTGTTTATTTACCTCCTTGCTGGTCCAACATCACCATGGTGTTGACGCCAGTTTGTTTGCTCTGAAAACACAAAATGTCACCAAATCAGCACTAAAAACACAGCAGATGAACGGTTACATTGAAAGATACAAACAGACAAGAGATTCAGTTCTGCTCAAAACAGGAATACTAAAAACTTTTCTTGTAGTGATAAAAGTAAAATCCTTTTTCCACCGTTGAAAAGTGAGAATAAAACATTTCAAATCACATTTGGATTCTAATTATGCAAAACATCCTTTATTCTGTTTTGCGACGCTCGGAGAGAACATGAAACAGTGTGAACTCGGATATTATATTTCTGAAAAACTCCTCCATTGATCTCCAATTTTCAAACGCACTCAGTGGCCTTTGAGAGGCTCGGCTGAATAAAACACTGCGCTTTGCATCAGCGAGGGCAGAGCTGTCACGGTCTCACCTCCTCTGCCATCTGCAGCATCCTCCGTGTGCTTTCCAGCGACTGTGGAAGAAAGAACAGGAGGTGTGAGGGAATAATGAGGAGTGAAGAAGGTTATTAGCTAAAAGCAGGTTGCACACGCATCGCGTGAATGACACACACACGAAAAAAAGGGAGAGGACGAGGACTGATTTGAAATGCAGACACACTGAGGATTTTTCTCCGGGAAAGAAAAAAAAAATGAAGCATTTTTCTGTTTGGCTCAATTCGTTTTTCATCCTCCCCAAATGTAACTCAACAAGGTCTTCAAAATGGAAGGAGGAAAAAAAAACGGACACTCGCATCAGTTTTGAGGAAAGGAGTGTGGTCCTTTGAATACTAATAGCACCAAAATAACCTGAGTCAGACAAAAGGAAATAATTCTTTATTACTTTTTAGACACGAGCGGCTCATCTGACTTTTGTTGGACGTGTTGGCCAAAATTTTCCTTCTTTTATTCAAACAAACCTGCTAAATATAATTCAATGTAGCTTCTTTAGACAGTGGGAGAACAGATGGGGATTAAAAAAAGATGGTGGGAAAAAAGGAAAAGATAAGAGGAGATAAGGAAATTGAAAAGATAAACATGAAACATGCATGAAGCCGAGGCATTAATATTCATAAATCTGTGAGCAGAGATGGCTGCAAATCTACAAAAGTAGATACAGGAGCGATTGAAGCTGCAGGTAATTGCTGATTGTTGTCTCATTTCCCTCCCCTGCACTCACAGTTTCCCTCTCAGCTTCAGTAGCACAAACACACGTTAATAGGGGAGTGAATAACATCTGGGATTTCCTTTTTATGAAATTATTACACAGGTTATGCGTGTTTCCTGGACTCAGATTTTATTCTAATCATAAATTAGGCTGCTGATTAGTTTTGTGATTAATTCTAAAGTTGTGTGAAGTGTACACGTATCAATTCAAGTCATACACACCAAAAGATATTCAATTACATGGTGTTTTTTTTCTTACTGTTACTATAAAATAAAACCACAGCGAATCAGAAGCATTCCAGGCTTTAGACTAAATATTAACAACCAACACCAAAGAAGACAAGGTCTTGCTTGGAAATTTATATTTTTGTACAGTTTTAAAGGCTTTTTCACATGTTTTATTTGTTTAGTTTTGGTTTTTTTTTCCACTTTTAACCTACTATTAAATTGTTGTGTTTTTAATCAATCAACTTGAGAACAAAAGACCATATTCTACTTTTTATTTTTATTGTGAGATAATTTTTTACAGCAGCGAGTTAAAAATTATCAACTGATTTGCAGGACAACAGAAAATTATTTTGTAAATTTTCTGATGATAAATTAATTAAAGAAGAACACGGACTGAACATTTTTCTACCTACTAAACATTCGCATTGATGATTTGCCTTTTTTTTTTGTGAACTCCATATTTTTTAGGTTCGACACGTTTTTAAATGATCACTCGTTTCGTCGTCACTCAAACGTCCACCCGAAGTGTGACGTGAATAAAAAACAACGAACGCACAACACGGGGAAAGCGTGTCGGAGGCGAACTGGAATGCAGTCGGTTCAGGTGAGCGACGCCTTTTGTGTCTCTATTAATAGCCGTCGCTGCTGATGACAGCCGAGCATCGGTTGGAGTGAGCGCGGAAGCGACTCGGGGCACGACTCCATTGTTACCATCGCTAATGAACTGTTAACAAGAGAGAGTGGGGACCAGATTCCTCATTCTGCCTGTGTTATGTTTGCTCTGAATACATTAATCAGTGAGTTGAGAAACAGACAAACATGGAATTGGCGAGAGTGATGTGTCGAGCTCAGCCAGGTTTCTGTTGGCGAAGCCAAAACATCACTTGGTTGGATAAACATTACATTATGTCTCCTGAAATCCTTGAACTTGGCTAATTAAGCCTGAAAACGCTCTCGTCGCCAAAATTTCCAGATTGGGGCGGTGAGAGAAATCTTTGAGAGACGGACAATTGTGAGGTATTTTTATCGTTTGTTTGGGAGGGCTTGAATGGGATGGTTAGGTGAGGCGCGTGCAGGTTCCAGCAAGCTACATGTGAAGCTTTTCAACAAAAGATCCAAGTGTTATTCCACCCCCCCCCAAAAAAAAAGCACAAGCACTAATTATGGTATTAACTGGCTGCAATATACCAAGATTATTAGCAAGTATCACACAAACAATGAATTTAAATTACTTGGACATGAAGTTGAAATGTCTGGAAACCTCGTTTTCATCATTGTAAGAAGAAAAACAACCTTTAAAAGTATGTAGTTCATGTTTGATGTCTTTAAAAACGATCTGCTTTATCGCGACGATTTTCCCCCCTTCTCCTGATGCGTTGTCAGCCGTGCTCTGTGTGTTGCAGGTACAAGCAGTTACCCAAAGCCAGAGTGGTAAGAAGGATTAGCAGGAGGACACTCCCACGCTCTGTCCCCTGTATGATCTCCTGAGACGAGCAGGCAGCAGTAGAAAAAAAGAGAAAAAAGGGGGGAAATTGCAGGTGCAGTTAGAAAGCACAGAGGAAGCAGAAACACAGGCGAGGAACAAAAAAAACCCCCAAATAGAACAGGAAACCTTCAGACGACCACCGAAACACGTCCCATTTACATGAAGGTTGAAGGTGTGCGGCGAGAGCGAGTTAATACGCCTCCACCGGAATCAGATGGCTGCTCGCACGATACCCTGGAGTGCTGATTAAACAATTATCTCCCTGATAATAAAACACTTAGATATAGCTGACAACATTCAAACTGTCAAAACCACAGAGGGGTAAGGGAGCTATCAGGCTAAATTAGGCGTAAAGCCTCGCACACTTCCTATTAATGCCTGGCTTAATAATAAACTTGGAATGCAATGAATCTAATTACCCACCTCGTGCTCTTTCAGGTCTGTTATGCAGTGAGAATTTCCTTTTTTCCCCCCTACTCATTTTCAGCCAGGCCATCTTCAACACGGTTAAACTAAATCTTGGTTGTTGTTAATGAAAGCAGGAAAGGCAAATTAAAATATTTTAATTTGGTGATTAGCTTCGCTTTTACCTCTGTTTCCCAGTTAAATTTAGGGAAGGCGTTCCAGTGTTGTAATTGGTGGGGCTCTGAGCTGCTGGGTGTTGGACTGCTTTAACCTTTCGACGGAGGCAGGCGATCTGTCTCCCCTGCTTCTAGTATTCATGCATGTATTCCCCAAAATGTCAGAGTATTCTTTCACACTTCCTTTTTTTCAGCTGCTGCAGAATTAGTTCCACTTTTATTCTTTCTAGAAACAGTGCACCTGAGAGGAATTCAGATTGCTTATCTGTGTCCATCTATTATGCAATTTTTTTATTTGATTTGAATGCGAAGCTCATCCTCGAATCCTAACAGCAACATCTTACTGCAGGTTTCCTGCTAGAAGTCGTCTATTTCGTTTAACAGAAGATAAATACAGTCATCATTCATCGAATATCTGCTCGCAATCTAATCTTGGCGTGTTCAAATGTCGAACTGCCTCACTGAAACTCTCGACTCGGCGAGTAATTAAAAAGAATCAATTAACTGAACAAGTGTCATCTATTACGCAAACACACAGTTGTTTCTGGGAAACTTCCTGCAGGAAGAGAAACTAAACATCTGTTCCAAACTTTTCAAACCCTTCCTGCAGCACTTCCCTGCTGTCCGTTGGCACGCTCATTATGTTCCAAACACTCCGTTTCACTGCTGCTTCTCTTTGTGGCTTTCAGGCTTTGGGCTTCTGATACGAGTTTTACTTTAAGAAAGTTTCTCACTTGGTCAAAGGAAAACAGACAATGACAGAGCTGCACTGAAGGAGAGACTGTGTGTGTGTGTGTGTGTGTCTCGGTACCTCGTCAGTCACTTGGTTGGCCCTCATTGTGATCTGTTCCACAGTCATGTCGTCCATGTTGGTGGTGTTTTGTTTGGAGGCTCCTCCTGTGGCACCGAGCTCAATATTTTGCGGCCTAGAAGAAAAGCAGAGACACTGATTATCGCGAAGCCGATCACGTGACGAGGACTCGACGAGATCCGACCGAAAACAAGGTGACACTGCAGCATTTGGCTGGCACACTTTGCGAAATAAGTTATTTAAGGACTGCCACAAACTGTTAACAGCAAATCGATCATTATCTGTGGGTAACAAAAAAAAAAGACAGTTTTCTTTTTTACCTAAACTCAGAGAAGAACTACACAAATTGATCTGTTGGGGCGGCTGTGGTGCTCGAAGAAGGAAGAGGAAGGTGATGCAAAACCTAAACAAATCAGGCTGGTTCACTGATTCGTATCTGACACACTAGATTTTGAAATAAAATCACTAGCCAGAAAAACTGAAACGATACAAGCTGAAAAAAGGGGTTTGTATGAATAAATAGAACAACAAAAAGTAGAATTAGGTGTCTTGCTTTAGTGAGATATATTTTTCTGCAGAGACGCTACCATTAAAAAATGTCACTCCATTTCAGGAACACAAAGTACATCATTAAACTACCAGTAAGTGCATGTAAAAAAAGATGATAAATCTGAGATTATTACACACAACAGTTGAAGTTCACTCCATTAAGACCTAGAATTGCACGTAAGCTATTACTCTCAATAGAGGTGGAGGCGGGATGAATGCTTGTGGATGCTGCCATCATTCTGAAGGCCTGCGATCAATAGGAAGCATTGTGAGCTGCAGAAATACACTTGGGACAAGGTGAAATCACACTGCGCCCACCTTCAACGGCAGACACACAAATGTAGCACATGACTATAAAAAGGACACAGGCAGAGATCTCTCTGGTCTTAATAGGTTGGGACAACAGTGATACAATCAGTGTTTTGTATAACCTGAATCTAAAATGGAAACTGACAGAAGAGAGTTGTTGTTTTTTTTTTAATGTTGGCATCTAGATGACTTTCAGCAACCAAGCTGTGTCTAAATAAACTGCCTAAATATTCATGACAGAATAATCATGTTGGATATGAGGGGGAAAAAAGGGAAAAGAACAAACATTTGGACTTCAGAATCTCGGATACAAAATATGAATATTTGATAGAAGACCACATGTTCAGGTTTCTTTACAGTTTGTGTGTCCCTGTACAGGGACTGTCCTGCAGGAGAGGTGATACTCTGCACCTAATTAACCTACTTGAATTATGGCAGAAGATTTACATACACACATCTGCCATCTATTAAAGAGGAGCAGGTACAGTAAGTGCATTTAAATGCTAATCAGGCCCATCTTTACGTCCTAATGTTAAATGCTTAAGGAGTCTCGATGTCAGCGAGTAAATCATTAGGAAATTATTCAAGCTATAGATCAGTGCCACTACCATAAAGTACTGCAGCTTTTTATTTGGTTTTTTTCTCCCCACTTTTCTTGTGTCTGATCAACATCAGAAGATTATCACATCAGGACATAACAAGCCATTCACATTTCATTATCTTGCACAATATGTGAAACAACAGGGCGGCAAAAGGATGTGTCACTGTGAAGCTGTGAACAGCAGCAGCAGAAAGACGCGGCTGTGGCTCTTCACTCAGGGCCACGTGTCGTGAAAACTGACATTTTTTTCCGCGCGCTCATTTTATTACTTTTTCAAAAAGGAGCAGAATAGGACGAGACTTCATGACGGCTCAGACAAACGCTGGCGAACGAGAGCAGATATGAATAAATTCTTCTGTTTGAGATCTGAGGGCAGGATAAAGGAGGAACATAGCAAAGGCAAATACTGCTGCAGTCACAGCAGTGCTCTCTGCAAAAGATCTCTAACCAAGTTTTTCTGTGTTGTTGTGCAACACAGTAACCAAAGTAAGAGGCGTGGTTAAACTGTCTTTTTATAGCAACTCACATATTAAGTATTATAGTTCTGTTTTTCAACACATGATGAGCAATGGACCCCTGCTTTCGATTCCAGTAGATGTGGACCCATCAAGCATGCACGGAGGGACTTTCATGTTATCCAATATCAGAGCACACAGTGAATCGCCTGGTGTAAAGACAGCCAAGGACAGACTCCGACACATGAGTCAACAAGAGATCAGGCCCATCACAAGAAAAGCATAAATTAATTTTCTGTGATGCAGAAAGGCTGCGCTTTCAAGGACAGAGAGGCAGTTAGCACAAGTAGAAAGCTCTGGCTTTTCCTTTCTTTTCCTATATTCCCAGTTTTAGATACCAGCGCTCAGAGAGCTTCCTCTCCCATCGTCCCGCTTTCCTTTAAAGTTCAAGCGACATTTTCCTGTTTTGCCAATAACCTCTGAACTCCGAGTTCCCTTTCAAACCTGCAGCGACTGAAACATCCTGAGGAAGAAAAAAAAAAAGGCAAGAGGAAAGGAGATCGTCGACTTGGCAGACAGCGCAGAGGCTTTAATGCTGTTGACTCTGCTTTTCTTTTGGACAAGAGTGCAGTTGGTTCACGCAGGCTTGACTGCTTTTTTCTACCACGTTATTGGACTTGGCACGGTCCCGAAGTGAGTTTACAACTGTAACACTGAAGGTGGACTAATTCACACACATTTTTACTCCTCTGACAGCCACAACAAGAGGAGATGAACATGTCAACACGAAAAGATCGATTTCTAGTGCCAGTAAAGTTGACCGGCGTAGCGCTCGATATTGATTCATGTCTCAGTGATGAGATTCACACTGAAGCCATAAAAAAAGGAACAAAAATGTTGCATTATGTTCAATTTAACCTCACTCGACCTTGCATTTTTCACTTCACCCTTGATAAAAGCACAAAAACGTGGCACTACACTATAACAGGAATAAATGTAACAAGCCTGAAGGACATACCCACTCATGATGGCGTAGTTTCTTTACAGCAGCACGGAGAAGTTGTTCAGACAATGGAGCTCCTACAGGGAAACACATTTCTGGTTCTTCTCCCCAAACCTGTTCCTCCAGATCAGTTTACCTTCAGTTGCGTCTTAACCCTATCACCGTTGAGCTCTCAACTTTGGATCATTATCTTTATTTTTCATATTTATAAATAAAGTTAGGCTGGTCTATTTTTAGCATTTTCTCTTCTTAACATGTTCTGAATGAAGACAGCATTTTGTGGGTATGAGAGGTGTGTTTAAGGCTCCGAGCTGCGTGGTTGACTGATAATATGAAGCCCAAGAGCAAAAACAAACAATGACATCATACTGTTTGGACTAAACCTGAACATGGACGGTTTCTTTAACCATTTACAGAGGACACCAATAAGGTCCCCCGCGACAGCTGACACTCATAACTGGCGTTATGAAGTTGATGATTCCCTTTTCTGTACATTTAAATACACACCTGAGCGAGGTTATCTGACTAGCTGAGGAACATGGGGCTGACCCCTAGAAGAAGCCACGGAAATACCCGAGTCACTTGATCCAACAGGTGACTGGGCGAGGAAACATGAACTAAGGGGGAGTTTTAAAAGAAAAGTAAAAGAAGCAGCAGCAGCACACTCGGGGTAAACCCTCCACACCCAAAACGAGTGAGATGGTATCAAAACAACACTGGTAAAAACTCAAGAAACAAAGTTTACAAAAAGCATAGAACAGCATACAGGAGAGTGACAAGATGGGTAAAAGTTTTCTTACATGGTTTAAAAAGTTGTTGTGGCCTCCAGAGACCGTAAACAGGGTAGATATCCGGAGGGCGCCTCGTTTAACGAGCTAATGTGTTGCTAGCACGCTAGTTAGCCAGTTCCGCTTTCCTGTCAACTGCCAAACGCTACCACTGAAACTATGTCGAGAGAAATGCCTAGAGAGATGGTTATCCGCCGAGTCAATACTTACAGGTAAACCTTCCCTCTTTGTCAAACACGGGACGTCGCAGCTCCTCCTTCTTGATGGTATGTGAACTTAACTCGGGCAACTCCTGGATTCCTTCACTGGCTCGTCCGACTGCGTCCCAAGTGTGCCGACTGTGCTGCCTTCAGGGGGCCGTCGGAAATGTGCGCGTCACTCAAAAAAACGCACTTCGCTGTTACAATCGAATAAATGCGCAAAAGCGAGCAAAATGTTTTAGAATTAGAGCTAAACAAAAAAAAAATACATTAAACCTTAAATAATTTTTTGGGGCAGATTCTTGTACCTATTTCTTTAACATTTTGCTACATTTCACCGTTTAGATAATCTGTGAGATTCCAATAATAATAATAATAATAATAATAATAATAATAATAATAATAATAATGTTTAGTTTTTTTTAGATTTAGATAATACACAGATTTTCACTCGTTTGGGAAAAAAGGCAAATAATTGACGAATCTAATCCAATTCATTAGGTACCACACAGATGATTTGGTCGTTGTTTTCTGAAAATAAATTTGCAGTTCATCCTCACAGAGATATGGGGGTTTCTTTTTCGGTTCGTTCAGTC
>JAUESE010000057.1:8576975-8592404 GCA_032274725.1 Malacoctenus triangulatus | reverse complement strand
CACACACACACACACACACACACACACACACACACACACACACACACACACACACACACACACACACACACTTTATATTGCTACATCGAGGCACACACACATTCAACCTTGTCTTCCTACACACACACACACACACACACACGCACACACACGCACACACACGCATGAACACTTGGGGCACTGTGGTGGGACGAGTTATGATGCTGTTCGCTCTTGCATAACACTGAAATTTCAGTTCCATAAATAGCAGGGTATGCATTTTTAATCACTCTCGGCGCTGTGCTACATGCACACTACCTGTCAACATTGGTAAACAGAGTTTAGTACTTAGCGGACATTTTTTTTTTCCGAAATAAAAACACATTAAAAAAAATACCATGAATTTTTTGGGAGCAGGCAGTTTGCCATGTGGTGTCCGTCTAATGTTTTCCAGGCAGATGTCTGACAACAAAAAGAATTGAAATAAAGTATTTTGTGGGTTTTTTTCACTCCAACATAACAAAGTAGTTTCAGGTGTTTCTCCATATAAACGAAGGTGTATAACTGCACTGGGAAGCATCTAAAATATGCAGTGCAGGCAGCACATACGACTGCGTATGTCGGCAGCTAAAGTAAATGGTTATTGATAAATTAACAGCGTGTGAATTCAAGCAGCACCAGTCGTTAACAAGAGCAACACCTCTTTAAGTGCCTTTCTTGCTCTGCAGAGCGACACACACATCTTCCAAACAGCTCTCTCTGTCTTCTTAAACAGCGCTTGATTAGATGTTGTTGCTGACGGTGCGATTTCTGCCGCGCACCCAGACTGCGTGTGTGTGTGTGTTCGAGTATGCATGTGTTGTAAAGCAGTAGCTATTGTGTATTGATTTAGTTTGGCTTGACTAAAACAGCCCCTTTAACGAGACTAAAAGTGACAGAAAGCTCGGTACGATCACTAATGCCTTGTTAACCAGACTCCTCGTATGATGAATATGCACAGAGGCACTTCTGTAGCACACACACGAAATGAAATCAATACACACACACACATATGCAGATGAGAAGCCGAGCTACAAAATCACTTTGGATCACAGAGAGCTCCCTTTTTCTCTATTCAGACAAACTCATTTAAAAAGATGCGACTGTGTTTCATTTGCAGTGCATTATAAAGGTGGTGGCGTCATCTTTCAGGCAAGTTTTCTGTTTCACAGACTCGACTCGACGAACATAGAAAAAGAAAAATGGGGGGGGGGGAACAACACTGTCAAAAATATCTTCAACACGGGCAGAATTATTTTTAGTTCAAAGCAAGTTTGTGTGATTTTGTTGAACTTTTAAGAAGATTCCTAATTTTTAAGCAAATATTGAAATGAGATACGCAGTGGAAAAAAATCAATCAGCCTTCAATCACTGAAACGTCACACACGCACATGCACCACGCACACGCACACACACACACATGCACCACACACGCACACACACATACACAGAGCTCCCGAATGCCCCAGCATGTGTAAACACAATGTAGACGCATGACATGTTGTTACAGGACACACATATGCACACACTCCCTCCGGAGGGGTCCAGAGGTAGCTGACAGCTGTTCTGTGTGCTGAGAGACAAAGAAGGGGGACGGGTGGGGGGTGGGGTGGGGGGTGGGGTGGGGGGTTGTGTGTTTGCGTGTTGGTTCGGTGCGGCAGTGTTTCTTTTTTCTGAAGCGGGAGACGGCTCTGACTTAAAGGTCTGGTGGAAGACTGGAGCTGTGGCTCCCAGTGGAGTGATGCAAGGGCTCCCATCTCTCCCCTTTGTCTGCCTTCACTTCACCCTGTTTTCTCTCTCGCGCTCTGTGTTCCTCTCACCTCCTCCACTCATCTCACACCACATCACTCCCAAGCCAACGCGTTGTGTCCTCCTGCGAGTCTTTTCATTGACTAATTTCCCTCCTCCTCTTCATGCGTGCGTGTCTGGGAGTGAGAGTGAAGCGAAGGCGGCGGGCTGCTTCGAACTTGGTAACCTTGCTGCACTGCAGATGTGCACCGGTGCTTTCTAATATAATCGCGGCAATAGAGAGAGCGTCCGCATTTGCTTTATTGATTCGAAGCCTGAATAAACACATCAAATAATCTCACAGGTGCCAGATTTGCCCTTAAGAACTGCAGTTTAAAAGACCGCTCCTGAGAAGCGACCAATCCCTCATCAACTCGGATGTCACCTCATTTATTCACTCAATGCGGGCTGCCAATGACACTTTCGCATCACTTTCCAGTATGCCAGGCTTCACATCGGTCTTCGTTCAGGCCAGTAAACCACAAGTCATCTGCATTGACGTACACAAACACAAGCTTTTCCTCTCACAACACATCAACAAAAAGCTTCAGGCTTCTAAACTGATACTTTTCAATTGAAATGATTTTAAGGAAAGTTCTGAAAAGACAAACACACTTTGTTGGGGATGCTGGAGGAACGCTAAAAGCAAGAAAACAATTACTTTTTATGGTTATAGTTCAGAAACTCGCGCAGCCTAAGTTAAGGAACGATCAGGGTTTTGGTTAAATATTGAGAGAGTGGAGAGAAATGTATGAGGAGTCTTCTGGCTTATAAACATTTTCTATGAGATATGATGTCTAAAAAATCATTGAAATTGTCTGAAAGCATCCAAGTCCCTTTCTGAGGTTAATATAAGGTCAATTCTATCATCAATAAGTCATCACAGCCAACACTTGAATAATGCCGCAGCTGAAGGTTCTTCTTCATTTTAATTTCTTTGAAAGTGCCAACAGCTTTATACTACTTATTCTCTCCTGAAAGTGAAATAAAAAAGTGGATTTTTATTTCCAATTTCAAATAAAAACCAGACAAATTTCAAATATAATCAAAGGTGAAATGGTAAAAAATATAAAGAAATATACAGATTCATTTAAAATAAAAATGATGATGATGGTGATAGTAATAATAATAAAAATAATAAAAAAAGAAAAAAATAATAATAATAATAATAATAATAATAATGATTTTGTGAACAGTTTCCAGCACTTTAACAAACATTTTTTCATTCGTATTACTGTTTTTTAGATTACCAACGTGCTAGAAATACAGCAGGAACATCTGAATGAATTTAACATTCAGATTTTAATGAGGAACAAGTAATAAAAGAGTGTTAACACTCCCACACGCCTCTTCTCGGATCACTAATTGAATATCCACGCATATGAAGCATCACTTTTCCACCACTGTCATCACTTTTCCTGGAGTTTGAGACAACAGCTTCCCACGTAGGGACGCCGAGTTTAAGTATGTGGTTATTATATACATTTAAAACAGGCTCATAAGCAAAACGAGACAAGGCGGCATATTGGACATGACACGCTCTTTTAAACAAGCTAATTAGACGAAGGAAAGTGTCAAACTGAGAAGATGGAAGCTTTCTCCAGGACAGTGATGATTTAATAACGCTCAGTGAGTGAATAGGATGAAACGACTTGCCTCTGTGATCTCCTTCTAATCCACATCTGATAGCAGCCGTAAATACCAAAGCTCACAAATGAGGTTGAGAGGATTCCTCCGTCTCCAGCGACTCCTTTTTCATTCGACTCATCACTCTTGTATCTCTGTCGCTCTCTCTCTCTCTTTCTCTCTCTCTCTCCTCCACTTTTGTCAATAAAATAGAGAGCTATTTAGTTACAGTGGCATGGGAGCACCGAATTGACCTGGAGACACTTTTTAAGCATCTGCCGTGTGTATCCTTTCCTGACTTCACCTCACACTGACTGCTTACTTTCTGAGCTGCTGCACAGCGAGCTGCACCTCGCCAGGCATCATTTTTCAATATCCAGCCCTATTTTCATGTATCTTTTTCCTCCTTCTCCCCCCTCTGTTTGCTGCCCATTAAATAGAGAGCTATTTAGTTACATTGACAGGGAAACTCTAAACTTGGCAGGGGGACACTTCTCTCTGTCTCCGGTGCGTCTCTGCACAGATATTCCCCCTCTTTTCTCCCCCCTCTGCATGCTGCCAGCAGAGCAGCGTGGACAGTTGACTGTTCTTGTTGACATGAAGCTTCTGGCTGCGCTCTACTTCTCGCCTCGAAGACGAGTTGTTTGGCTTCGTCGCCAGGTTATGAATGATACGAGGAACACTCGGTGAGGTGGCCAGGATTTGTTCAACACGCTGGGTAGGAGGAGGAGGAGGAGGAGGGGAGGGGGGGGGTTGACTTGACGAAGCGGCTCGAAAAAGACAACCTGGCTCTGGACATGTGCTTTTTGATTCCCGTGCAGCACGAAATACACGAGCTTGACTAAAGGAAGTCGGGATTATTGTCGCGTCTTTTGGAACAGAAGCTGTGACGAGAGTCTCAGGCGGTGTTACAATTCACACTGGAATTAGTCTCCTGCAATTTGTTGTCAGTGTTGAAGGCTGTTTTTCTTTTCCTGGATCCTCTTACAAATATTTTATTGTTGGTACAAAAGAAACCAAAAAAAACATTGTATTTGTAGACCGAAATCTTCAAAAGCCGAGTCCATATTAAAATGACATGCACATTCTCAGGGGGCTGCATCTGTTTCATCTTTTTCCAACATCGAGTGGGTTTTTTGTGTTTGTTTACATGTTTTTGACTGGCCAAACCACGACAGTGAAGCCAAACGACGACGAGCTCACACACTGTCACCGATACGTAGAAGCAGGGGTGGAAAAAAGCTCCGGTCAGTTTCCCTGATCGTTTCTTTCAAATGACTTCGACAGCCACAGTCCAGGCAAAGCCCCCCCACCCCCACCCCCACCCCCACCTCTGTGACGCCTCCTCCACCCCTATGAGGGTCCCCAGGTTGGAAACCACCATTCTCAGCGACACAGCAGTTCCACATCTTTGCACAAAGAAATAATGACAGTGTAGTTTTTTAGAGTCAGGGGGGAAAAAAACGAGTCCCACTGAAAGAATGTCAGTGAATAAACGTGATGTCAGGATGGGTAATAGCTTGTGTAGTCTTCTCTCCCGCGCTCTCGGCTTCCCGTCCACTGGAGTCAACACTAACCAGCTCCCGTCAGGAGGAACACTAAATTAGTTCAGAGGCTTTTCCTCCCGTCCCCCCCGTCCCCCCCCGTCCCCCTTCCTGCTTTGCTTTACATTAAACAGAGAAACTTGGCGCCTGTGCAGCCCGTGTCGTCGCCTTCGTTGGATAGATCGGCCGCGGTCACCCGCTCCGCCTGCCGCGAAAAACACCCTCAAAGTAATAGAAAAAGAAGAAAAAGAAACACACCAAGATCCCTGGACACGAAGCCAGAGCGCTGGAGCTTTGAAATTCCAAACATGAGGGCTGTGCTTATATCTAATGCATTTCTATCACAAACTGCACTTTGATGTAACTTTCCCTCCCTCTCTTCCTGCCATCTATTAAACAGCGCTACAGCAGCAGCATTAAGTTGCTCTAAATGAGTTTTGAGAGTTGTTTTTTTTTTTTTTTTTTTAATCTGAGCGTCTCCCGAGAGTGTTTTTTTTTCCTTCCTGCTCTGTTTGCCATTTATCAGATAGTCAGCCGGCCAACTCGATCACCGAATCACGCTGCACTAAGACACAGCGAAGAGTGCGAACGCTCCTTTTTTTCTCCCCTTCCGGTTGAACCGTCCACTCAAGTCTCTGTTCGGACTCGTCTCTCCGTCCTCGCTGCTCGGCCTGCTGTCCATTAGTGCGCCTGCTGTCTGCTGCGGTGTGGCAGAGGGCTAAACTGTGCATGTAGAGCTCCGTTCCCGTTTAGGCTCTTTTTCTCTTGACATGGACTCAGCTGACTGTTCCCAATGCTCACTCACCCATTAGAGGGGAAGGAGTTGATTCTCCCTCCCTCGCTCGCTCTCCCTCTCCTTCTCATTGCACTTCTCTTTTTGTCTCGACACGTTTTCTCCTCGCTGTGTGCGACTGTTCGGCTTCCTTTTTTCTCGCCCCACCAGAACATGTTTCCTTGCACTTTGTGCCTCACTCTCCTGCTCTCGTCTTCTTCCCTGTACATGCTCTCGATGGCTCATCGCTCCACTCCTTCCCCATTTGCATTTTTTTTGTGTTGCTCTACATGTCCTTGCCATTACTTTGCTCCCTGTACCTATAGCTCCCCTCTGTTCTTTCCCCCCTTTTTACTGCATCTGCATCTGCAGCGGTGGAAGCAGCAACGAGTGACACCAGCACCTAAAAAGTAAACTTTTAAAAGTTATTCTCAAAGTGCAATGTTGTGATGCAGTCGTTCCCTGTTTTGCATGAACAGCCAGCCGTTTGTAGTTGTAGCTGGTCTAAATGGAGCTAATTTTATAAGTAATTTATAGCCACACTTAGTTTCACATCAGTGTTTTGACATGTTTGGTTTCATGAAAGATTCATGAAGTTGCCATTATTACTTTTGCCTTCTGTCTGTGTCACAGCATGACGTCTCGCTGTGTTTTTGACTGTAAACTGCCCATAAAGATGTGATTTGTCCTTTAATAACAGTGCAACAATTTCCTGACGAACAGCTGGACACTGCAACGTTCGGCAGACCAAATCACACAGTGCAGGAGTGAGTTCAATCACATGTTCCAGTGCTGTGATAGCATCACAAGTCAACACAGAGTTTCCAGGAATACAGAGCCGACATCAGAAACAGATGAAGCCTCTTTCTCAACGATTCTCTTTCTCAAGACTATTTCGCAACTTTATCTTGTCAAATCTTGGCACCCGCACGAATGACATTTCAACTCGGCTGCTGACACTTCAGTGAGACACTCGGGTGTTACAGCGGGAGCGCTTAATGCAGCAGTGATGGCGAGGAGGCTGCAGAGGTCTGGTAGACTCGTTTCTGTCGGCTCCACACCCCCAGACGCTCCTCATTTCAGACCCAAACATGCACACTCAAATACTTCGCTTGAGGAGATTTCACAGATTTTGCACAGCGGCCCCTGGACCTTTGTACAAGGGTTGGGTTTTTTTTCCGCAGCATTTTCCAAACAGACATTCATGTGCAAAATTGTTGGTGTTCCCCTTCAGGAGCACAATTCTTTAAAGGAGACTTCTTGACAGAAACAGTCGATTTTTCACAAATAATAAAATAAAATCCTAAAAATGACTGAGAAAGGTGCAACTTTCCACGTCTTTTATGAAAACTTATATTTCAAAAATGTTTACACAGTTTACTTTTCTCATTCCATTTTTTACTCAAATTAAAGTTGCTGAATGCATCGGTAGTCCATCACAGAGCAAACATACACATTTATGGACATTTCTTACTTCTTTTTACTTGTCTTGTTTTTTATCATCGTTTAACAGAAATTTGTTGAAGACAGCTGTTCCAGATGATCACATTCATGTGGAGATGTGGGATTTGTTTTGCTTTTGAAGTCATGTAATTCACCTGTCATGCACACCGATCATGTTTTCTGTCTGAAAACTGCTAAATAAAGTTTGCTTGATTTGCTGGGTTGATGTTATGAAGGGACAGTAAAGCGGCATTCTGTCCACGCAGGTGAGCTCCCTCCGAGTCGTATTTGAATGCAAGTAGATGAAGTCATCCTCGCTTATCTCACTTTTCCCCTTCCTTACTTCCTTTTTTTTTTTCCACTGGCCATTTCCATCTTTCCTCCCCTTCCCTCCTTTGCACTTTATGCCCCTCTTTCATCACTTCTCTCTCTCCTTCCCTCCTTCCTCCCACTCCTGTACCTCGTTCTCTCTCCCTCCTTCCTCCCCAGAGGGAATGAGTAAGTGTATGGTTGAGTGGAGAAGAGAGGTGGGTCTTGCCCTCCCAAATTCTATTTCAGAGAAACTCGAGCTCAGAGAAGCATGTCTGCCGTCAGAGAGCGAGCGCTGGCCTGCTTTTACAGTTTCATAAGAAGCACGGCAGCACGCGCCGCGCCGAGATAAATGCGAATCCCAAAACCAATAAATACTCCAAAGGAAAACAGACGTCAAGGCTTTTCACCTGCGCCCCGCTTCCTTTAACCCGAAGCCATGTTATGAAACATACAGAACAGTCAGCAAGTGAGCGTTCCCACGCCTATACATGATTCATGTCAATGTAAAGACACACAGAGGTAAACACACATGTGCACGGGAACACACATGCACTCAGATGACCTGTTCTTTCCGCTTTGCTACTCTGGGTGAGGTCTGTTTCTTCGGCCTGACAAGTAATGGCGGTAGCACAAATACACACACTTTCACATACGCACACACACACCGAGAGGAGCACGGCTGGCAGAGGGGGTATGAATTATACATCTTCCCTGTCTCTATGCATTAGATAGAAAAAGTAGAGATGGAGAGAGAGGGAAAGAGATGGAGAGAGAGAGGAAGAGAGAGAGAGAGAGAAATGGCAGCAATGTAAAGAGCAGATAAGACGTTCCTGATATAAACCATGTTACCTTCTGATGAGGAGGAGAAAAGAGAGAAGGAGCAGGAGGAGGTTACGCCCATAAAGCGTCCATCACCTCGACAGTGTAGCCCTAAGATAGACACTTTGTTTTGAGTGCATGTGTGTACGCGTGCGCGTGTGTACGTACGTAAGTGTGTATGTGTGTGTGTGTGTGTGTTTTCTGTAGTGTCTATTATGTGTAGGTCCACAGCTGGATGTAGGAATTGCTCCTAGCAACATCTTTCTGCTGCTGTGATGCTCATTGGTTCACAGTTCAAAGAGTTCTTTCCTCTGCAGATGGGGGGAGAGACACACACACACACACACGCACACACGCACACACGCACACACACGCACACACACGCACACACACGCACACACACGCACACACACGCACACTTGACTGATTTGGTCAGATTTTTTTCTTACTTTCAGTGAGCCCCACTCGCAGTTCAGATTTGTGCGTTTGGTGGGAAAAAATTGGCGCGAGTTGGAAGCGAACATGCTGGAGGGATATAAAAGAGGAACCTGTGTTTTTTGCCCGTGATGCAGACCAAATGAACTGTGGTGGAAATGCGAGGAGGACTTCCTGCCTGTCACCGCTGTCAAGAAAAAATTCCTCGCGTCTCTGAAGAGTTTGCTTCTTGGGAATAAAAATAAATTCGCATATTTTGCAGACTGAAAGCCGTCCAGTTCCTGCTGGCAGCTACAATGATACTGGCTGTTTGTCACTGCTGGGATTCTTGTTTCCTCGTTCTGCTGGTGGTTTGATTTTATTTTTTGCTCGGCTCATGTTTGCATCATTGGAGATCAGAGGGCCTTTTTTCAGCTTTTTGTTTTTGTGACCCCAACCAACAACAACGTTTATTTTCTCCTCAAATCACCATTTCATCGTGGACTTGTAATTCACTCTCTTTGAATACGCCGAGCTACGAAAACTTCCTCAAAAGCAGCGAGCATGTCTAAGTAAATCTTAAATCCTGAAACAAATTCTGCTTTTGAACTCCTCACTGACTCATTCTCCTTCCGGCAGGTTGATCTATTTAATGCTGCATGTGGTGTTTTGTTTGCTTTTAGCTGCTGGTGTGCAGTGTTTGTGCCACGTTTTTTGCCAGTTTTTGTTGTTCTAATTTGAGGCGACTTGTGTTCGACACTGATGCCTTTCGAAAGATAATCTTTAATCTGGATTTTTATCTTCTCTCGTTTGTTTTTTAATGCCGTTATCACTGCCGGAGAGAAAGCGGATAAAGAAACACCTGATAAAGCTTGAGCAAGTTTCAGGAGAATCGAGTCAAAAATGGATTAATAAATCAATGGAACAGCAGGGATCGCTGTGACAACTGAAGTTAGTCCATTTTTATGATGATTTTTGGTTTTATTTTGAAGGGTGTTGTTTCGCTGTCTTGTTTGGACATAAATCCTGCTCTCAAGACTGAATACCGAGTCTCCTCTCGCACAGCCAATGTTGCTGAGCTCTGCATGCATCAGCTTAGCACAGTTGCATGGTGCATCTGCACAGTGAGTGAGGGTTTAGTTCTCAATTCTGCAGTAAATTTAGCCTCGATTATTAAATCTGCATCCGTAACAGGATCGTCATGGGTCTCGGCGTGTGCGCCCAGAAGTTATCAGGCATGCTCCGCACACGCTCCATCATCTGTGTGCGCAGGGACGAGCACAACTCGAATAAGCGTTGTTCAGATTCATGCGTGCAGACATACATTTGAATAATTTCTCTTTCTCACATTTTCACAGGGAATTCAAGACCTATTATAGAGGATGGGAGTGTTTTCAAAGGCTGAATGTGCCCTTTATCACACACACAAGAACCTTTGATAGAAGAAAAATAATCATATGGGAGGAAAAAAATCGGAGTACAGTGTCAGAGACAAGAACTGTGAACAAAAAGTTCCGAAAATTCACATCACTGAAAAAGACGAGGAGACAGCACAAATGTAAAAGAGCCAATTTGGTGTTGAATAATTGGTGCCAGAGCCCGTCTCCTTTGTGGCTCACTGTGGTCAAGAACAATAACATCACAGTCATTTTCCGAGCACTTTGTCGCTCCTTCAAATCCAACTGATAATTCACAGCATGATCGGAGGCTCTGCACGCAGCAACCGAGGACGGCGCCGGTCGGCACCGGGTGCCTGCAGCTGCTCCAACCGGACTCCGGCACAACTTTCCTGGGCGGCTGCTCAGAGCGGGAGACCTGCGATGTCTACGGGGGCGAAATAATTTGGATGCAGACGGCGGAAGGTTGGTGTCACAGCCCGGAGACACGGCGAGACACAACAAGGCCATCAAACAGGAGGCTGGCTTTAAGGGAAGGAAGATGCTCTGCTCAGAGTGACGCCACCTTCCTCATTACTGGCTCTGAGTTGTTTGCTAAGTAGCTCCCCAGATGCTTTGGTAAGAGTGTGTTTAGGGCCAGGCGACGAACGGGGAGCTCCTAAATAAAAGACGAGAAACTGACACTCGCTGCCCGTTTGTTTTTCCTTGCACAGGGGCGAGGTGAACGGCCTTTGAATTTATTATCCCGTCACCTCAAAACTAAGTTTACCAAGATTGTTTTTTCCCAGAAAAAGCTGCACTGCACAGGTTTGCTTCTTTATAAAGTAATGAACTACCTTTACTTGCAAATCCTACAACAGCTCCATCTATAAATATAACACTAAAGCAATTATTTTCTTGATCTGTGCTCCATATTTACTGTATATGGGTCAAAAACAACGCATCATTATGTTATTTTCACATTTGTTTAATGTGTTTAAGTGCACTTTAATTCTAGTTAATCACCACAGAAGCATTTTTATTGCCAGTTAATGAGTCATAGGTGATCCGAGCCACTCACACAGCCCACAGCTAACGAGGACTCGCTGACCTAGTGAGTAAGTTTTGCACAGCCAGTGTGTGAAGAGAAATACCGTAACCAATGCAGCTCAGCCCGACTGTGAATATCTTCTGAGGCACTCTGATCATTACCATAAGTGTGGAAGACATGCCATGATTAATAAAGGGCGAGTTTAAAGAAAATGGGACCGTTAAGCTTGTAACAACAAACTAACTCTTGATATTTGCTCTGTTAGCGATGATTTTGATAAATCTAAACAAACAAGCAGCTCAGACTGGGCTACAGGCACAATTTCTCTGCTTTTCTGCATCACCAGCTGAGTACAGACATGAAACCTCGTTCCACAACCTTGGAGTCAGCTGACAAACATCCAACATACGTAAATGTTACATAAAATAGTTTAAAACCTGCTCAGTGATGTGATATTATCTCTGAAATCAGTATGAGCACCACATGAAAGGAAAAAGAAATCTCATCTAGCCGACTGTCCTGACCCCACCAGGAGCCAGCGTGGGTCGTGCTCAAGGACACAACCCAAGAGGAGTAATGACCAGAGCGAGGTTTGAACCTGTGATTTACTGGAGCCCAGCCTGACACGCTGGCAGCTCAGCCAGCGAGCCCCCCACACAACAAGCCAAGCTCCATTATGAATCGCTCATTCTTTCATTTCATGAGACGGAAAACCACAAGAAACCTTTGGCCTTTCACAGGAGTGTTGAAATCTGAAGGTTGCTGCCTTCCTTTCCCTCATCGCCTTCATCTCTATTTGCTGATGAATTCTAAAGCGTCATCAGCATTTGTATCGAGACAAGAACATTTACAGAAAGCTGAACGTGTGTTGAGGGTATCTGTCGAAGTCTGTCGTCACATCTGAGAGGGAAGAGAACCACATGCTTGATTGTGAATTGCACGTAAGGTTCTCAAATAAAGCTCTTAATAAGAAAGAGAGTTTGCAGCAAGTATGTTGGATGTGCTGGTGATAAAGTGGACAGTGGCTGAGGTATGATCAGCACATGTGAGAATGTGAACAAAGGAGTGATGCAGAAATTTAGGGATATACAGTCTCAAAAAACAACTTTTGCACACAACCACAAAAAAAACCCAATTGTAACTATTACACAGAAGTTGTAGCAAAGCTGTTGTACAAACAGATCACAGAAGACTGTACCAGTGTACATCTGATGGCATTCAAGTGAGTGTATACATACACATCAGTGCCGATCATGTTATTGTAAGTGTTCAACAATAATCCATGCTCCATAATCCATATTTCTTGTAATATTTGAAGTACTTGTACTGAGCGAGCTGAGTCATGGTACTCTGCAGTTTTGTTTATACTGGTGCACTTTGTACCTCCTATAGCGTCCTACAGTCCCCAGGCTCTGCCGGGACAGGTGCTTCTGCTTTCGTGTGTCCTGTAGGCAGCGTTTGAGTCAGCACAACTGAGCATGAGCAGCTGAAATTCACGCAGATTCATTCACTTGGTGTTTGTGTAACTTCCGATTTTCGCCTCGATATTTGCACATTATCTAACACCTATCTGGCACACTGTTGTCACCTCCACCCACAGCTGATTGAACTGACCAACAAATTATGCAACTGCAGTCGGTGTCTCTTCTTCAGTCTTGCAATTTGTTCTGATTTCTTCTGGAACCGACTGGATGTTTGCCTGAATTCCAATTCCAGGACGTCTCTCCAGGACAAACCCAGGCAGGCTTCACACCCTGAACGGGCTGCATGACACTGGTGAGCATGCACATGCATCATGACGGCTCGATATTTGCTATGGTGCACCACATACTGTGTGAAAGCTATGCACTTCACCGAGACGAGTTGGTTCCAACTGTACAAAACCATAAGAATGCAAAACCCTCATTGTGAAGAAGGAAGCCAGAAAACGGTCAGCAGTTTGTTTTGCCTGCATGGAGCTGTTGATGTGTTGATGGGAGGTTAAAGAGTTTACAGGAACATCAGAGAGCATTCTAAATGATCCTCTGAAACACAATCATTACTGACTTACCATCACCTTCGGGCTGAGTTATCACTTACTGTCAGGCGCGTGAGCACGCTCAGTGTTTCAGCTTCTCACCATACACACACACACGCGCGCGCGCACACACACACAAGCACATGCTCTTGATCGCGAACTCAAAAGCACATATGCACCATCTTTTGATCTCACACACATGCTCAGCTGCACACATGCATATACAGTCTCATGCATGCATTAAAGACCCGCACAAACATCACTTCCTGGCCCGTGTCTAATCTACTCCCCGCTGACTTCCCACCTTGCTGATCAATAATTCATCAATCTAATCTTCAATAATGTTCCTAATCAAACTTTCATGTGACAGTGCGACTGTGTTGGAGTGATTCTAATATAGGAAAATTAAAGAAGTCATAGCGAGCCACGGTATGCACATGATGCAACATGCATGAGCATGCGACCTATAGGCGCTGAAGGGCAAGCAGATATAAATACATGAGTCAAAGGTTGGCAACTCTGCGCGCAGCAGTTAGCGAGATGAGAACAGACAACAGTGAAGGAGCCTAAGTATTCTGTGACTCCTCTCTGCTAATGGCCTTAATGAGCTCTCTGGAGTCACAGCTCTTTAAGACAGAGAAACACAGCGATCCACAATGGGGGCGAACGGAGAGAATAAAGACATGAAATGAAGAAGATGTAGAAAGCGATTAATGCCGAATAACTTAATAGAGGTGAAAACGTGTCTGGGGAGCGACGACAGAGGAATCCGTGCGCGTCCGCTCGTGCACGCACTCGGGGTCATCCGTCACCATTACTCGCCGGTTTGAGAGCCACGAGGAAACTGCAGTTTACAGCAGTCAACAGCGCACCAACTGTAGACACTGTGCTTGTTTTGTTTAGGGTTGACCCATTTAAGATAAACAAAACATCAATAACGCTTTCCTCAGCAAACGCGAGGCTGTGCACGCACGCACACTCACCCGCGCGCGAAGGCGAGAACACACGCCCGTTCGTCTCCCAACTCTGTGCAAAAGGAAGTCAGCGAGGGTGTTTGAAGTGTGTTTGATCAAACACAGAGTATGCAGCACCACTAGCGGATGCCACAGCCTATACTCCTCACTGCACCCAGAGACAGCCATACACGCCTCCTGTCAATTTTTTCCCCCTCTTTCTCCTCATCTCTCATGGTCTTCCCTTCATCCTCATCTCGGTTCTTCTCGCATTTCTATCTTCCCCCACTGGTGTGTGTTTTTTATCCAGGCTGTCCATCCTTTCCTCCTCTTTTTGTGGGAATTTGGGATTGATTTGAAACATTTTCTGCGCTTCTTGCTTGAACAACTCACATGGTAATTGCTTGTGACACTAATCTCATTAAGATACATAGCTGACAGTTTCTTTTTTTTTCCAATACTCTCATTCAAACCAGTTTCTTTCTCCTCTACTTGATGCCACGTTCTTATCTCGAGAAATAAGGAAGCTCCTCTGAGACGTTTTCCTTGTTAGGCAAATAAAACCCACTACTGTGCACAAACTATAAATATATCCGTTACTATCTCGCCTTCCCTTCCTTCCTGTTTCTGGCTTCACCTTGAGCTTTTGGATGATCGGTGACACAGCAAGCTTCATGTCACCCACTTGTGTCTGTGCCTCCACAGTTGGGTAATAAGAAATGCAGACAGTCACAGTTTCTGGAGACACTCTGCCGGTGCAGGTGGATACCTCCTATATATGGAGCCACGTGCTTCCTTCCAGCGCAACAGTTTTGAAGGACGCCAACACAAAGCTCGGTGGAGAACAGAGCCCTCCTGCAGCCCCTTCAGTAATCAGAGATGAGAGTAGGTGGGAGAGGAGGGAGGAAAAAAACGGGGGAAGCCAAAAGAAGAGGGGCCCAGCAGTTGCCTCAGAACTACACAAGAGGCGAGGAAAATTTGCCAGGCTTTGATTAGGCTCTTCAAACCAGTGTAAGGATCTTTTTTTTCTCTACTGAAGCCAACACACTTACACACTCCTGAGCAACACCTGAACACCCACATAAAATGGGCAAAGAAATACAGACACATATACTGTATGCACACACTGTTGGCAGGCAGATACCCCCACCACCCCCCAGCCCACACACACACACACACACACACACACACACACACACACACACACACACACACACAGTATAAAAAAAGGATGGACACCAAAGAAGAAATGAGCAAACTCTCCCTCATTTGTGACATAACACCTCTCCCCTGCTG
>JAUESE010000057.1:8551110-8562389 GCA_032274725.1 Malacoctenus triangulatus | reverse complement strand
TTGGAAGATTAACTTTGACTTAATCAAATGTTCTGTGTGTCCCCCCTCCTCCTCCCCCCCCCCCTCCTCCTCCCCCCTAAATAAAATAAACCCCGGTGAGTCGCGCCATCATTCCCGGGCCTAATAGGCCTCGTCTGCAGCTCCATCTTTCACATCTTATCGTGCCTTTCCCTCGGATCCTTTATGCAAAGTGGCCTAGTTTTGCTCTGCCTGCAAAGTAATGCCTATAATTTGGGCTGTGCAAACTCAGACAGGGAGAGAACCCATGCACCCCCATAACCCAAATACAGCTGCATGTTGTCCGCCTCTGTGGATGAATTATTCAACATCTGTCTGAGGCGTGCATATGTAAACAGGTGGATAGTCTCCTGATGGCTTTTTTAAGGGAAGCCACTGTAGACCAAAGACAGCCTTCACCTCAGCTGCAGATCCTTCCCTCCCCCTCCCCCTCTGCCGTGTCACTCTGAAAGTGAGTCTAAAGCTCTTGTAAGCTGTCGGCTAAACAGTTTTGGGTGGATTCCGATATGGAGGCTTCTTAAGTGATCCTAAACCTGAAAGAATGTGGGTCGGAGTCAGCATATGGATGTGCGCCTCCTCCGAAAGGGTGCAAAATCCCAGAATTTATAGCTGGCAAGTCTGAGATCTCGCTGTGGCGTAGCTCCACTCGGGAGAGACATAAATTACAGACACGAATAATCTGGAAGTTATAAAATGAAACACACGAGTATGAATGTATTTTCAATCTGTCGAACGTGCATGTGAACCGTGGAAGCCCCCTAAAGTCTCAGGCATGAGCCTTTAGCCTTTTCCTGTGACTTATAGCAGGGATTGGTCCTGTCACATAGCGTATACACAGCAGTGTCTTGAACCACTTGTCCACCCTGCCCCCCCCTTCATTAGTCACCAGGTTTTCATTTGTGTGTGGCCTTGGAGTTTGCCAGTATTTGCTTGATTAGAGACCGCAGTACTAATGTAAATAAATGTTGCCAGATGTGGTTGGATTTTTGCCCCACATGGTTGCGTTTAGTCCGATGCTCGCAGGCCTGCTGGATCAAGCCAAGAACATCCCAAGGGTCTGAATCTGGCAAACAAAGGTTGAGGAGGTGGGGGTAAGGTTACGCAAATGACACACTCGGCGAGCTGCGAGCCCTCGTGCAGTCACAACTTGGACAGTGCAAACGAGCTTTTGGTCCGTTCAGCTTCGTCGGTGTCGAGTAACTTGCAGAGAAAATACAGTTCTGGAAACCTTTCCTTTGCTGTAAGTACAGTCGCTTGCCAATTTTTAGTTTCTCTTCGGAAAATGCATCCTGACAGATTAAAATTATATCAAAGCAGCATATTTTGTGAGCTGGTAAGTTGAATGTGATATTCCCAAAGCAACACAAATCTATGTTTGGATCATCTTGCTTTGAGTTAGCCTTCCACCCAATTATGCAATCTCTTTGCATTGCACTATATTCCAAAGAGGATTCTGTGTAGACGGCTCTCTGCTCTAAATTACTCCTGGTGCAGAGAGAAATAGTAACACGCTGCAAGTAAACAAGAGTCTGAGTTATCAAAGCAGCGGCACAGCACAGCACCACATTCCCACCAGTTTTATGACTTGCGGAAACAATGGATACAGTACCTGAGTCAAAATAAGGCCCACCTGAAGGCATCATGTAAAGACTGATTCAAATGGGAACGTCGTTTAACACAGTTACTTCACACAAGCCTGTGAAAATGTAACGATATTCAAAATATCTAAATTGATGCATTATTTTGTCCTGTCACATCCAGTGAGAGAAAAATGATCTGGTTGTTGCATGTCATATACATTTAAGTTGACACTGCATAGACTACTGCTGTTATACAATATCCAGCCACAAAAGCAGACAGTGCTCAGCTCCATAGTTGCCTTTTCTCTCATTTGTCCCTGTGTGAAAAGGCAGGGAAGATCTGAGGTTAATCCTCTCCACCGCTCTGTGAGGAAGTCGAAGAAAAAGGAGAAAAAAAAGGTATAATACCAGAAAGCCCAGGGAAGCACTTGAGATTAAGCCACTAACTATTGACATTGTGTGAGTGGCAGGTAAAGTCACCTCTGTGCAACAGCCTCGGGTCCCCATCAGAGAGCAAGACCTCCCCCTAGTGGCTGAAAGGACGTATGACAGCATTTTGGGTTTGAGTTACACCTCCCGCTTTTCACATTCCCACGAGATATCTGATAGATATGGGTGCCAGATTCGCCGGATAGTCATCCTTGTGTTTTCTCTTAATAATTCATCTTATGAGCCTCGGTGACTCGGCTCCCATGACAACCTGACTCTTCTCCCGAGAGCTACACGGACCCGCCAAACGGAAAAGGTCAAAGCAGAGCACAGGAGGATGAAGGATTATTCAGAATCAGTGGGAATAGTGAGTGTCTAGCGTTGCATATCGAATTAACTCTGCACCCTGCCATAAATATCACAGCTGTTTCATCCAGAGTTGAGCTGAGCCCGGATGAGCAGTCAGTCAGGTTTCAGATGAGATGAATACAAAGTTGGAAACACAGTAAAAGATTAAAAAGAAAAAAAAAAAAAAAGGACCCACCAGTTGTAAACAGGATGGGAAATGCAGAAAATGTTACGAGATGTTAACGGATACAGAACAGCAGCTCCACAGGAAAAAGGAGGAAGAGACAGAAACCAAATGAGGCCAGATGAAAGAAGGAACAAACTAAAGATTTATTGAAGGCAGCAGAAGATGCAGGAGACAAAGAACAGACCGGTCGCGGAGGTGAGGGGTGGGGGGAGTGGGGCACATACAGAGACACTTCTGTGGTCAGATAGGTTTAATGTCTTTGTGTTACAAAAGGTTCTTTTTTTTCACGTTTTACAGCTCAGCGGAGCTCGTTATGTCTGTATTGTTTTTATCAAAATATACATGTTTTGAACGTAAAGTGGATATAATCCAAACGATTTTGTGGTACAAAAACATGAATATATACAACCATCAACCCGGCTTCATACAATAACCCCACCCCGCCCCCATATAAAAAGGAGAAAAATAAAAGCTTTTAAAGAAAAGGAATATAATCTTCTACACTGTCGACATCACAGCTACAACTGTGGTTCAAATAGGCATCCGTCCTAAAGCAACTGCTACCATAGGAGGCTCTTTGTAATACCAAACAAAAGGGGCACAGTATACAGTATACGTTGTTACGCAAAAGACAATCTTATCTTAATGTGACTTTTGTCGAAGGCATCTGAGGAAAAGAAGATTGGAACTGAGGACTTTTGTTGATTTTCATTCTGAACAGCAGGACGTGGGGGAAAAAAAGGCAAGAGAACACAAATAGCACAAAAAGTCAGGGGTAGAACATACTTTGGTCCTTAACAGCAATAACCGTCTGCAGCTACATGAAGCTTTGTTAAACCATGCATAAGAATCTTTTACAAAAATAGAGTCAGAGAACATCTGTATGTGGTCCAAGACGACAGAGGTCGCGGCTGTGGAGACCGGTGCCTGAAGCACGCAGGAATGTGACGACGTTAAGACTTGAGCGTGATGGTGCAAACCTGGACCTACCAATGAGGAAAAGTGCACTAAGAAACCTGACTGTAACTGTGCACACACACAGGAGGGAGTGAGGGGCTGTCCCAGCCTGTACTTATGGAAATCCTGAATTTAAGGGGAGGAAAAAAAAAAATTCACGCTGTGTTTGTTTTTTTGTTCTTCAACACAGCTGGAGACTGTCATCACTACCAATTGACAAAAGCCTCCAAGCTGCCCTCTGACAGGTAGGACTACCTGAATATAAGATAAAGGCATCTTTGCAGAGAGGCGAGATAAACACCTGAACAAGAGGTAAACAAAGTCAACTGACCAGGCTTGTTTCAGCCGCAGATTAAAAACGCAAGGAGTCAAGGCACTGCGCTAGTGATCAAACCCAGCCACTACAAGCTAAGCTTAGAAGTAATAAACATGTAATTCCTAACATAAAGAAAAGATATATGAATATATAGGTGTCCACATATAGATGAACGTAATATGGTTAAATGAGGCCCCGAACACCACTGTCCTAGGAGGACGGCGTGGACGTTACAGGGGACTGTGAGACAGGAAGGCTGCACACAGCTCTACGCCTGCAACAATACACTTGACAGAGCTACATCACCTAGCAAGGATATTACGCATCTAACCGACTTACATTCATAGTTTCTACATACATATAATGGGGATATATGCATACAAAGATAAACATTTGTGTTCACAGAAAATAAAAATGATTAAATGAGCCACTTTTGCCCCGTCTCAACGATGCTGGTATAGAAAAGGCTTTTTTTTTTTGAATGATGTCGTATCCAAATGAGGCCAGAGGGATCTGGCAGGGGCAAAGTAAGGCACAAGACTAAATGAGTGAGAGAAAAAAGTGTGACCATATTATTGATAGTGGTATGGATCCCCGAAAACAATAATGGTTGGTGATTTAAGGTAAGATGGAAAAAAAAAAGAGTGTGTAAAAAAAAAAAAGAGAGAGAAAAAAAAGGTTTTGATGGTCTGTGAGCTCAAGAGAGAAATCCTTCGTCTTAAACCGTTTCTGACTGGCCAAGCAGGTTCAAAGTGGCATTTCAAAAAGGCACACACACACATGGATATTTCCACACAACTAATATATTAAAAGGAATGCTTAAGTGTGTCTGGTGTGGATGCGATTAATCCATGTTAGCAAACATTTGTGGTGGAGGGTGTTTTCTGTAAGCGATTTGGTCTAAAGGGAAAGTTCATCAGCTGCCTTTACTTCTCCTCCCATAGATCACGTTTCATTAGAGAATGTTGCCCATTCCTCACAGCTCCTGCATCACAATTCACAATTCGGGGTTTGTAACCAGAAAGCGGCCCTTGACGCTGTGTGTTTTTACTCCACTTGCTGATTCCTGAGCAACTTTGTTTACACCAGCTGCTTCATTTGCGGCGCTGCATGTGTACTGTGTTTACATTCTCAGGAGCACGACCTCAGACTTGGAAGTGAAGTCAGGCTTCACAGAAGACTGTGTTGAGAATGAGAAAAATTGGCAAAATCCATTACTTGCAATAAACATACCGAGTCACAAATAGGATGTAGGACTCCAGACTCAAAACATATTGCTGGGGGAACCCGCTAATAAGCCAATCTTAATTACAAAGAAATATACAAGCCTCAGTCTGTGCACGGTGGGAAAATATATCTGTTTACATTTCAATTTAAAATGTCTTTCTCATAATGCCAAAATATACTAACAAATCAAATGTCTTTCCCTTCAAATCTTGGTGTCTTGGGGCCTTAAATCATTAATCAGGACCAGAATCAATCAAAATGATTGAAAGACTCCAACACTAATCAATGAAAAAGACTTATTTTTGACAGAAGTGGAAAAAGGAGCAACATTCTCCAATAAAGCGAAGCTATAAATATGCAATGGTGGCCATTTCCACTGAATTCAACCTTAAAAACAGAGGCATTCAGGCGGCAGTAGACTTGGAGGATTAAAGGAAAGGCACTCAGATGGTGGACTTGGAGAAGGACACTCGAAGGTGGTGGTTCTCCCCCAGATCGTGGTTGTGGAACTCGATGAGCGACTCGATCGCCTCCTCCACTGAGGCCATCTGGATCAAGGCCATCTTGCGGTCTTTCCTGTCAGATCACGGGGGAACGATGTGTTCAGATGAGGTGAGGATTCAACAAACTGTCCGACACGACTGAACGTGACTGAAGTGGAACTTACTGAAAGAACTTGAAGGCTTTGACTGTGGCTCCTGAGCTGGCAAAAAGCCTCCTGAGATCATCCTCCACCACAGAAGGCCTGAAAGCAACGAGTTGAAGGGCTTGAATTTAACCAAAATGCAGGAACCAAAAATAAACAACATTTAAACATATAGTTTAGTTTTCTCATTCCTGACATGCTCTTGTTGCTTCATTTACAAGTGACATAAAGCATTAAATCTCTAAAAATTGCATCTAGGGGAGAGAATATTGCCGTGGATCGTTAATACAAAGCTTGAAAACAAAAAAAACTGAGTCAGGACCACCAAAACGATGTTTGGTAAACACTCACGGTATGTTGGAGAGGTGGAGTGTTGCGGAGGGCGGGAAGATGTTGGAGTAATTCTTGGAGCCCGGCTTCTTGAAGCGATGCAGCGGTGAGTTGCTGTAGTCCTTGGTGAGGCCCTGGTCCTCGTGGCCTTCTCTGGGCAGCTGGACTGTCGTGTGCTTGGACAGGGTGACGCGCATGGCCCTGCCATGCAGACGCTGGCCATTCAGGTGGCTCATCGCTGAAAACAGCACGAGAAGTGAGGGCAAGAAAAGGGGAGAGGTTTCCACAATCATACATTCATTTTCTCTATTTAAATCAGTATTCAGGTCACAACTATCATTTATTTCCCCATGTTTCTTCATTTTTCATTTTTAAAGAGTTATTAACTTTATAGACACTGTAGTGCAACAAAAAAATAGAACTAATGAAAGGGAACAAACAAGAGGATGTGAATTATTCTCTCAGCAGGACTCATAATATGCAGAAAAATAATGCGGACAAGATGAAAGAAAAGGATGCATCAAAAGAAGAAATTAGTGTTTTGTGGGACGTGAGTGTAGCTACCTAGCTGAGCCTGTGTGCCATCAGACATCTGGATCAGAGCATTTTCCTTTTTATTGAACAGGATCTTCACTCTCATCACATCGCCATACACACCTGCAAGGGAACAGGAAGGAGTCACGACACCAGCGCGACAAAGGACGAACACACAGCTGCACCAGGAGCCACACACTCCACCACAGCAACAAGAACAGTTCAAACCTTCAAATCAGAGACACGGCGCACGTTGGAACTCAATTGGTCTGATTGAAGTAATTGTGAGGCTACTCTACTAATTTTATGTGTAATCTGTTAGAACTATTCCTACATAAGCCCTCCAAAGAACAAAAAACAGACGACTGCTGAAATGTCTTCAGAAGAGAGAAGTGGTGATTTCTAGATGGAAAAAAAAAAAATCAGGGAGGAGTAAATTAGGTAGTTGTGATCAACTTGACATAAGGGTCTAAACAGAGGGACATGCAAAAAATAAACTAAACATGCACATACCTACATTTCAGTAACTGACAAACTGGAAAAGAATAATTTGGTGACATAATCCGAGGAATATGCCAAACTCACAATCACTTGAAAGCAGCAGCATTTCTTATTTCTGTGCATTGTTGCCGGGTGACTTAAGGGGACCGTTTCTTTTTTTTGAAAAATTAATAATGAAAAAAATATAATCAATTTTCATGGCTTTAAATGAGACGGTGGGAAACCAATAAAGTGCTGACTTTTACTCTCTTCCTGAGGGTGAGGCTTTAGACTTTAGATCGGCCTCCTTCCTCATTCCCTGACAAAATGATACCCACACTTCGAATTAGTGGGGCAATATTTCCATTGAAGAGCTGCGCTCTTTGAAGATGAAAAACAGCCATTAACAGTAAATCACAGCTGGTGGAAAAAATAAACGAAATGAAATGCTGCAGCTTTGTGGTGGTCTCACCTTACTTTCCTCACACAAACCCACGACAACCAAAACAGATCAAACCAACTCCAAAAACAGACACCCCCTCCCTTCATAGCCCTGTAGCCTGACGATGAGCCATCAGCGGTTAAAAAAAATAAACAAAGCCAACAACATGAGACAAGACATGCCCACCTCGCCAGGTAACAGTAGTAATAAAAAAAGAAGATGAAAGGATGATAACGTACCGAAAAGAATAAAGAGGCAGTGTGGCGTAACGCTCTTTAGAGACAGCAGGGGGGAGCAGCAGGGCAGGGGGGGCCAAAGGGGGAGAGGGAACAGGGGACAGGGGAAAAGAGACGGAGCGGAGTGGAGGACAGTGGAGTGGAGTCGGGACATGTCCGCAGGCCACAGGCAGCGAGGTCCACAGGAAGGCCACAGTACCATGGAGGAAGGAGAGGCATGAGGGACGAAAAGAGAATGAGGAGAGAGAAAGAGGAGGTGGACAGGAGTTGAGCAGGGAGAGGAGGAAGAGAAAGATGAAGATGAGGACAGAGAAAGAAGATAGTGGAAGGGCAGGTATCGATAAAAATCAATGGAGGTGCCAATGTCGTGTTTTCAATTTGTGTGCATTTCCAAATGGGGGACGGTACAAAAGAGGAAGAGGGGTGGGTGGATGAGGGGGATGAGTGTAGTTACAGTCGTTACAGAGGAGGAGGGGATTGGACAGAAGGAACAATTGGTCATGGGGCGTGCAGTCAGTTGGCGGGATTTGAGGTGAAGGGTTTAAAACAAAAAAAGAGAGAGAGGGGGACAGAAGAAGAAGAGAGAGAAAAGGAAGTAAAAAAACAAGGTCAGTATACACAAAGAAATGTAGTGCTTCAGACAGTAGAACTGGCTAAATTAAAATGCACTGTCACTATGGGAACACTAGGAGAAACAGAAGAGAAAAAAAGATTAACAATGAAATACAGAAAAAGGCAGAGACAATATGTACTTTTATATTACATCCTATGTAAGATGTTTTAGATTTTGTATCATGTCTAAATAAACACTCAAATCTGAATCTATTGCATTGTTTAAAAAATCTGGATGTTATTTAAAATTACAATGTCATATATAAAAACCTAACTACAGTAAATGTGCTGGGTGTGAAAGACTGATACACTCTACACACTGTGGGAATAAAGTCTAAACATTTGTTGCTTTAAAAATACGTCAAAAAAGTAATATTGTCTCTCCAACAACTCAAGAATGATTTCAACTAATGGACAAAAATGAAGATATGAAATGGTAAGTTTCAAAAATAAAAAGAAGTTAGTTTTTTGAATAAACTTAAAATTCACAGTGAGCAAAGTGGCAGGTAAGAAATGCAGCAAGTTTGGTCAAACACAGAGAGGTCCTGAAAGAGAAGAACTTTTGACTTGATGACCCCTTGTACTTTACAAAAAGGAAAAAAAAAAGAACGTGGCGCTCCGACTTTTGCAATCACATGGAAGTAGTGAAAAGATGAGGGCAAAAAACACTTTTCTCGTAAGTGCATCTAAACCTTTATGTAAAAAGTAACATCCTAAATGTTGCTGAGAACTGTAATGATCAAGCACAATGTAGAGATGTTTAAGTTTAGCAAGGGCACTGACCTCTGGGTTTAGATTGCTGACCAACAAGACATTGTGTCCTCCGGCAGCAGTGAGTCCTGACAGGCCAAGCCGGCTGGCAGCTGCTGCAGCGGCCGCCATGCCGCTGTGGCCCACTCCCAGAGACGCCAAGGCGCCCGGAATACCAGGCACGGTGAGACCTGCGGGAAACAACCATTTATTCAACAATGATGCAACACTGTGCCAGTGAAATGTTCAGAGAAAGAATACATGAGTTGGTGTACCAAATGAGTGCTGACCTGCAGCCTGCTGGATGGCAAAGGTCGGGGGGAAAGCATGAGCTCCACCATAAGGAGAGGCCGAGATAAGGCCTGGTGCTGCTAGAAGAAAGGAACAAAGATGAGCGCGAAGCAGACAGAAAAAAAGGAAGTTCCAACTTCGAAGAAAAAGCACAACAGTTATAGAAATGATCCGAGAATGGAACATAACAAAAATTGACAATCTCCATCTCACCGAATGCAGCTGCAGCCATGGTCTGTGGGTCAATGGAGGGCTGCGAATCAGCGGTGGGGAGGTCTGGTCGGGTGTAGTCCCTGCTTTTGTCATTGTTGTACTTGACGTTGAGGCTGGTGAGCTTGGAGAAGCTGATCCTCAGGGTACAGCAAGCGTTGTAGATGTTCTGCCCGTCCAGAGACTGAGGGACAATAATGGACCGAGGTAACATATTTGTTGTTTTCACACTGATGGGTTTAAAATGTAACCGGCTTGAGCAAGTGTTTGCACGGTGCAAACACTGATGTGACCACAATGACTTGCCATTGTTGGTTTCAACATTGCAACCAGAGACACAAGTCATCTGTTAACCACTGCTCACAACCTCAACTGAAGCAGAAGCATGTGAAAAGGAAAGATGAAACCAGCCTTACCAGTTTAGCATGCTGAGCCGTCATGCCATCAGCATACTGGATCAGAGCCTGAAACTGGTTGTTCTTGGTGAATGTGATGATCTTTAACACGGTGCCAAACTTGGAGAAAATCTGTGAGAAAAAGGCATGACTTTCAATGTGATCAGGTGTTCAGTTACAAACACAAATGAGATATGCTGAGAGATGTATGCCTATTGTGTTACATGGTGTTATGATGACAATTTCACAGAAATATAAAAAGTATTTATAAATTGTAGTAGGAGGGGAGGCACACACAACAAAAAATAAACATTGAAGCATATTTATAGTGAGAGTGGGTGGTACAGCAGGTTGTCAAGCTGTGTTTGAGAGTGAATAATTCAAAGTGTCTTGTTCTATACCTGGCACTGTATACAAGGACGCACCAAATTTATTCAGAGTACAACGAGCTGCTTTTACCTGATGTAGCACATCAAGGGTAACCGGGTAGAACAGGTTCTCCACGATGACTCGGAGGACGGGGCTTTGAGGTGATCCTCCTCCCATACCACCAGCATCGGCAGAAATGGCCATGCCTGCCATCCCACCTCCATGCAGGGCATTGACAGCCTGCAGAGCTGCCTGAGCACGCTAAGAAGGGAAAATAAAAATCCATGTGTGACCTTTGCCAATATGGTGCCGTGATAAAACTGTGAAAAAATCCCTCAAATCTAAACTGCGAGCACCACAAACAAATGCATGCGTGCGAGTGATAATCCTTACCACTTGGTTTGGGGAGTTGTCCGTCTTGAGCTCCTTATGGGTCGAGTACTGCATGTAGATGGGATGGTTTCTGATGACAGGGGTGACAGAGGAGTAGTAGCTCACCATTGTCTGTGCACACTCCTCGCTGTTCAGTTCTAAGAAGGCCTGCAAGAAAAAACGAGAGGAATAAGCTAAATTACAAACCATTTACAAGTTAATGCAATGCTTTATTCCTGTTAGTGAGTCTGAAAATTTGCTTTTTCATATATATTTCATATAATGAACGGTGTTAGCAATGTTAATATTTCTAAATAGCAAAAAGAATTCAGATATGACAGTCGAAGATTATAACGACACCATTTGAGCGAAACAGATGCAACAAGAGGATGGCTGGTGAAAATCGAGGTCAGGACAGAGGCTTAGTAAATTGATCCTATGACCTGAATGAACTAACCCACAAAGCAAAACAGGTTTAGTGGAGAGACCTGAAACTACCTCTGCTTACCTGGTTTTTCCCTTTGAGCATCAACAGATTAGTGACCTTCCC
>JAUESE010000057.1:8532889-8551010 GCA_032274725.1 Malacoctenus triangulatus | reverse complement strand
GTTTAGTGGAGAGACCTGAAACTACCTCTGCTTACCTGGTTTTTCCCTTTGAGCATCAACAGATTAGTGACCTTCCCAAAGGGCAGTCCCAGGCCGATAACCTCAGCTTCATTTATGTCGTTGGGCAGCTTGCGTACATGGACCACGCGTGATGGGACACCGGGACTGCGGACCTCACCTTTGAATTTTTTGCTGTCGTTGCCATTGGCTGCAGGAGAAAACAGACGCAGATACAATCAGGGAGGGAACAGAAGGCTCTGGTTCTCCTTGAATAATGGATTGATCGTCATGGCAACGCAAACAACACAGAGACGTCAAGCACTTCAATAAAAAGGATTCACCCTTCCATGGCAACCCCCTCCCTACCTGAGTTCATGATATAGGGTCCGTTGGATATGCAGGAAGAAAAGAGCTCGTCGGATCCCCTCTGCAGAAGGAGAGAAAAACAATGGTTCACTTCAGTGCATTCACCAATGAATGCTCAGCATGGCAGGTGGAAAGCACACAGTTCTCATATTACGGAGCCATTGTGTGATAAAGCAGGAAGTAATCCGATAACCAACAGAGGATCGAGCACACAAGCTTGAGAAGAACTCCACCTTCTTCACCAAGAAAAACTCAGAAATTTGGCTTATCTGGAGGAATTCTTCACTTTCCATTACACACCCACTTCAAAAATACACACCACAATCACAACAAATGACGGCCATTTTTTTCAGCTAATCCAAATGTGTTTTATTCCCAAACCACACAGGATGACAAGGAAACAACTACCCAATATTAAAGTGTTTATCAATCACCTGTCTGCCAGTTTATTACATACTATTGTTTGTTTTCCCTCAGAAAACGATAACAGAATGAAGCCAACTGGACTGCTATGCAGGATGTGGACGGTCCCTGGCCACACTGGACGACTGTTGTCCCAGTGCAGCTCACCCTCTCTCTTCAGTAGATATAAAGTGCTGTTTCAGGGCTGTTCTCATGGTTGTGTGTGTTTGTGGTTGTGCGAGATGAAGTATTGCAGTCACAAGAAGTGGCTCAGCAGACTAAGCTCTACAACACTCTACAATGAAGGTCCTGTTCAGGCTGAGACTAGGGGCATTGTTACGCGGTAGCGCGCACATATGGAGCCCTGAGGACTCTCTGGAAGTTGAAGAGCCCCACAGAGGTTTAACAACAACCAGTCATGCAGGTTTGCTAGCATTCTTCTTCACTTCACAAATCTAAATATTCAAGTTGGGAGGAGTAAGCAACTGCAAAGACTACTCACAAAAGCCAGAAACAAAGCCATTTGAGAGCGGGAGCGAGCAAGACAGAGAGGGAGAGCATTTAATGGTGGCAGTTGCTATGAGAGCACAGCACTAAACAGAGCAGACATTAACTACTCTTCGACTCCCAGATGGTTTGGTTGGGTCTGACACCTTCACTCTGAGTCTCACAAAAGGAAGGTCTGTTGTGAATTCACTTTACTATAACAAGCACCGTGCTACATATACCTTCTCACAGAAGCCCCTGACCCTACCTTTACAAACGGTTTTTAATTTTTGAAAACTATGCACAAAAACCTAAAAGAAAATACAAATTGACGCAAGAATAACCAGATAGGTGTCGAAGAAGCATGTACTGTTAAAAAGCTTCTTTTATGCCCACTACTCAAAAAAATAAAAAACAGTGAGTGTTTCAGTCATAGGGGAAAAATGCATTTCAAAATAGTCTTAATCAAAACAACAACAAAAAATAGGCCAAGGGCATATACAAGGGATGAGAAACAAGAGGAAGGGGCTCCAGTCTGACTGGCCAGTTGTGGGCGGTCACAGTCACATTATCAGTCAGCAGACCAACTCCGAACAGGAAGAGCAGCGAGATCAGGCTCACTTCCAGGGCTTTGCTAAACTTCCTCCGGGGGACTGTAGTTCACTGTCTCATGGCTGGACTCTCCCCTCCCACTTCCTCATTCTAATAATAACCATAAAGCTGAAATGATCGACGGTGCAACACAGGAACATCAGTTCACACAGAAAAGTAGAGCTTTTTCAGAGTTGAAACAGAAAGTTTTCAAGTGAATGTGGTAAAGTTAAAAACAATGGAGGGAAAAAACAACATGTATAATTAGTTACACTGTTTTGTTTCATCCAAACACAAACCACCTTAATGTGTAATTACTTCTTCACATTCATCATTGCCCAAAATGCTGACAACATAATAGTTACCCTTGAGAGAATAATAACACATTGTTGGCACACAGGCTTGAGCAACTGTCTCTGCCTGGCAGTGGCGTGTCTTAAACTTAAAATTTAAGTGAGAAAATACCGAGTAATTTATTGGGCCCTCGTGCTTTGTCACACCTGGTTTGCATTGCGCCAGGAAAAAAAAAAGAGGAACAAAGGTTTTAAACTGCAGTGTAGAATTTCAGAGGGGAGGAAGAACGCATTGTGCTCTCATCAGGAAACTCAACCCAAGACGACTCATTTGAACTCATGCTTCTCCAAGGGACTTGTAGGCCTCTGCATGGGGCAGCAGGGCGGAAGGTAATGGGTGGAGAAAGCACAGGTACAGACATGTTTGTTCACTGTGATCAGCCCTCACCAGCGGAGGGGGCAGGGAGCTGTGCCTCACCAGGGGGCTGGAAGGGGGAGATTGGAATGTGACCGCGGAATACCAGACTCTCTGCCCAGACAGAATAATTACAGATTCCAGCGAAGCACGGCTCCATAACTCTGCATCATCATCACCGCAGCACATCAAACCCAAAGAACAGAGAAAAGTGAAATACACTCACTTCAGGAGTCAACCCTTATGAATCTACCAGCTACTCTGCAGATGTGTATTACGACCCAAAACAAAAGAAAAAGTTGCCATGAAATGAATTGAGGGGTGGGGTGTGTCTCCGTAACAAGCCTGATTGCTTGTTTAAACAAAATGAAGACCTTTGCCCGGGAGGATGAGGAGCGTTGGAGGAAGAAGGGTCCTGTGCTAAGTTGAGTTAAGTTTCTCCACCTACACACGGCTGCCTCAGGCCCTTTCACCAAGGATTACTCCTTCTCCAGGAATTTTTATTGTGTGCGCACAGAAACAGCCGTAACTTTTCAAACGAGTTGAAAACAAATGCTTTAGTTTTCCTACAAGTTATACTGCACAAACAAAGCTCTACCAACGCTGTAAATGTTGAGCCCTGTGTCATGCAACGGATTTACTGTTGAGCAATACATTGCCGATTCATTCTGACGTTGCTGGTCAAGCAGTCTTGCGGTAGAAACAACAGAGTGCAAACATCTTGCAGCAAAACAGGATCCAGCTTTCTTAACATTCCAGTAAAGCCACCAGGCGATTAAGGGACACATTAAATAAACAGCAGGAAGTTTCTTTTCAACTACTACAGAGGCAAATAGACGCAAGACAGGAAAACATGCAAGCCCCACCTCAGAAAATCTATTGTAAGTGAATTATAAAATAGTCTGTGTGCATAGTCTTACGAGAAGCTCAAACCTCTGTGTACTGATCATTTAGTTGTATCTCATAAGCCTTCACAAACAGCTAACCCATTACACATGAGAAATGGCTCTGGACAGCAGTTCTGTAATTATAGAGGAAGCTCCTGCAAAATGTCAGGCTATGTCTCTCGATTATGCCTCTCAAGTCCCTGATGCAAGCTCGTTTTTTTTTTTTTTCATTTCCTCTTATTGTGCAAAGTTTTGAGAAACAAATGGTGAAAAACAAATGCCTTAATGGGTGTACAATCCAAAACAGCCCTGTTTTCTTTATGAAATATAAAAACCAGACCTTAACTATGATTACTACAAGTCATGCAACTACTACTGACAAATTTACTTCACAAAGACCACATTAAAATGGGTAAAAAGATATAATATGCTTACCTTTGTGCCAACTGATATGTCATGGACACTGTTGTAAAAGAAAACATAAATTTAGTTTGAACAGGAAACCGGTGTATCGAGTCAAAATCACACTTTGGAAACAACAACCAGTGCAACGTTAAAGTAAAGACAGACACACTTCCTCATTCAAACATAAGCCCATTTACAGGGCTCGGAGAATTCAGGATGCTGAACGCTCAAAATCAAACATGCAAAAAAAACATACAAAATATACTTACTCAATTTCAGGGACGTAGCCGGATCCCACAGGATACAAGTCAGCGTCTAGGCGGCTAAAGTCGGTTGAAAAAACAAGCGAAATTCAAGAGTTGCCACTTTGCTCAAGAAATAATAAAGGAAACCTCTCAATAACAAATGCAACGCTGCGGGAGAGTTAAAAGCAGCTCTCACGCTGCTTACGAAGTCCTCCGTCCTTCAATCTGTCGAAATCAGATGCTCCCGCAGGAGGAGGTAAAAACGCAAATAAATTATACAATGCGTTTTTTCTGTATCCTACCACGATTAGATAAGTCGACGTAGAACTCTGTGATTCAATCAACGTGAATTGTTGAGGCCAGACATCTTCAACATGGCCCTGGCAACTCCGCAGACAAATGAATGCGGAAATGAGACACGTTGCTTTAGCTAGCGCCCGAGTTCCCGTGAAACCAAGTTACAAAGGTTCAGTTAGCCACTGAGAACTGACGCCTACCTGGACAAACGACACCGACTGCCAATTTTTCTCGTACAATAAAAGCGTTACCAACATATTAACTCAAGCTAAGGTACACTTGATTATACTCCCATGTCGTTAACAGAAAAAAAGGTAAACTAACTCAAACGACTCCCATCACTAATGACTGTTAGCTGTGACGCTAGCGATGTTGCTAGTTAGCTTACGCTCCTGCTAACTGTTGCATGTTTTGATGAAAAAACCACTCCAAGTAAACTTTCTCAGACTGACGATTAACGTTACACCCTCGGGAATCAGAGCATCTCATAAAGCAATCGAAGTGAGGGAATAAGTCCCCCCGCGAAGGATTTTAATGTTTAAAATGTGGGTCTTGAGTGTGGTTCTTTTCACTTACCCGTCCATTGCACAAGAAAAAAACTGCAGGTCTGAAGCGAAGGTAGGGCGGCAGACTTGCTTGATTTTCTTACAAAATGGCTGAACATACGGAGGCGAGCGCTGATTAGTCCAGGGAGTTCCAAGAGCCAGAAAGAGGCGGGGCCAAGCGCCTACGCGAGACGCTATTGGACAAGACAACTATCATTTTGTGAGAAAATAAGGTCGCGGCAAATTTCCAGTGCAAGATCCAGTGGTTGGACTTGATGGGGTATTGTACATGATGTAAAACTTGAGGAACCACACCTATCATTTGTTTGACTGGGCTTATTCACTAAGAAACTTGAGGGAACTCCTTAGATTTGTGAAGACTTTTGAATTACACCCATTCTTTTCAAGATTTATTACTTTTCTTTTATCACAAACCTTTGCAAATGAATGATAAAAAAACAAAAACAAATAGACCAAAGTGGTATGGTGGAAAGTTTTGCTACTATTTTGTTTGCTTGGTAACTAACTGAAAGGCTATCAAAATGTCTTAACAGAATAGTTTTCTAACCTTTACATGTCTTTTCAACTTCAATAAAGAATTGAAGCTAAACAGGAACAGGGAAAGTAAGAACCTAGAGTGAAACAAGAATAAAAACATGTCCTAATTTTAAAGTTTTGAGAGATTTACTCTTCCACCTGAAGTGTCTTTGGTAGAATAAAGAAAAGATATCTATTGCTTGAGAATACATCAAACATGACTTCAAATACACACCTGTGTTGCCCCTTGGACTATGGTGGTTGGTCTGTACTTTCTCAAACAGGAATCAATCCAAATCTACAGGTGGTTTCAAGTGTTTGGATTCTGGTCGCATTGTAGTTTGTTTTTCTCTGCAAATGACAGTTGTCAGTTTCCTTGTTTTTGCACAACTGGTTTAGGTGGAGCCCACACTGTTGTCTCAACACTTTGCCTTGTCAGCACATGTTTTCGAGTCATGCAAGTGCAAGCAAGAGTTGTATTTTGAAATCGGGCTATCGATGAATCAAGGAGACAAGCACAAACATGTAAGCAACCTAAAATCACTGAATGAACTCGCGTACGTCTTCGGACTGTGAAAGAAACTGGGAAAATGTCCTGCTGTGAGGCCAGAGGGCGAAGCACGACACCACCATGCAGTCCCGATGGAGGTTTTTATTCTTGGTTAAAGTGGCTTTTAACCACCAATACCGCCTCTGCTTATTCATCTGGAATGGCTGGGTTCTTATTCATCCTTACGCTGAATGTAAAGTGTCATTAGCTTTCTTGTAATAAGCGTTGCACAGATAGAATTAAACTGAAATGGCCCTGAAACAAGGTTGAGAGCTGATGTGGGCAATGGAGGGAATAAATAGCTTGTTCCACTCACTGTACTGAATGACTCTGAGTATTGTGACTTCCCTTTGGAATTCATGAGCAATGGAAAGCAGCTGAATCTGAGGTTTGCATGTTAATTTGACAGGTTTCACATTTTTGAGGGGGGGAAAGAGGTCAGAAAAGGAAAACTGGTAGTATTAGTGTACTGTATTTTACTGGGCTTTCAGGTTTTCCTCATGCTGCTGTAAGACAGGCTTACAATGATAAACAAAAGACTTGAAACTGATAGCTTGGCACAGTTTTGAGTCCGACATTCCTTTTATCATGGTGCCAATTGGGTTGATTTCTTTGCTTCATAGTTGAATGAATATGTTTGCTCATACAATTAAGATTCATCCTTCGTTAAACTCCTGTCTCCCTTCTTTTACGTGGCTTTTCAACACTCTGCTGGTTCAGTTCAGGACATTAATGTTTTTCGTTTGTGGTTGCATGAGACTGTGGAAAAGCATTGTCAGGGGTGTGACCGAAAAACAGCGCAAAGTTTCTTCTTCTCAGTCCCATGACGTGGCAGTGACAGTGGTGCTGCTCTTGTTCGATGGTGCAATTGCTCTCATCACACATGTGCAAGATGTATCCACTGAGTTTGGGCTCAAGAGATTTTGCAAATCCCTGCATAATCTCTCTACACAATGCAGCAGAAATGAGCTGTATACTTGTCGTGATTGTCTTCAATGCATGTATGACCTTGTTCTGATGAATGCTTTGTCAAAAAGCTTCCTTTTCTTTGTTTCCCAAATGAACTCTCTCACCCTCCCACACATGTCAACTGTATATTTGAAAAGTGCCAAAGAAATAAGGCACGAAACAGTAAATGTCTGCTCTCTAGTGGCATGCTTTTGGAAATGCATGCTGCAAAACTTCCACCTAATTTCCTCAGGCTGAAAGTACAACTATCCCCAAGTATTTACAATAAATCTACACCAACTGTTTTCTGTACCGAAATTTGTCGTTACATTCTTTTTCCCAAAAAAACTCATCTAACTTTTGTCAGGTTTTTTTTCAGTAAATGAAAAGTTGTGGAAATGTTCTCGTTTTGCACATTTTAAATAGCCAATTACCCTCCAACAAATGAAAGATTTAGCTATGTGTAATTGTGTGTTTATCTTCACAGGAGGGTGCCCTATACCGTCTGTGACTCCCACAGCTGAAATGCCAAAGCTGCTCAAATCATTATCTGAGGCTTATGTGCCAGGCTCTATCCACAACATGCGCACAATCGGTTAATTATGTACAAAATTATCTGACTTGCTGTAAACAAACAGTAGTTTTATTCAAGATTAAACATTTAGACGGCCACAGAATAGATGAACAAGCATTGGTCGAACACAAGGCTGTTTTTTCTGCTGTTGTCCCAGAGACCCACTCTTAAGCAAAGCTTTTAGCTGACCAAAATCTACACGTACTTCCATGTATACAGATGCATGTATGCATATAGACACATATATACATGTGTATGTGCTGCATATACACAGGCTGTTAGTTCGACCCCAGGATAAAGTTTGCATCCTAATGAAATGGTTTCTTAACTCAGGTGGGGGTTCATTTCGATAAGATCCTGTCGTCGGAATGAATCAATAAACTAAAAAAATTAACAATCAAAAGTTCTCACAGGATGCAAAGTTTTTGTGTGAAGACACCAACAGTCGTCTGCGTATTCTAACACCCAAGCTTGCCACGATTATTAGTAGTGTCGTTATTGTAACATACGAGTTGAGCTACCCTTCAGAGTAACAGGCAGTGTTTCCAGTGGGTCATCCAGACCTGGAGCACAGCAAGAAAAACCCCGGTCAAAAAATGGCGGCAGACAGACAAGTCCAACCAAATGAACCTGACAAAGGCACCAACAATACACAGATGTCGTCTTTTTTTTTCTTCAAAAATACACACATCAAGTACAACATACTGCCTTGCAAAAAGGCCATAGAAAAGAAAAGAAAAACATGAGAGTCATTATAGGAAACAAAGTTGCAAGTTGTACAATTACAGTGGAACTGTACATATGGAAAGCATAGACTATTTTATCTGTCCGCGCCTGCTGACCTCCCTTTGGAATGTAAGAGAGAATCGCTTTCTCAGGTGGTAAATGTAGGCAGGACTTGAGAGGATGCATCTGGCACTGTGTGTTGCAAAAGACTCTCATATTCAACAGTAAATATGCAGGAGGCTTTAAATCACCCCCCTCCACCAGCAATTTAACTAAGACACAGGAACGAGTTGAACGATAGTTGGTGGAAGGAGAGTTCTTTCAGACGAGACTCGGGATTAGCACCAACTTCAGAGGTTTTAGATCTGCGTGTCTCCGAGCATAGAAGGTCATGCTGTGGTTCGGACAAGGATGATGAAGCGGTGTCATAATAAAGTGATGGTGACGGTGGAGGTGAGTCAGAGACATGGATGCGCCTGAGGGGGAGCCGAGTCCCCCGACCCAGGCCATTCATAGCTTCATCTGTCTGCCAAACAAATGAGGGGACGAGGGCCAAAATGTATTTCAATAGGCCTTCTGAACCTTTCCCGGTGAAAGCTTAAAGGCATGCATTGTTTTGATAATAACATACATTATTCAAACAGAAATTTTGATTGTACTTTTAAAGACAACCCGGTTTGTGGAAAAGCTTGTGACGCAAATAATTTAGATTTAGCGGCAAGATTTAAGGCCTCAATTTGTTGGTATTGTTTTTCGAGAAAGGTTCATCAAACTGCACTGAAAACTTTGCTCCTACAACTCTATTCAAGTACGAATGGGCCCAGGTCTACAGACAAGGAGGCAGGGGTTAAACTGGGAGCGAGCAGGACAGGAACCAGCAGCCAACCAACACACAGTGAACTTACAGTATCATCAAATTTTATTTGGTTCATAAAGAGACAAAAAGCTTTTTTTGTTTACGGTGAGCTGAGCGAGCTCGTCTCTTCTCCTTGTGGGTGAATAAATCCCAATTTAACCCCTGGGTTTACATTCATGTGATTGTGACAGCGTACAAGAGAGACTCAACAAGTGACAAGTCCAAAAAGTTGCAAGGCTTCATGCAGTGCTACCTCATAAAGATTTACATTATTTCTACTGTTGAGAGAACAGAATGACTTCGGCCTGACTAATCAGTGTGTGATGGTCTCGTGAATGTAATGATCTCAGATGTATTCGTCTCATTAATAAACACAAAGCCTGTGATTTGTGTGTCACATACAGAATCTACCATCAAGCTAATGTGATGTGCAACATGATCGCTGATCCTTTTTTGTCTGCTTGTGTTTCTGCTGATGTTTTGTCTTTGTTTTTTTTCAAACATAATGCATAATTCTAACGCTGCCAATTATACTTACCGATAGAAAGACTTGTGATATGAGCCCAAGAAAGCACAGACACTTATTATGAGAGTAACGCAAAGCCGGTAATGCTTACAAGCTTACATGCAGTTAATGGTTTGAGATGAAAGAGAGAACCAAAAACAATAAATACATTGTATAAAACATAATTTCATATCAATATATTAAAATACTATTTAAAATAATATCTTAGACAATATTGCAATATGAAATTGACCGATAAGTAGTTGGTTGGCCTACACAGAGAAATATATATATATATTTAGGTTTCTGTGTCCTTCATAGTTTGTTGTTTTGACTTCAATGGTCTAAAATTTCCAGGTTTTCCCCACAAGGTAGCAGTACAATCCAGAGAGCTAATACATTTTCTTTTTGTTTTTTTCTCCCCCCAACAATAATAACAATGAACTTACAGTACACAGTCCCATAATAAAGATGTACATACTGAATACAATATAAATGCCAAGACAGAAAAATAGAAAAATATCAATAGAAATCAAAAGTCAAATACATATCAGAGAAAGTATATAGAGTAAAGTGTACTGAGTCTCTGTGGTTCTTGTTGTAGCTGGAGCTTGGATTGGCTCTCGTTGTTGGTATATTTGCTGTGTAACTGAACGTCGCGTTTTTTTTGTTTTCTTTAGGAGTTACACACACCTGCAAATACAGACACATGCAATGGCACACATGCCTGCACAAGTGCAGGAGTGTACTCATCCATACACATATCTTCACACAGTCACACACACAGATACACACACACACACACGCACACACACGCACGCGCGCCTATAGCTCACATGACCGTGCAGCATTTGCAGGTCTGTTTCTTCTCCTTCTCCTTCTCGCCCTCCTCACCACTTCCATTGGCCTTCTCCTTCTCCGCCATGCTCCCGTTGGGGGGAGCCTGCTCATCTGTGGCTGCGTCCCCTCCCGCTTTCCCCTCCCCATCCTCGATCACAACAAATTCAGCCTTGACATTGCCGTCCACTCCCTCTATGCCGAGGGCCGTGCGGCTCTCCTGCTCCTCCTCCACGGTCTTGTAGCCCATGAACACCAGAGTGACGGGGTTGTCTGCGCTCGCCTGGTCAGGACTGGGGCCCAGCAGCTTTGCCTCAATCCCTGTCACCTCTCTCTTCGGGGTCTGACCGGAGGTCTGCACTACACCGTTTTCACCTATAGGGAGCACCAGAGCATCACTGAGAGATTAGAGATAGTGCCTAAGGAAGAAGGGTGGTCAGAGTATGCCAGCCAGACAAAGAAAGAGAGGAAATATTGTTTTAATGACCTCCGGTGGAGAGGACCAATTTAATAGAGCAATGAAAAGGCTATTATTAGCTCGCTTTCTCATCCTGACACAGGTGTTCAGACAGTGTTGCCATGGTTTCCTGTGTGATGAAATGCTGTCACAGGCACCCAATTTACCTCCATTTTCTTTGGCCACACCCTTATTGGCTGGTACGCCTGTCTCCAGCTCTTCAATCTCTTGCTCCAGCCTGGCTCAGACACAAACGAACACAAACGCACAAACACACAAACACACAAACACACACCCCGGTAAATACAAAACTATAAGTCCATCATAACAACCTACTTTGGATAATGAAAGCAAAGCGAGTCATACAAATGATGACCAAATTAAGTGTTTCGTAAAGGTGATATTGTGAACTGTGTTAACCACAATAACTTAAAGGAAACAGGGATTGGCTCTTGAAATGCCACCAGCCTATACTTAGAGTTGACATTTAGACATAAAGCTACACGGTGGGAATACAATTTCTTTACTCAAGTTAAAATATCACACCACAACACAAGCTGATAATATTGCACCTCCAGGGACTTGTCTGATTAGTCACCAAGATAAACAGAGATTCATATATTCATGCATGCCTTGATTGTTGCCATGACGATCACACACAATTTGACGTGACGGTTTGAAACAACGGTGAAAAAATAGCTCACAGCGTGATTTTACTCCAAACAGAGGTTGCAGGATACTCACCTCAGGATGACCTGCTCTAGAAGTTTGGTCTTCACCTCGTCCTCCTGCAGACGCTTCTGAGTCTCCTCCTCTGCCGGAGCTCCATCCAACAACCAGCGTTCCCTCAGCGCCTTGGACTTCAAGGAAAAATAACCAGTAAAGCCTGTTATGATCCCCGAGTCATTCAAGTTAACCAGATTATGAATTCAGCAACAATAATAATGTCTTTCAGTGAATTCTTTGTGCCTTTGTTGATCTTATGGACGACTTCTGACTGCACATTTTGGACCAGGAGGAGCTGCTTCAATCACTAGTCCCCCTTCCTCCCTCTAAAGCGCTGCACATTAGCTGCCGTTTCTCACTTGGGCAGCGGTGTCCTTTTCTATCAGAAGAGATTAGTAGCACTTTAAGAAGAGACACATTGACAAGCCCTTTAGCTAATCTTAAACAAAAATCAAGTGTGTGTCCAGTACTCTCCTGCAGACGGCTGCCACTCACTGATTCCGTCTCACACTTCAGCTCTTGCCAAATCGGTCGCCAAGTGGACTGAATGGCACCCAGCCAGACAGCAGAGGCTTTGAAGCGAAACCCCAACGCAACGTATAATTCTCAGATTATTTTCAATTGAGCGTGCCACCGAAAATTGAGATAAGTCACTGAAAGATAAAAACAAAATGGCTCTAATCTTGAACCGCATCAAACATTTCCTGGAGCTCAACTGTGATTACTGAAGTATCCGTCAAGCGGGAGCAGCGAATACTGGTTGTGACTAAACCGGCTTATTGTAGAAATAAACCTTGTTAAATTTGGCAGATAAAACTAATTGTAGGACCAGGTAATTAACTAGTTATGTAACCCGAAGAGTCTGTGACTTGGTGTTCTGAAAGCCTTTGCTTTCTCTTCTTCCACTTTTTTAAAGTGCTTCTATCAGCCTCCAAATAGCCCGTATTTCTATCTGGACTCCCCATCCACATCCCCTCCTGCAGATAAACTAATATCAAAGCAAATACTTGGCGTGCTTTGAGGTAAATATAACAGTGTCTCGCTCGCAGCTGTTCGACAGTGCAGCAAAAGACAACGCTGCCAAGCAATATGGGAAAGTGCAAGAAAAAGCTTGTGTTTTCACAAGTTGGGCTGAAAATCTGGACCTGTGCTTGATGCGAATTCCTCTCCGGTGATGCAACAAGAATTTCTTGAGAAAACTCCCCCCTCCCCAATTTCTTTGTGCTTTTTTTTTCTTCTTCCCTCCCTCCTCCAACTCGACCCGTGCTCCTTCCTCTCTCTCGCATACACGTCTCAGTGCATCACGGAGGTTCATGAACCCGAGTGGAGTTGTAGAAATTTCAGGGTATATCTCCCTGACTTTGTATCCGGGCTAATCTTTCAGTCTTGCCTGTTGTTGTGTTTCAGCGCTCACTCCCTCCAGTGTGTAATTCAGCTCCAGACACCCAGCTACACAGAGCTTAGCAGCGTAGCAACTCTTACGGTGTAATTCAACACTCCTCATTCCCAAGCCCTGCACGGTCTCCAGGGTACTGAATCTAAACCTGCCCCCCTCCCTCGTCTCTCTCTCTCTACTCAATCTTGCTTACTCCCTCGCCACACCCTACTACCATAATGTCTGACATCACTTAATGGGCTCACTCATGCGTGTGTGAGCAGGCGCACACACCAGTCGCCATGCACAGTCGTAAAGCTGGGGTGCTGAAGTTATGTCTCTCTCTCTATTGTTCTTTGGGGTAAAAGCTGCTAACGTAGCAGACAAAGGGCGGAACTGGGATACAGACACACACACACAGTCACACATCCACACACACACACGGCCAAATGCACTGAACAGCTGTAAAGAGCAGCGCTGTACATCACAAATTAATTAGCCTATTTTTCTTTTTCGTGACAAAGTGAAATTCCATAACTCTGTTTTTTTTTAAACAATACAGTTTATCACAGAATATTTGGTCAATCAGGATTTGAAACAGCTTTCTCTTTGTTTTTAATCCGTCATGTGCTAATTTACTCGGTCAACATGAGGTGAGTGACGTGATCCGTCATCAGCTTTGTAGTTTGCGAGCTACGCTACAGCCAGGAAACGCTTATTTAAGTTTTGCAGACAGGAAGTGATGAAACAAAGCTTTCTAGCTCAAGCATGCATGTCACTGTCGTTTCCTGGCTTTAGTCAGAGTCACATTATCTGCTGTTTAAGTGCTCGATACCTTTGATCATGTGTCGTGAGTTATATCTAAATGTATCCTCAAAAAAAGAATCAATCTTGCTGTGTCTTCTAAACTTTTGTGTTTACAAAGTTTTTCTCATTTTGCAGCATTGCTGTTGAAATGGACCTCTACTAACTTTCAATCTTATTCTATTTAGAAATCTTGTACTTTTCAAGACATTCACAGTTTTTCTCTTTCAAGCTGACTCCGGTTTACATAATCATGTGTAACTGCTTCGTGAATCAAAACAAAGTCGCTATTCATGCTTTTTCAGTTAGAATCACTGTTACACCTGATGTCACCATTACGTCTGCACTGCACAAGTGTGACTTTCTGTGTGTAGTCCTGTTTCAGTGTGAATTGAAGGCTGGCATTCGGCTATAAAACGTGGTGTATATATTTCCATGTGAACTCTGCCTCTGGAAAAGTAACACTTGCTGCGGTTCGCACAAAGAGCCCTCTAATACCCCTGGACAGCATGATTGCACTTCCCATTGGCGTGTTTGTGTCTGTGTGCGTGTGTCTGCGCGTGACACGAAAGTGGGGTGCGGTGGGCTCGAGGGCCGTTTCCTGTTGGTGGGAGTGGGACAAAAATCTGTTTCCTTTGCTAAAGCCCACCGCATTGTCCGAGGCTTCTGTGTTCTTTTATGAGGCGACGCGCTCAAAATTGAACGCGCACACAGATACGCTCCTACAATAGTTTGCTCTGAAAATAGAAAAAGTGGGAGCACGCAAGGCCAGTGGCACAGGTCACAAGCACTTTCACCAACACATGCAGATCTACGCAGGCGCATCCACACCTCAACCTTTGCTCTTATCTGGGACCTGCCGAGTTGGCCGCAGCTGAAATAGCTTTGATAGCGCTGACACATGCGCTGACAAAAGCCTTGGCTCTGATATAATGAGTGGACGAGCGTGTGTGTGTGTATAAACGGCATGTGGAGGAGCTGTCGGTGTTATCTTGTCCATTCTGCACATTCCGTGACGGCAGCAGTTTGGGAGGATCTCACTGTGGTGGACCGGCAGATCCGAGAAGGATTGCTATGTTTAATGTTGTGTGGGTGTTCAACATCACTCTCATGTGGAGCATGATTCCTGGAAAGAGGAGGAGGGCTGCAGGTAAAACATACGTCACCTTTAACGGTGAGGTGCATTGGTGCTTTTATCACAGAGTAGATTTGAAGATTTGAGGGTCGTTAAATACTCTTCTGGGTTCAGTGCACTCGCTGCTCACACAAGTCAACACACAGGTGAGCTGGAAATGTGTGGGATGATGACACAGTGGTGCAGTGGTTAACCTTCCTACCTTACAATTAGAAGCGCCAGTTTGTTAACACGTTGAAGCTTTTATGTCTTGATCTTGTGAGTTCCTCTTTCTTTAATGTTTGTTTGTCCACAGTCTAATGATCAGCAGGCCAGGATATGTGAGTTGATTAGAAATTCTAAGTTCAATGAAGTGGTTTCAACAAAGGGGAGGGGCTTTATGTAGATGCAGGGTGCAGCAGCACGTTAAACATGTACAGCATGTGATTGTGATGTTGAACTGGCAGTCAGGAGGAAACAGCCATTGCCACGTGCACTCACAGCACCGTATATTAGCTCCACCTGTTGCTGACACCATCACTTTCGTGTGTTCCTTTCAACCATGTAACATAATTACACTTAAATTCTTCTCGCGTAACAATATAAATAGGGCGTGTGGAAAGATCTGCAATCACGTGGAAACATGTGTGCGCACATACCTTTAGATGCTGGAGTTGCCTTCGGTCATCGTCCAGCTGCCTCCTCTTGTTTTCAATCTCCGTCTGCCGCTTCCTCTTATCCTGTCGTCAAACGTCACATTATCATGACTGTGCGAGGTCCCTAATGATGCTACTTAGAAACCTGATCCCTTTTAAATCATTGTCTCTGTGTCCTTTAATAATAGCCTGAGCTACATGCTTATTTGGCATTCGATTTGAAACCTATTAACATCAGCTACTATCAAGGTTCACAAAATATGCAGTAGTCTAAAAAAAGAAGTTGTTGCACAAAGAAAATGACATTCTCAAGTGTTGTGATGAAGTACCACACACCTGGATGTGTTTTTAAAAAAGACATGAATGAAAATAACCCAGGCCGACAAATTCAAAGAGCAGCTGTGTTACAGAGCGAAAGAGAGGCAGTGTGCAGCAGCATTATCTTCTGATGTCCTCTAATGGGTGGAGGAGATGGGATCTAAAAGGTTGAGTCATTAAGACGGCCAGTCGGTCCCTGGCAAGCAGCAATGATTTAATGTTTCGGCAACCATCAGTGTGCCCTGATGTGCCCTCTGTATCTGTGTGTATGAAGGAAAGAGGAGGAAACGGACTGTGTGTGTGTGTGTGTGTGTGTGTGTGTGTGTGTGTGTCTGTGTCTGTGTGTGTGCGTGTGCGTGTGCGTGTGCGTGTGCGTGTGTGGTTGTTCATGCCTACACATCTCATCTGCTCTGCTATTGGAAACCACAGATTACCAAGAGGGGTGATTTCAACAACCCATTGCTTTCTGACAATAGCTTCCACTATTGAGCTGTGATTACTTTTATATCCCCAATTTTCTCTTTTTGATCCCTTAAATTTTCTTTTTCTCTCTGTCGAAATGCTTTTTCTGTCGGTTACCCCTTTCTTTCTGCCAGCCTTGATTTGATGAATTCATCCAGATTGATTGGCGAAAAAATGAAGTTTGGTATTTGAAACAAAGCTTTCCTTTATTGCAGTGCATAATTACATGTAACCAAGAATCATTTGGTGTTTGTCACCTTTGAGCACTGAAAGCACATAATGGACTCTACACGTCTTCACTGTGGCTGTTAAAAGCTTTGCGGTCGCAGCTGATGCGAAGGGGGGAAAAGAAGCTTTCAGGTGGTGTCAGTGTGCGTCCTCCAACAGCGAAATGTTACACACTGCACCTTTAAAGTGTACAAACCTAGAAAGCATCACCATAACTTTTAGAGGTTTTGTGTAGCCACAGTTTGAATCCTGGCAACATTTAGATTTATGGATTATTGATAATGTAATCAGCTGTGAATAAAGGCAAACTCGAAACACAATGTATGTATTACAAAGTTTTATCACATGTGTCCTAATCTGTGGGTGTTATATTGAATGTCATTACAGTGCTGGCATGAGGGAAACTGCTGGCCGCTGGCCCAGTGAGCATGCAAACCGCCAAACACAGCTGTTCCCAGGTTGTTGTGTGCATCAGTATTTTATTTGCTTACAGTAGCAGCCGCAGCCATAACACAGGGATGTTTCTGCTGAATGCTGAGAGCTCAGGCAGTGCAGGATGATAAATGATTCACAGGGGATGTAAACATCACAGCTGTGCTGAGTCTCTCGCATATATTTTGCCTAATGAGTGTAGTCAGTCAAACACGCACAGACACACAAAAGTGTTTCACTGTCTTACACTGAGACACAATGTTCCAACTTGAACAAAAGTAGTTTTCAGATGAAATGAAGTACAGTGAACTATGTGTTCCGTCGTTCACGGTTCAGCTGAGGACACAAGACCTCCCAGGCCACTGCCTCTCGATTAAAGCTTCAAAACTGATTAAAGGATTCAACACAACTCAGTTGTTGATTTTTGTATCTTACTACCAGATGACCAGGTATTCATCCAGCACCCCGCTCTCCCTCCACCTGCCGGAGCAGCAGCTGCCCAGCCTCAGAGTGCTGCCGCCGCCGCCGCCTCCAGGTCTCTGCTTCCCAAGCCCGGCCAGTCGAGCCTCCGGCCTCCGGGCTTCAGCTCCAGCCGTCTCCCGGCCGGCCGCTTGGCAGCGTTTGGCTTCGTCAGGAGCTCCAGCGTGTCCTCCGTCTCCTCTGCTCACTCGGCTGACAGCACGCAGAGTGACCCCTGCAGGACGGCCCACCGTGAGTCCACCCGTTCCACTAACCGTCCACACCAGTTGTTGCTGTGATTGAGGCTCGACTCCTCCACTGCTTTAGGTTTCCTTTCGTTTTCAGGCGACACGTTTATGGCTGTTGTTGTTTTAACTCGCAGGCATCGTTTTTTATCACTACCATGATCACTACATTGCTTTTATTGCCTTCTTTTATGTATTCCCCTCATGAATATAGTTTGCATAAACAGCCCCCTCCCACATTCATTATGTTACAGTTTGCTATCCCGTTTTCAGCTCCTCCCCACTCATACAGCCTCTTCTTCACTCACACTCACTCTGTGGTTAAGCAAAATTGTAGTTTTGCATAATGGCAAATGTTCAACATGATGGACATTTTTATC
>JAUESE010000057.1:8472256-8488214 GCA_032274725.1 Malacoctenus triangulatus | reverse complement strand
CCTGTCCTGCCCGGATCCCCCCACCCCGACAACATCATGCTCGCTCTGAGGCAGCCACCCCGCCAATAACACCCGAGGGTTGGCCACAGCTGGCAACAGCTAATAAACTCATCACTCACAGTGCCTGGCTCCTGTTTACCTACCAGACAAAGGACTGTGGAGGGAGATGGAGAGAGACATGTGAGGTGGAGGTGGAGGAACACTCTTCCCACATTCCTCTCAAACATGCTGATCTAGTCATTGCGAACACAGTTAGCAGAACTTGTGAAAAAAGAACCCAGAAAAGGACTCCAGTTCTTGGAGAGAGGACAGAGATAGTGCACTATCAGCAGTCTAACATTAAACCTCAGTGGGGTGGTAATTGACTGCTGCTGGGGGAGGAGGAGGAGGGAGGGGGGGGGGGGTACATTTGGGATTTTTAAGTTTGATTAAAATTCCTCTTGACTGCTGTTCACACATGTGACCCAGTTATTTCGTGCGACCCTCCCGCGCTCACGTGCGCACGCATGCTCGCACTCATCCAGGCGCAGACCCACATGCGTTTGTTTGCGTGGCGAGCGCCGGCGCATGCACTCATGCAGACACGCAGCGCGCACAGAAGTGCATCAGGCTGATCGGTGTGCACACACACACACCACATATGTGGCGGGGAAGCGTCGAGGTTAGCACTCCTGCCTGCGCGCCGACACATTTATCCATTCATCTATGAGAGCCCACACAGTCCCGCCATTGATTTCTCCTCATAATCCAGTCAGCCTTCCCCCTAATGCTCCGAACGACACCTGACAAAGACCATTGTTTATTTTATTACATGGGGGAATCCATCCAACCGTGCGCGAGTGCGTGAACACATGATTGATTGGCTTTATCACCGTGCGATTATCTCCAATTTATACAGTCTGGCCAACGCAGCGGCACTAAATCATCAGCGTGCGACTCCACCTCTCCCTCTCCTCGTCCTATTTCCAACCTTCCAACATGTTGTTCGCTTTCCCGGGGAACTGTAATTTGTCGGATCAGTTTCAGTTGTGTCAGGCTTCATATAAACACACATCTTTCACAAGTAAATAGGTCATTTTGTAAAGAATCGCGCCAGTGTGGATGTGATGTTCAGAAAGCGTTTTTTTTCCTCCCCCTGTGATAACACGCACAATCAATAGAGGAATTTGAAACAGTGACGTGATGAGCTTTCTTGTCCACGCTGTCACTTCAAAGGGTTCCTGAAGTGTGACTGATGTGCAAATTTACACAAAGGATCCAGGCACACATGAGGACTCGCGACTGTCGAGACGCCGGAGCTGGTTTATCATACAGACACAATCAGACGGAAACGAGTCCTCGTCTCAGTCACACTCTCTCCAAAAAGTGTCCACCATGAAGATCCACTATTAGCAGGTGCTACAACTCCAAAGCCAAGCCGACTGCTTTGGGAAAGATTAAAGTGCCGCAGTGTGGCTGGAAGCTGTCATTACAAGGCGAGTCACACGGTGCCAAATTAGTGGAGGAGTGCTAAAAACCTGTCGTCAGGAGGCCTCAGTGACTCCAGGATTTGTTTGACAGGGAGACTTTGTGCTCCAGTCAGACACTTCAATGGGACTGAGACTTTGTCTCCTCAATCTACAAAGGAAAACTTTGTTATGTTGGAGTTGGACAGAGAAATTGAGGGAGGGCTCAACGAGAAGATTCACAGTGACGATGTTCTGACGAGATAAGCATCGGGAGCAAGTCGCAAACAGATCGATGATTTCAGTCCTCCAGTGAACTTTGTTCTCCTGAGTTAAGCGCTGGATATTGATTCATTTGTTGAGGGGAGCCTCGGCCTTTTACAGGCCGTACTCACGGTCTGGATTTATTTGCTCCTCCTTGTAGAAATGTTGTATTTTGTCGGAGGAGAAATTGAAAGGGAAGGTAACACGGTGTCACTGAAGGCGAGAGCAAGCGTTCAGTGAACTGTATCAAACATGCAAAGGATTTCGTACTTTTTTTTGATGCCGAGACTCAAACGATCCGGCGCGGCTCCCGATTTCACAGCGCGCTGGTGAGACCAGACACAGCTCAGCACGTCATGGGAGATTGGGGACACTGTGGAGCATGAAAAGGCCGAGCCGCTGCTTTACTGCTTTGTTTACCACGCGCACAGAATCAGCAGAAACAAATAAGGATAAATAGTCACATTACATCAAAAGGCATAAAAAATATAGAATCCAGCAAACCTTCGATGCTAATTTCAAGGCAATAAAGCCTGCGATTAGTTCGACTTATCGTATGTCTGCCAGTGACATTAAATAGAGCAACACCACACATTTGCATTTTATCCTGTCTGCTTGTCTGCATACTGAATTAAGGGAGGTTGTTTATGACAAGAACAGTTGCCTCTATATCCAAGATACATAAAATCATTTGGAAAGAGAGAAAAAAATCACCCTGTTGTAACTTCGGAAGAAATACACAAGTGTTGTGCCTTCGCTCGCCACGAACCACAACTTATCTCCAACTTCAGTCCAACTTTGGAACTTGTCTCGATCTAAAAAGTGAATCTCGTTCCCTTTGGGGACCAGACTTCTGTTCCTACAATCACTATAATGCAACTGTGTTAATGGGCCTCGGTCTCCACAAGAGCTGCAGATACAGTCAACACACACGTAACCATACACACACTCTGTGACAAATTCCCTTTGACACAATGCATTCATTCACACCTAACCTTAACCATGCTGTCATAACTGTAACCTAAGTGGCCCCAGTACAGCACCTTGCACGTTAAGTGTGGGGCCCAATTTTGCAATCCTGCAGAGAAACAAACAAAAATCCATACAAACACACAAACACACACACACATACACACACACACATGCCTGAACACTCACACATTCATAACTGCTGGTGCGACTTGCAAAAAGTTTGTTTGGGTCCTTGAAAAAGAAAAGCCATGAAGCATTAAAGTTCCATTAGCTCTAATGGGAAGAGAAAATGTTGAATTAATGGATTTTAGATGGCGGGGCCCAAAATTCATCAAAGCGTCCTGGTCAACGTGAGTTCAGTGTGTTCCAGCAACGTCAGAAAAGTTTGGCATTCTTTGGGAAAAGTGCAAGGTTACATTCAAAGTACGAGATCAGCAAAAAAAAGATAAGTATATAAATGTTTATTTCAAAACATGAGAATGACCATTTATGATAAAACTTTATATTATGCCGATATAGCTTTTATGAGGGGTAGATTTAAAAGTATTTTTCCGTAAATATTTAGTACCACAGGCTCTTTCTCAATAGAAACCTAAAATATTGTTCCTCATAGACACCATGGCATGTGAACACAACCACTTCACACCACAGCAAAGTTTGAAACGTTTAAATGTACATTAGTACTGTAATAAAAGCCTGTCGAGCTGTTTCAGCGTTTCGGTTTCTTGGACTCGGAGAAGAATCCCCAACACTTGTTCGAATTACTGACACACACGAGACGGAGGACCTCCGCACATTTAGGTGACATCGTGTTGTACTGGAGCGACTTCATATAAACCTCAGTTCCCAGGACCTCAACGCTCCTCTCAGCTGCTCTTCTCTCTGAGCTGCTTCGCCCGAGTCAACCTGGAACTTCTGCTGCAGTGAAGCCTCAGTCCACAGTGTCCATAGCCGCGGGAAGCAGGGATGCAGCTCCCTCTAGTGGGGTGACTGAGCAACTGATTGAGTATCCAAAATAGTTTCTGAAGAACCCTCAAACTTCATCTTTAAAAAAAATAAAGTTAAAGGGAACTTGAATTGATTTTTTTTTTATATATATATATAAAAAGAAAGCCATTAAACTTAAACATGTGAGACAATCAGTGTAAAAGCATTTCCCCCCCTGGAGTCCGATTAATAATGATATGGTTATATAAAAAAAAGAAAACACAAGGTCAGGACTCACTTCAAGTTCAGATCAGAAGGAACTGAAAAGGCAGAAATTCTCCTAATCGATACACAGCTCTGTGCAGAACATCTCTCGAAAACAGTGGACGAATTCATTAGAAAACTCAGACCTCGAAGGTCCCATTCAGTTAAAAGGCCGAGACTTTAATCTAATGGCGCTGCGGTGATTTAGAGTAACACTTTTATAAAGTTGGAGGAGCCACGGGGGACATATAGCAGGGGGGGAGGGGGGAAATATAGTTAATGTTGATTCAAGGGAGGTTAAGATCTCCACAGCATTAAGTCTAACTTGTCTTACACACGGGGTCGACTATTCCCCAACAGCATCAGCGTAAACAGACTTTCCTTGGCCTTTACAGCCTCGCTTGGTGATGCACGATTAGCTGTAAAACTGCCGTCTCCAAACTCTCATTATGCATTGTAATAACAGCATTAATTCCACGAACCCAAAGCTTCACTCTGCTCTAAGGAGGACAATATACTTCTAGTTTTTTCAAGGCTGAGTACTTGCGTGTAGTCGTTTGACCTTTGAGAAAAATTAGTTTGCCAGTCTGGAGCTCCCAAAAAAATAAAAGAAAAAGTGACATTGCATTTATTTTTGCTTGTGCCGCGCCTGAATCGACCCTTAAACAAGGGTAACGCTGGGAAAAGAGTTTTAAACGAGAGAAAATCTGGCAGCTACAGGCTGATGTGTGTGTTTAGGTCCACTGGCTCCATTCATTTTAAATAAAGACACTAGAACACACTCTCACCTAAAATCAAAACGATAAAATGAAAAGAAAGTGTTTTTTGTTTTACTTTGCTCTCTGAAGGTTTTACTTTCTCAGCATCTCATAAAATGTGCTCGAAGCAGAAAAATTGTCTCATGTCGCTCTGAAAAGATCAGAAAAATGTCATAAAGAAAAAATTTGGTATCAAACAATTGCAAGACAACATATGCAGGTAAACACAGTGTCAACTTATATAAAGCTTTTCTACAAACTCATGTGTTTCTGGGTGAATTGTCGAAGTCTTGCTGCCACTGATTCCTCTTTGTTGATCCTTCAAATTTCTGAAGTTATGTCAAGAAACACTTTAAATATAAAGACTCTTTTTGCATCTTTGTCAGCATTTCTTTACTTTCATCCCGAGCTAACTTTAGTTTTTTTTCCTGTGCTCTTCTCCCTGATGTCCGTATGTGCTTGCAGGCCTTTTCAGCCAGAGTTTCCAGGCCCATCATTCAGCGCGGTTTATGGTTCCTCATGCAAAATACTGATTCCTACTCTCAGTAGAAGTAACTAAGCGTTTGACTTTGAGCATCCACATTTTTATTTGTGCGCGTTGAGATGTTGCTGGAATGGTTTTAGCTTGTCATTTAAATATTACATTGCTTACTTATGATTGCATGAATGTTCGGAGTAATAAGTTGCAGTTTTAAGTTCTTTTTTAGTTGGAGTTTTAAGTGAATGTAGAAAAAACGTGTGAAAATATTAGCTTGCAGTAAGTAATAATGTGAGTAAACATGTACGGTAATTTCTCCGCAAACTTAACCGATAACAACAGAGACGTCTTCCCGCGGCTATGTAAGGACCACCTGTCATCTCGCACCGCGAAGCTCGTCGCAGAGCTCATCAAGTCCCGCTGCTCGCACTCGATTGGTTGGCTTTTGTCCTCTCCAGAACGTTGAGAGCCCGCGATAGGTTGGCTTTCTGTCGGTCCAGGCTGGAAGTGTTCCGCGACTGCACGGTCACGCCTCCGGCGCCTTGCTGGGCGACTCGACTCCGCTCCAAACTGGTGGAAGTGCGTGATTGAACAGTTCTTTCTCCCGTCGAAGTGTTAACGGGGCGTAACTGGTTGGCTCTCCCTCTGTCCAAACTGTTAACTGTGTTTAATTGGCTGCTCCTCCCCAGGTCCACAGTCCCCGGCCCGCCTGGCTGGTTAGGCCTCCCCGTCTGCTGATTATTCAGGGTTTGCAGCTGGCTGGTCCTGTCTCTCTCGGGGAGTTTGGGCTGAGCGGAGCTGCTTCTGTCTGTGTTAATAGTTTGTATCCTCTGCCTGTCCCGCTCCCTCTCCAGACTGGTGTCCCTGCGAACCACGCCGCTCCTCTCGCGCTCCAGGCTGGTCTGGATCTCGGCGCGCCGCGCCAGGGCCTCCCTCAGCTGGGTGCGGAAGATCTCGATCTTCCCCTGCAGCTCCTGGAGCTCCCCTTCCCAGAGGCTGGTCTGCGCGGCCCGGTTCCCCAGAGGGGAGAGCACCAAGCCGGTGGAGGCCAGCGTCGAGACAGGGCCTCCGTTGGCGTGGAGGCTGATTTGCGGTGGAGAGGCGAAACTCCCCAGGCCGCCCAGGCCCAGCCCCCCGAGGCCCAGGCCGGGGCGGCCCACCATGCCGGGCCTGCCGCGCACGGAGGCGGTGTGCGTGCGCAGCCGGTAGCTGTGGAGCGTCTCCAGGTCGAAGTGCACGCGCTTCTCCTTGTGTTCATGCGACGGCGAGGAGCTCCGGGTGTCCCCAGCCGAGGTGGACGCAGGGAGGGAGGTGGTGGGAGACGGGGGAGGAGGCTGATGCTGTTTCCTGTGCAGAGTGCAGTTCTCTGAGATACAAGAGGAGGGGCTAGTGAAAGAGAGGAAGACCACAGCAAAGGGCATATATCCAGTGAGACACACTGTGCAGGACACAAGGACACATCCATCATCATGCAAACCAGTTTGATAATCAGACCTAAAAAAGAAAGCTGATCTTGTTATGAGTTCATAACTATCATCAAAAATAGACAAAGAAGTATTACGTGTTACACTGCAAATCATCTCGTAACAATTACTCAAATTATCGAGTCGTTAAAATGGAACAATCTGCAAGACGGATTGTTCCTGTTTTAATGGAGAATGACTTGTAAGGAAAAAGTTGGATATTTTGGGAAATATGCCAATTTCCTTTTTTGCAGCGAGTTAGATGATAGGATTGATAAGACTCTATATGGTACATGAGCTGTCAGCAGTTGCCAAGTGCAGATTAAACGAGATATAAATGTTTTAATTAGTGAGCTTTAAAGATGCTGGTAAGCAGATTTTGCTGCATTTAGATCGCGCCAGGCTAGCTGTTTCTCCTTGGCTCCAGTCTTTATGCCTCACTTAGGTAACTTGCTGCTGGCAGTAGCCTTGGATAGCATATAGACATTAGTGGTCTCATGACGAACTTAAAGCGAGAGAGTGAATAAAAGATGGTCATCAAAACGCCACGCGATTCCCTCATGTCAAATCGTGCTGATATACGATCGGCCGTCTTCAAAAGGCGAATAAAAGCTTTTTGCACTTGCGGCAACAAAGTGACATTGAGAAAGATTCTCCACTCGCGATGTGAAAAGTCACATTTTGGAGATCCTTTTTTTAGGATTATTGCCAGAACAGGAGAAAATGCATCAACAAAACGTGAAGCGCTTCACTCTGTAACTTCATTACTTTTGGTCCAGGCCAGTCAGCTCCTTCCCGACATCCTCGTATGTGGTGTGGAGGGCTCTGTGGATTTTCTAAGGGGGAGAGAAAAAAAAAAGGGTCGTTCATTTCAAATTTGGTAATGCACCGTTAGATTAAAAATACATTCACAGAAATGGATTTCTAAAAGCTAATATTCTTTCCAGACGCCCAGCACATCTGTGACAACCATTTTTCACACATCCTGCTGTTGCACTCTGGAGAATAACCAAATAGAACGAATAGATGAATTCATTCATTCGTCTTCTACACCCATTTCTTTTTTTTTATTCCCCCAACGAAGGGGTCGTTGTGGGTGCTGAGGCTGAACCCGGCTCACAGTGGGCGCGAGGCAGGGTCACCCTGAAGACAGGACGGCTCCATTACAGATATGAATCACACAGACGTGTATAAACAGTTTAGAGTGATTGATTGACCTCTAATGAAGGTTTTTGGACTGTGAGAGGAAACAGTCGTACTCTGCACAGATCCAGGACCTTTTCTCTGTCAGCGAAGAGCTCTGAACACAACTCCAACGTGCATAATGAATCCAAATGACCGTAATTCAACGAGACAGTTTCATTTTCAGCTATTAATTAAGTGACAAGTTCAAGCATCTGATACTTACACTCTTTTTAATCTACATATCAGTGTGCTGAGCGTCGTCACTTAAAACCACCGTATGCTGCGACTAAGCATCCGGTTGTATAACTTCGAGGATGTTTGCAGTAAAATTAAACTTCCACTACAGGCAGAAACAATCTTGAGGAACTAACTCAGACGTCATCCTTTCAGACAGCAGCTGGTTTCATGATGAATGCTCCAGGCAGCCCAGGAGCGGTTGCCCTTTCAGAAAGATGCGGCAAACAAATGCGAGCAGTCTTGATATTCCCACTGCCGGTTTCATTATTCACCCCCAAAATTTTTGCCCAGGGCTCCTCATTTAGTAACGGCTTAAGCTGCTTTATAAGAACAAACAAAAAAAAACAAACATGACCTTTAATTTCCCAATTTGCGGTTTCCACAGCGAAAAATTGTGAAGCAGGTCTCTTCAGTTTCACATTTATTTATCAACCTCTGGACTTTGGTTCGAAAAACAACACATTTGAATTTCATGCAGAACGGAACTTCTGAAATCCAATTGCAGCTGAAGAATGTGAAGCGTCACATGCAACGATCTGGAGAGAAGATTGATGAACCGCGTCTCACACAAGAAGAGGCCAACTCAAAGGCATCAGTGCACTCTGCGCTCACGAACCAGTTAATAAAGCTCTGCTAATGAGAAGCCTTTATTAACTTTTTGCTTAGCCTGAAGAGTTCAAATTAACTAGGTAATTTATAGAGCACATTAAAAGCCAATTAGGTAATTAACAAAGTACTTAATTTGTGTAAATTAATGCAATTAGCTTAATGTAAAAATGGTAATTGAATCAGTCTTAAAAACATAATGCAATCTGCAAATGTTTAGGTTCCTTTATTTTCCCTTAGTGTTGTGACTTCCCAACAGTAGGGGGCGTAGGTTGTCTGCAAAAACACCCGACGAGCCACAGGGGGGCGAGAATTTCCCCCCAGTCGCAGAATGCTTACATGCACGAGGCAGAGCTCGCGCGTGTGATTTTTGCATCTCTCGGCACATATGTTGAGATGCGTGAGAGCGAAGAAGACGGACGTGGGACGGCTTTACCCACCTGGCTGGTGTGCAGCCAGTACTGGAGCGTGTGCGTGCGCCGCAGGCGAGGGATCACCAGGTGATAGAAGGTGTGTTCACCTGCCAAGGTCAGCAAAGCTCCGCCCACTCCGATGCACAGCAGCACGAAGAGGCCGGAGAAATGCTGGATCCCCATCTGTAGAGTCTGAGGGGGCGGTGACAGAAAGAGAGCAGCAGAGAGAGAGACAGAGACACAGAGAGAGAGAGAAGTTGGGGGAGTGACACCGATTAGTGAGGACTTAAGCCGACAGAGAGGAAAATACTGAGATTGATGAGTTATATTTACATAATCACCATTTGGGCCACTTTTTGTTAATGTGCAATTGATATTCTGCTGTTGTGCATCTGGTTTGGCTGTGTAAGCCCATAAGAATGGAACTCAATAAAAGAGGGCAACAGCGTAAAAGACATATTTGGGATGAAAAGAGTGAAGAGAAGCAAGACAAATGGAGTGGAGGCAAAGCGGAGGGAGGCAGAGGAGCAGCAGGCGAGTGAGGAGATGGCAAATTGAAGAAGATGGTTAATTGTCGAGCAGCTCCTTCCCATTTGGTTCGCCTACACCTCCTCTGACATAATCCCTGTCTCATGCGAGGCTTTCATAGGCCAGGAGAGTGGAAAAAGGCAGTCGGGAGCTTTTCCAACGCTCTCTAATCAGGTTTCCTCCGCCGCGCTCATTTCTGGGCCGCCTTTGATGGCAATTAGCCCCATGCTGACTCGGCGGTTTTCATCAGCGACAACACTGACCTCCTTTTGCTCCCAATCCAGAGGGCAAGTTCACAGTGACGCCCACATTGTTTGAGAGTGCCCCCCCCTCCTTCTCCCGGAGCCTCAAACGGGATGAATAGTAATAACTGGATGCAGGGTGAACGTAAGGCCTTGCTCTCACTGGAGAAACCTATGACTGCATAATTGTGTTTGTTGCTATAATATGATTCAACTTTGAAGTGGGATTTAAAAGAGATGGCCAAAGGGAGTTAAGTAGTTTATCTATTCCCAAACAAGAGATATAGATACAGACAGTGAGCCGTCTGGAGAATCCGAGTTCCTCAAGAAGCGTGAAAAGAAAAAAAGGAGGGCGAGAACTCAAAAGTACTCGACTGTGGCACGCGCAAAGTATGGACACACTCGCAGTATGTGCCTGTAACTCCGGTTAAGGTCAGTAAACGGGCCTGAGTTTATGCGATTCTATGTCTTTGTCAGTGTCCGTCAGTGTGGTGTGTGTGTGTGTGTGTGTGTGTGTGTGCTTAGCTGGCAGGCAATCTTGCCCGTGTCTCAAAGGGAGGCTCATTTATAGAAGTACAGCAGCAGGAAGGCTTTGCTTCACACACAATCCACGTACACAACGCATTAACACAGGCTCCCGTCAATGACTTACCTCAGTGACGGCAAAGACTCTTTTCCCGCAGGGCACAACTTTATACCATTTGTCATGTAGCATGTCCATGAATCCATCGGACTTGTAGCAGCTCACGAACTCTGACACGTTGCGAGTTAGAGGAGAGCCCTGGGGAAGGCCGATGCCGTAGCCTGAAATGGGAAACGGACACAGATGTAAATACAAACCGTATAGGTAACAGACCTGAGAGCTGCAGCCGTGCCGTAGGAAGAGAATGACTAATGTGGCGTCTTTGTGGAAGGAAACCACAGCCAGCCAGCTGCAGTTAGCCAAAGGGCAGATGCCCTCTGGAAAGAAAAAGGAAGATCTATGGGTTCACAGCCTTCAGTTGGAATCTGAATCAAGCATGTTTTCTGCCAAAGTGCGTATACAGTGCAGGTACATTGTCCTTTTCCTGGTAAGCAATTGCGCCGGGAGAGGGAAGAACAAAAAAACCTTTTAAAGCTGTGCGAAGATGTGAAGCAAAACACGTCAGGTTGCATCGAGCTCCTGCGCCGAGATGTCTGCTTCGCCTTTTGTTCGCGTCTTACCAGCTTTTCGCGACAAAACGGCAAGCAAAGATCAGGCTACCGCGTGCATCTTACCAGATGGCCGCTGCTGACTCGGTGATCAAGGGAGACAAATATTAGCAAGCGGTGAGCGACGACGGTGGAACCTTTGCGAGCAGGAGCGTCAACACCAGCGGACTACGATGTGGATCGACGGTTTTAGAGAGACAACTGCGTGAGACGAGACCTCCCGGTCGTCTCACCGAGGCCTTGCGAGGCATCCCACACTTGTCTTCCACCGCGAAACATTTTCAGAAGAAGGCAAAGTGCTTCAGACGAGGCGTACCTTGTCTGGTTTTTTGTGTTCTCCGTGCCCTTCAATCTTCCAGGTCAGGCCAGTTTTTTTTCTTGAGGCTGGAAATCAAGTAGTCGGATGCCAGCTCGAGTAAGACGAGAGGGATCGTGTCTGTTTCAACCCTGCAGACTCCCCTCCGTGGATAATATGCAAATGTGCTCATATTTTTCCTGACTGCGCTGCTTATGCAGAGTTATATTCCCTTTGGTTACAGTCACACGGCAGCGCTCAGCCCGTGGCAATGTATTATTGTACTGTAAATCTCTTATGAAAATTGAGAAAGTTGGACTTTTGGTACTGCTGTGAGGAGGAACTCGAGATTTAGATGTCGAAATGTCAAAGTCGGGCTCTTAATGTCATCAGCCTTCTCGTGATTGGAGTTTTTATTATATCGCTCTGCTCACCTGTGCACTACCCTCCCTCTCCTTGTTACCCTTAATTACTGTTCGCGATTTATATAATTTTTTTCCTGCCGGTGCACGTTATCGTTTTCATTTCACACGACTCAGCTTCCAATCAGACTGATTTCTCAGACAGGGATCCCCGAAGCGCGCCCGAAGAATATTAAAAGGTACATGACACTTCACTCCGGTTTACCCATCGACCTTTAAATGTTTTACTCGGTTTACTTAGAGTTTTATGGCACGCGGTCTGAAGTGAGTGAGTGCCGCTCTACTGTAGCTCTGGGATCTGTTGATGCCACTCCATTTCAGGATACCATAAAATTCACCCACACAGCATCAAAAATAATTGGGACCTCCTACCCCTCACCTGTCGTGACCCCATCACCGCAGCCGTCAGCTTCAAAACACTTATCGTGCTCTATGACGCAGATCATCTCCTCCATGCTCACTTCACAGCCAATCCCCCCTCCGGGTACGGATACAACATCCCGTTATGTGAAAAGGCCAAACAAAGGCCAGCTTCACTTCATGTACATGGAAACTTGATAACACCCCGATATGATTGCTGTTCTGCGGATCATGTTCGTCTGTTGATGGTGCAACCTTTTCTTTCATGTGGTTATTCTATTAGCACTGGCAGCGTTTGCAACTATTTCAAATTCTAACCGTGTTTTTTTTTCCACGAGGTAGAAAAGCAGCTTGAAATAAATACATTGGCGGCAATATCGTGTAAACGCGATTAGCCACTGGTTTATAGCAGACGCGTTTATCTCAGTGGCAAGTCTGGGTTGCAATTTTGTTCTCCTTTGCCGCATTTTCGAGAGCGTTTCCACCAAATATGAGAACATATTCATATATCTGTTGCTCAATTACATGCCACTGACAGCCGCAGTCATTGGTTATTTTGCAGAGTCATATTTACACGATGTGCTAATGAAATAACGTGCAATTGGAATCAAAAACTTGCCTTGTGTCACAGAAATAGACCTAATAGCTTGTGAGGCACATTTAATTATGCAGGCAGTAATGCAAATCATTTATTAGGAACATTAAATATTAATCTGTTCTTGATTTGTGGAAATTGTTTCATCATCGATTGATTAGCATTGCCTTGCACTTCGCTTTTCCTCCCCAGTTAAGGCTAAAACAGCAGCAGTTGGCAGAGTAATGAGACCAGACAGCCATAAAGTACAAAGCAGTTATAGCAACAAAAAAAGATATAACTAGAATTTTTTAATTAAGCAACAGATTTAATTGCTACCTTTCACCAGTGTTTATTGCTTTAATTTATGTTGCGGCAGATTCATGTCATGTCATTACTCGATAGCTCGGGAGAAATGTTCCTCTGCCCTTCGACGGCTGACTGAGACGGCATCTGTTTTGCATTACGGCCCGTATTTCTGCAGGTACACAGTGAAAGAAATCTGTCCCTCATCGCAGAATTAAAAGACCCTCTCTGAGATTTACTGCTCAACAAGACCTCCCGAGGGCTGTTTGTTTCATTTCATCTGTAATGCAGTCAAAGATCGTCATGCCAACAGCGGTTTTTTTCGTGTGCGTGCTCGTCTCCGACTTGGCAGCTGCTTGCCAGTGTGTCCCATAAAGCGTGTGTGCGTGTGTGTTTATGTGTGGGTGTGTCACGGGGCTGTCAAGGTACGCCGGCCTGATGGGGGTTTGTGGACAGAAGCGGCGAATAACGAAGGTTCACGTAACTGTCACGTCTGCTTCCGACATGACAGAGGCGGCCCGAGCTCTCCTCCCCCCGCTCTCGCCCTCCTTTAGCCTCCCGTCTCTCCTCATTTCCCCCCCCTCTCTGTATCTTTACCTCCCTGCTCCCGCCAGTGCGCCCCATCATCCCTCCTCCTTCCCTGTCCGAGGTCATTTCTCTCCCACCATTGCCGCCAGTCTCTTACTTGGTGAGCGCGCTCTTTATCATTGTCATCCTTTCACTTTAGTTCAATTTCTGCCTCTCTCCATTCTTCTCTTTATCTCTCAGCTCCTCCCCGGAGTCCACTGCTTTTGTCTCAGCGCGTCTCTCTCTCTCTCTCTCTCTCTGTGTCTGTCTCTCTCTCACTCTCTGTCTCTCCTCCAGCAGACAGACAGCGTTTCTCTGTCATCAGCATATCTCCATGTGCATTTCTTTAGAGAACTCAGTCAAAGAGTGAAAAACAAGTGGGCAGCCCTTGTCGTTTGTTTTGATTCTTCTCCCCCGACATTCATATATTCATCACAGGCCTGAAGTCCCAGAGCTGTCACTCAAAACCCACCACACAACTACTCACTAACAGACACACCGATGAAGGTTAAGTTTTATTCATGAGCCACACTCATGACATGCATGACCGTCGTGAACCTGAGTCATCCTAAAAAGCACAGAGCAGCATGTTGTGTATCCGACTGAAGACTGCTAAACTCTAATTACTCTAAAACAGATATTCTCTGAACTTATGAAAGCTATTGACTTCTTCTCCAACATCTGATTTAGCAAAATGTTATAGTGAAGCCAAACACTTGTGGACATTTCTCTCACCACACTGTAAAAAAAATTCCGTTGAATTTACGGTAAAATACTGGCAGCTGTGGTTGCCAGAATTTTACCGTAGAAAATACGGTCAAAATGTAAGAGACATTACGGTATGCTATTTCGGCAACCGTAAATTACACAGTAGAGAACTGTTATTTGTTTACGGTAATTTGCTGCAAAAATAACAGTTATAATGTAAAACTGTTTACGGTAATTTGCTGCAAAAATAACGGTTATAATGTAAAACAGTTTACAGTAATTTGCTGTATAAATAACAGTTACTATATGTAAACCCGTTTACTGTAATTAGCTGTAAAAATAACAGTTATAATGTAAAACTGTTTACGGTAATTTGCTGTATAAATAACAGTTATTATATGAACCCGTTTACTGTAATTTGCTGTAAAAATAACACATACTGTAAACTTAATTACAGTCCATCAGTGAAAAAACACAGTAAAACTGTAAAATATAGTACGGTATTTTATTGCAAAGTTCAACTTTACGGTAAAATACTGGCAGCTGTGGTTGCCAGAATTTCACCGTAAAAAATATGGTACAACACATATGGAATTACAGTTTGTTGGCGTAGATTTTACAGTCAGCAAATGCAAATGGTAAATTATAAAGGAAATGAACAATTAAGCCCATTGTAAACCAAAGAACAGACTATAATTGATACACTTTAAGAACCTCTCTTTGCATATACACATTCTCTGTGAAAAACCGAACTTTTCCAGTATACTCACATGGCAATGTTAACATCTTGAAAATACAGCGTGCGCCCATACATATGAAGGATAGTCCATCGAGGAAATAAACATTATGAAAAAAGGAGCCACTTGCCCTGTGTTGGTCAACACTAATGAGTCACTGAGTCCAGACTTGGTTGAAGAGGGCTCTTAACATGGACATGGTGTTCAAGAAACTGGAACTTAAGGCATTGAGCAGTCACCAGTTCTGCTTGAAGACTCCACCGTGTTTCCACTGTAGACTGGCATGATCCTCTCTGCATCCAGAAAACAGAAAGAAAGCAAAGGTTAGATTCATGCAATGCCTGATGCCTACAGAGATAAATTCAGCCTTCTGTTGTTAAACAGAGCTCCAGTGAACTATACATGGAATCAAACCAGCACTCTGGAATAAAGTTTTGCAGGTCATCAGGAGTATTTAATTTATTTTATTGTATTAGTGTGAAAGGTAGAAACGGTCACTTTTCAGGACAAGTGATCATCAATATTTATTTCACCCTTATCGAATTGCAGCCTAAATCCAGATTCCTGTCCATAATACTGATTTTTTTCTCTACTGTACGTTTGCATGAAGCTGTTGGCACCGTGCACTTAAGGGAGATCGATTGAGTGAAGTTTGAGTTGTGCTTGCATCTACTAATTTGCTACAAGGACATTAACCATTACTTACCTCTAATTAGCCTTGATAAGACTGGTGTTGGAGTCACTGGGTCCAGACTTGACTGAAGACAGGTGGGACAGAGTCTCATACAGACATGGTACAATGTTAAGGAAACTGGAACTTTGAGAAGGTGTTGTCATCATTCCTGCTTGAAAATTCACCAGCAGTCTTCAATCAGGTGTTTACTGTGTACTGGCATGAATCTCTCTGCAACCAGACAAAGAAAGACAACAAAGAAAAAAATTGTTAGTGATAATACTGATAATTATTATTACATAGCACTTACACTGTTGCAAAGTGCTTCCCGCAACAACAACAA
>JAUESE010000057.1:8456794-8470842 GCA_032274725.1 Malacoctenus triangulatus | reverse complement strand
TCTCTCTCTCTCTCTCTCTCTCTCTCTCTCTCTCTTTCTCTCCCCCACTCCATTTCTTTACTTTCTCTCACCACTCTCTCCCTCTTTTTCCGTCCATCTTTCTTGCCTGCGCCCTCCTGCCTCCCCGTCCTTCCCCCTCCTCCTCCCCTCCCACCCTCCTCCTCCTCCCTCCTTCTGTCACTGCCTTTTGTCTTTTCACGGCCACCTCAAATGGCTCCAGATCAATCAAAGGCACTCAGCGGAGTTTGTTAGCGAGCCGGCGTGGTGGGAGAATGAAGCCGTGCACCCAGGGGTCTGCCGCCCTCATAATTAAATAGCTGGAGGACTGAATGCTTTCCTCTGGAGGACCTCCTGCTCTCCCCCGCCACAATCCACCTCCGAGTGATTCCGTCCGGAGCAAAAAAAAAACTAATCACTTAGGCGGGTGCAATCTCAGGCATGATATAGAGAGAAAAAACAGCAATATTAGTAGTTTTTGGACAACGTCCACTGTTAATAAATGCTCTCGGAAACGCGGCTGATGCTAATTCGAAAAAAAAAAAAACGGGGTGAACCCACCGGCGGGCTGCGGAAAGAAGGTAAGTATGTTGATGAAGCAGGTCGATGAGATGGGTAGATTCTGGTTCAGGAGCCGTCAATCACAAACTGATTTACGTAAAGCGGGGAAAATAAGTTCTGCGCGCAGCGATCAATATCTCATCCTTTAAGTGCCAGCAAGAATTACAACTGACCAGCACTTCTTATACGATATGAACTATAGCACACTCACACAAGGCTGTGTTGTTTTTTTTTTGTTTGTAATCCACAACTGAATTGGATTACTGAAGGCGAATATTTCTGAATCCTGCATGAAATATATAGGTCAGCTTTCAACGCTTGTAGGAAAAAAGAAAAAAAAGTTATAAAGAAAGTTGGAAACAGTCTAAAGTTTCAGTCATTATTTTTAAATCAGCGGTGCATCGGATTAACATGTGAAACGTGTCGCTCAAAGTGACAAACCCACAGAGAATTATCACTCAAATCGGAAATATCCCGAAGCTCTGCGTTGCTTTTTAGACTCTTTTATCTCAAATTCTTCTTTCGTCAACCTCGTTTCCATCGTCGGGGAACAAAAAAAAAGAAAAAGCCCCAAAAAACACAGCTGTTGTTTTTGGGGCTTTTTTGTTTTCTTTTCTTTTTAAAGCTCAGATAAAAATCACTCCACGCTACCTGCCCAGCACCAAATGGCAGGCAGACAAGCGTGCACAACTCGTGGGCGCGCTGGAGCAGCTAAACATCCCGATGTTTTTCCTCAGGACTTGGCAGGGACTGAAACGCCCGAACAAAAGTGCATCTTGGACTTTCATTAGAGGAGAGGCCAGAGACGCAACTCCAGATAAATGCTAACGAGCCTGCTCGACATGTAAACAGGAAACTGATTGTAGCGCGTTTGATTACGCGACAACTTTGCATTTTGAACTCGTTTTTATCTCCCTCGGCGGCGAAACAATCCGCTCAATAGGTTTTTCAAAGTCGACGGAAGTCAAACTCGGCGTGAACGGGAGATTTTTTTTAAGCAACTCCAACAAATTAAAAATGTTCACGACGACTGGCCAGAACAATCTGTTATAGACCAACGTCTCCCGACATCCATCTTCCGCGCCTGGCTTTGTGTAACCGAGGGTCACGGAGCTGGAGCCGATCCCAGCTGACAATAAGCAAAAGGCAGGGCGCGCTCTGCGCAGGTTGACGATTCATCACCGGGCCAACACAAAGTGACAGCCGATCACACACACGCAGACAACCCCGAGCAACACAGAGCCAACGGGAAGCCTCACATGCAAAAAAAACCCACAAAACATCTTACCAAGAAGGTTTTACTTATTTCTAGTCAGAAACATCTTATTGCACTTGAAATAAGACATCACTGAAAAGAGAAGCGTTTGTCTCGTTTCAAGACAGATTTTCGCTTGTTGCGTTGACAGATGTATTCTGAAGAAATCTTGTACAAGCTGCAATCTACTTGAAATATGCCAAAAAATTACCAATGAAACAAATCCAGTCTTGACATAAGACAAAAAAGATCTTTAAATAATAGAAAAATTCTGTTTTGAGGTGATTGTAACTTAAGTGTGATGTAATATTTGTGACTTGGAATTAGTCGGATCTTCTTGTTAGGATTTTGTTCTCTGCAATCAAACCGGGGTTCTGTCCATGTGAACCAAGGCTGCTAACCGCGACTCAGTGAGCAGAAAAAACACGTGATCCCGAAAAAACCACCTTCCGACTCGGCTCTTCACACCACGAACCCAGTACACAGCGCGCGGGCGAACCAATGCAAAACAAAAGGGAAACACATTTTTCTGAACTCGCACACGAATCGCGAAAAAAAAAAAAACCAACCCCTTTGTCACGTCCAGCGTTGTGACAAAAGACGCGGGCACACAAAACGTTGGCGCCCGCTCCGCCGCTGCTGGGAAAAGCCTTGGCAGTCGCCCTGCAGCCGGCTGCTGATCCAGTGGCCACGTCTGAGCGTGACACAGAGCGGCCGGGGAGCTGCGACGGACAAATCGCGCGCGTCCCGCTCCATCAGGCGTCCTTTAACCGGAGCTCGGCGAGCCTGCCAATGGATTGTGCGACTGTACGACGGGTGCCATTTGGAAAATTAACGCTGTTAAACAAAGTCTGGGAGGGACCGCGGCCGGAACGTCCAACACCAGCGATTGCTTTGCTGACTCATAAGCTTCGCTTTGTAGCCTCGGCCAAAAAAAGGAGACAAACAAGTTGAGATAAATAAATAAAGAAATCCCCAACAACTGGATGACCGTGGCCAGAGAAGAGGGAGTCCCAAACATCTCTGTTGACTTGCCGACAATTGATCAACTTCAAAAATGCAACATAAATTCAAATGATGTGAATTCGTCTTTGTCGATGGGAGCCTATATTCACGATTTAATGGCTGCTAATCACAGAGCAACACATTTCTAGCATTTCACCGCCTTGGCTGAGGTGTGTTGTTTCCCTCTGACTGAAGTTATCTCGCACCTTCGAGCCTGTAAACCAAATTTACCAGTGTTGGGACTCCATCCAAAAATTTTTTTTATCTAATTAATTTGAGGCTTGGATATTAATTAATCGTAGTTTTTAATCACTGAATGAATATTTTTGACAGAAGCTTTTTCATGTTTGTTTATTAGTTTTGCAGAAACTGGAAATTGAAACAGTTGTGTGTTTCTGAATGAAACACAGGAGTTTCAAGAAAAGTGGTTAAAAAAAATAGGAATTAAAATATCCCCGACCAGCATCGACGTGTTTGGCTCTGGAGTGAAGCTGGAGTTTGATTTGCTTGAGTGACACGTACTTTTTGCGTTGCCTATTTTGCGCCCCACTGTGCTCTTTCCTGGACCTCCGTATGTGACAGTTTTATTTAACTAACTCAAAATGCGACCTCGTCGCCCATCCTGCTCGATCAAGGCTTCTCTGGACAGAGATCTGAAGGTTCACTTTCACGCCCCTTTACGAACGCCTCTGCTTTACAGCTCGTAAACAAAATACCACGCACACTGCAGTACACTGCAGTACTCTCTGAGGTCTTAGGTCACCGCATGGTTTTTCTCTACCAGAGTACAGATTCTCAACCGCTTCTTCCCTCGGCGTATCGACAGAAACTGAAATCTCTCGTCCCCTGTATAATTTTATACCTGACAAGTCTCACTCGGCCGTAGTCGGCAGTGAGCCGCCTGAAGAAGACGTCTCCAACCGACCATTTTGCCCGGCTGTCCTGCCTGAAAAGGATATTTCTACCAACCCGTCCCACCTGCACGCCTCAGTGCATGTTCACTCTAGTGTCATAACCGGGGAAAAAAAAAATAAGCTGCCCACCTTCAGCAAAAAACTTAACCTAATATAAACTCATGTGAGGCCACTTTACTGCTCATAAACAGAGAAGAAGAAGAGAGGGGGGGCAAGCAATATCACAAGACATTTCAACTAAAAAATAATGAAAAAATGATGCTTGTCCATTCGCTTTTACTCAATTAAAAACCCTCAGTGCTCCTTCCTGGTTTTCCTTGCCTGAGGTACTTCACAACTTATTGATTCTGCTCGTTTCTCTGCTACAACAGCCTCTTTATAACGCAAAAAGGTAACTTCTTTTTTTTTTCTTCTTCTTCTCTCTCCTCCCTTCACCAAATATTGTCTCAATGTCCCAACTGAAGTTAGTTCACCGAGCACACAGCCGAGACGAGTGGAATTTGTTTTGGAGGAGACACACTATTCAGGCATAAAGAACGCATAAAACGTGATTTGTTTTTAGTTTCGCGGTATTTGTCATTTTATCCAAACAGCCGTCTGTTCTTGGCGGATCTTGGCGGCGCGACGCGTCTCGAAAAAAAGTACCGCAAAGAGTTGTAATTCGACGCCGTTCTTCATTTCTCCCCGGGCAGCGCGAACGGGTCGCCCCGTGCAAGATATATGCATGCGACTGACCTGAATTAGAGTGAAATATTGCTCCGCTCTCTAGCGTGACTTGGCACGAGATAAGTACGACAGGAAGCTGCTTTCGCGCTATCTGGAGGACGCTCTGTCCTTTTTTTGCGTTGAAGGGCGATGTGGGAAGAAAATTGATCACATCCCACTTCTCTTTTCACGATCACACCTTACTCTTTATTTCCCGCGTCTACTCCTTTTCTTTCTCCGTCACCCTTCCCTCGCACGCGCGCTCGTCGTCTACGAGCCTCGCGCACACACGCGCTTCGCGTCGTCAAAGTGGCACCCCCGGAATCGGTTGTAGCGCGTCTGAATCTCGGCGTCTCCCTCATAAACCGTATTTATGTGTTGGATGTTGTGCATATGAATATCAGATCATCTTGACGTTTCCTCTGCTCCGGCAGTCGTCCTGGGATATCACTCAGGATTTATCTGCTGTTCTGCTTCGCTCTGCTTTATGGAGGCAGCTTCCAAACACAGAGGTCAATACTTGAGAAAAGGGAGGGAGACAAAAGGGAGCGGGGAGGAGAAGCGAGTCTTTCCCAACAAATGACAACTGCTTGTTTATGATGGATGCTCCCAGATACCATCCGACTGAGTCCGTATCCATGCATGTGTGGGGGGCAGAAATGTGACTGCCGCTGACATTTCTGGGTGCGGGTAAGTGTGCGTCTCACTCCGTCTCTCACGGAAGTGTGTTTGTTCATAATTGCATTCACAGCAATATGTCAGTCGAGACAATTACAGTTGTGGGGGATTAGAGGGATGCTACAGAAGGGAGCGCGAGTGTGTGTGTGAGTGTGTTTCTACTTTGTGCTGTGTGCATTTATCTGTGTGTAGGGGTGTGCAAAGAGATGTCAGAGGGGTGTATTGTGGCATTTTTTTTGTGGTTTGATCTGATTTCAAACAAATGACAGAAAGCAAATCATGTCTCTAATTAAGCCAGTTTTCACTCACGTCAGATCAGAGACGATACAAAAAGTTAGACAACATGACAACCTGCCCCCGATGGCTGGGCTCATTATAGAGTTAAGGTTGAATAAAGGTTGAATAATCCACCCCCCCCCCCACTGCAATAGTTGTTGGGACACGAACCAAAAAAATACGTGTTCAAAGTCGACTTTGTTTCCTGATCATTAAAGTCGTCCCTGTGCAGATCCTGTTGGCTTTCTCTGTCTCGTCCTGACTGTCCATCTCGATATGTCTGTCCTGTGGCCTGTCCAGCGTCCCCTTCCTCTGCCCAATGAGACGATTAACTTAATATACCATGTGTCCCTTACTTCATTAAATCTGGTTTTATGCGTCAGTTATAAAAATAAGTTGTCCTTTATTACTACAGTTCTAAAATGACGAGGAAGTCCAGAAACTTTTAGTTTTAGTGTTTTGAGTTATTTTCCACAAAATGAAAACAATTTTATTAACCTGAAGGAAGTAATGAAATTTTCGGTGCTTTATGGCAGTTATACTGCCCTCTATGCTGGCGTTCTCCAGTCGCTGTGAATATTTAATACAGATGTCAACATCGTAATTTGTTCCGAAATTACTCCAACAGCCAGTTAACCAGATGGGAGGCCTCCATCGTTATCTGTTGTTTCCCTGCGTGGCTTCTCGGCGCTTCATAATTTAGCCCATTACTGCCGTACGCCACAGCGCCATCGCGGTGGGAATTATGAGGGAAACTTATCGGGGTTGGCGCAAAAAACACTTTGTCACAGGACAACCTGTTGACCAGCTGCAGCTCCAACGCGAGAGCTTATTGTGGAGCGACCTCGTTTAGGTGGGAGACTTTTAAGTTGCCAGTGACTCACCAGGTCCTGCAACACCGTGAAATCAAAGTAATCCATAAAAACGAGGATTTTCTTCAGGTAGGATTCCGCTTTTATCTTCAAAGTGGTTCGCAAACCTGAACAAGCAATAGTATTCCCCAAATGCATGTTGTAAATTGTTAATGGTTGAGTGCAGCCGCAACTGGCTGTTTACACTGTCGTCCAACATGCGCATTGAAAACAGACCCCGTAATCTCAATGGATTCTCTCAACAAGCACAAATAAAAGAAATGAGTTAATCCTGAAGCCGCTCAACTCGAGACGGCTACTACATTCACGTCACACACTCCTCTGACAGCAGCACACACACACACACACACACACCAAACCCTTTCAATCTCCGTGCATGTACTTAAGGCATCAGTGCGCTGCTGATTCTTTCGCTGCATGCCTGCACACACCAACACTAACTCCCCGCTCCCCGCTGAGTTGAGCTCAGTGTTTCCTTGTGAGGAGTGATGAGGTCAAAGCCTTGGCAGTATTAATGCCGTACATGTTCCACATTTCCATAACAATCTACACCATGCGAGCTGGCTAACTAAAGCGCTATAGCTGCAGGATGGCTGTATGTATAGTTCATGCCTCCCTATACAAAAAAGGAGTGATTTCTTGCTTCGACTGAAGCGCTCACCTTTGGTATTTGAAGTCTGGGAGGACCTGTGAAGCTGCAACAGGCCCCGTGCTGCAGCACTTCATTATTACAGATGGAGTTTGTGCCCTTATTCTTGTCCTCGTCATGTAAAACACATGTAGCAGACAGAGAAGACTCGCGCACAGGTCGCGCGAGGCAACCTCGCCCTCCTGCGAAGAAGGATTGCCTCAGCGTGTTGCACCGAAGGTTGCGATGATGTTTATTTAATTTCAGAGCGTCCCACCTGGAGCGAAGCCGCTTCGAACAAAATCGGAGCATTTTCCTGCGTGTAAACGGTGTAACGACGCATGTTTGTGGGCGTACGCGGGTGTCACCCGTGCACTGTTGTGTCTCTCCTTACAGAAAGCCATTCCTCAGTGGGCAGGTGGTGTTAAAACCCATCCAGATGGGCTTTAAATCACGCCTGTTTTCTTGCCAACTCCCAACATAAATATCCCGGAAGGAACACAGAAGTTACCTTGGGGTGTGCCATCTTTCAGTCCCCCCCCCCCCTCCGTCTACGTTTCAGCCATCCCTCAAATAACTCCGTCTCTGACAGCTTTTTGCTTCGTCACATCCTCTGACACCTCCGGGTCTTCTTCTCGTCTTCTTTTATCTTGGGCTTTTATTTATCGCGGTCCTTAATTTTTTGATCTTTCCTTTTTATTTCCAGCCGCCGACTAAGTGTGCATCTGGATCCGTGTCGTACTTCTGACTTACTCTTTGCCCTTTGTTCCTTGAAATCCGCTTTTTTTTTTCCTCCTTCCTGGACGTTTACTCCACTTCCTCATCTTCTCCGCGGGTGTTTGGCTAACCTGTCGCTTTGGCACTCACTCAACCATGTCCCACAGCCATCTGTCAGCATCTGTTTAATCTCACATCAGCACATGTCTCTCTCACCCGTCCCTCCCCCTGCCTTGTCTCCGTGTCTGCCGCTCCCGTCTGCTTGTCATTCACCTCTGACCTGCACCTATGGGAGCCTCCAAAGGCCCTTACTTTTGTCTCCGAGTCTGCCCTTATCGCCGAAGCCCACCTGGTCCAGATTTCTGGTGTTCTGCCTCAGTAGCCACATATTGTAACACAATGACACAAATTCTCATGAGTGTACGCACAAAAAACGGCAGCTGCACAATGTCTGATGCTATGGAAACGGGGGGAAAAAATCAACTTCTGGAGGAAAGTTTCAGGGCATGCAAGTGTTCTGAATAAGTTTGCATGAGAACAAACTATAGAGTGTGAACAGGTTGTGTTTGTGTGAATGCGTTTGAGTGTGTGCGTATGCATCTACTTATCTGTATGAGTGCGCACATGTTGATGTGAGGGTGTTTTTCAATCACAGATAGCTCCGAGTTATCACTCACTAATCCTCTAATGAACCGGCGCCGTTCAGATAAAACTGCCTCCATCAGACTCTTCAATGGAAGAGGAAGCACACGGCCCAGGCCTCCTGTCATCCCTCCAACACCGTCATCCTCCCTCGCCCGTCCCGCCTCCGCTCCCCGCAAACTTCGATCGCTCCGACTCCGTCGATCCCGTCTTTTATCTCCAGCCATTTCTCCTCAAAACGCCTCCTCTCTGTTTTGATTCCCCAATTCTACCTTTTCTCATCCTATTGACAACTGCTGACTTCCTTCCTCGTGTCCTGATCCCTCCCCGACACTCTTCCTTTTTTCTCTTTTTTAAACATATATTTCTCGTTCGATTTTTTCTGCGATGTTTCCTTCCCACTCGATTTCCCCAGTCTCCACCTGATGCGACCTTTTCTTAATCAATCCCAACATGCGGCACCTTTCTTCCTCGATCACTCTTCTCTCAATTCCCCGCTGAAGTCATCATCGCAACCTCCAAGCTCTCGTTTCCTGCCACCGGATTTCTTCACATTTTCCCCTCTCTTGTTTTTCCGATCACATTCCTCCTCTCAGCCCCACCAAGTCATTCCTTGATCCCTCATTCCTTCATCCCTACATACCCTCATCAATCCCTCTATTAACTCAGTATAATGAAAATCACATCTCCTTCTCTCCCCGATGCACGCAGTTCTTTCTTCCCCTCGCCGCGTCGATCCATCACTGGCCGGCTAATTTACTTTTTTTATGTCTCGAAAAAGAGAAAAACATCGAATCGGTGTGAAACTACTGGAGACATTTGTTTCACCGGGGGGCGAAAAAAATAACACGAGCCAAAAAAACGAGCCAAACATCGGGAGCGCTAACTCAAACGCCATCGTGAGCAACTCCAACAGGCCCACGGTCCTTTTGGTAATACATACTTCGCTGTTTCAGCTCTGCTCAATTAATCTGGCTCAGTCGAGACCGCGCCGAACTGTCATCGAAGCACTAATAAAGAAAAAGCTTTGAGCTGTTTGCATTAAGTGGCCTGCTTGTCTCAAGCTGTCAGTTTGCCTGCGAGCCCCGGTTCGGCACAAGTTTTGTCCCCCTCTCTTCCCACTCGTTTATTCCGCTGTGGGTCCGGGCACAAATCCCCTCATCATCTCAAAGAAAACACTAACGGCAGCGTGGCCTCGCAAAGCCTCATTAGGCTTAATAACCTTTAGTGAGCAAAGAGCAGACACTGTATGCGTGTGCGCGAATACTATACATATGCGCGTATACATTTGTGTGGGTGCGGTGCGTGTGAAACGCGAGTGTGCGTCCGTGCATGCGCAGTATGTGTGTCCTCTGAGAGTGGATGGGGGGGGGGGCTCGCTCCGAGCCACAATGCGTCTTATTCAGCAGGGTCCCGGGATTAAAATGTAATTTCATTCAAAGTCGCAAATTGGGTTTTTTACTGTACTAATCTTCATTTTACTAAGCAGAATGAGGTATGTCATTAAAAAAAAAAAAAAGGAGTGACTTAATGAAAGAACGCAGGATGGATAGATTGCAGGAGGGGAAAGTCGTTTCTTTTCCAAAACAATAAAGGTTATTTCCAATCACAAACAGCAGGAAGCTCATGAATAACACACCATATTAGTACACAAGTGTGTATTGGCGCGATTATGGTTTAGAATAAGGGTAATGACATCAACGTTGGAGGTTTAGTCATTCAGCTAATGTAGCGATTCACGGGGACTCGAGTTCAGCAGCAAAATAAGCCCCGTTACAGATTAAAATCTAATTATGAGCAGGAGTAAAAAACAAAAGCATCACAACAAGAGCAGGTTAAAGAGGTCAGGCAAAGTGGCTTTGTGCTCGCACTCTGAGAATACAAGGCAGGACTCTCACAGGGGGACTAAAATACTCTCCTGTATTGTCGAGAATATAATAGAAAGTGGAAATTCATGTGGAAATAATAGAGGTAAGTGAACTACAAAGAGAAAAGAAAAATGGTTGTTATTCAGATGAGACGGTGTGAAATAGTGTCTTGTACGTAGTGCTTTATGGAGGAATTTCAGGGTGCGTTTCAACGGTGCCGAGCGCGTTGCCGTCCGGAAAGCGAGCGGCGGAATCGCGAGCTTCCACTGTGAAGAGTGACAAATAACGAATTCACACCATACCACCCCTCTCACCTAATCACACTCAGGAATCAGCAAAAACCATTTCCTTCTGCTCTGCCTGCTAATACATTTCCGAAATAGGAATCATGATCCACGAAATAATTCCTGTGATGTTATCAGCAAATGGAGAATTGTTTGGTGAGGCCGCGCTTTAAAAAGGGGGGAGCGGGCGCATTAAAATGCACAGCCAGTTGTTGGTTGTTTTTTTTTTTTTCAATTACATTTTTTGGTAAATTGCAGCAAAGAAATTGTTTCATTTTGGAAAGATGATGTTACTATTACCAACAGATCCCAATGCACCAGTGAGCAAAAATACAGCAGGCCATCTCATTCACTTCAGTGGTAATGAAGGTTCTTCTGGCTTTTTTTTTAAACAACATCAAACAGCCACAATTTCATTGATCTTACCCCCTCGGCTTGGAAAGCTACTGGTGAATAAGTCACCTGCCCAAATGCCCTTAATGGCCCTAATGACAATTAGAAGCCCATTTCCTTTAGCCCCCCTCCCTTCCCTCTCCACTCCTTCCTCCTTTCTCCTCGCCACTCCTCCCGCCCTGCCTGCCGTAGATGGACGGCGGAGATTTACAGTTGGGGGTCACACAGTGGTTCTAATTAGCTTAAGTAGGGAGGGAGGAATAAGCACTTCCTCACAGAGACGCATCGAAGAGTCCCAAAGCTCGGTCTGACTAAGCAAGAGGCGGGAGACTGCAGACGGACCGCCGACCCCCCCCTTGTCCTCGTCTGCGCCTCCTGTCTCCCCCCGCCATCTGTCCGTGTCCTTCGTTGACACACACCCCCCCCCACCCACCCTCCATCTCCCCCCGATTCTGTGACACCGCAATATTTTGACAATGGAGAACTTGGTGTGACAGTACTCGGTGAGAGATTTCCATAATGATGACAGCTCTTCAACAGCTGGTTGGCTTGGTTAGGGTTGCACCGAGACTGGAAAATGTCTGTCATCGCGGTCTCCGGGAAGTGCGCCTCGCCGCGCCGCGCGACACACCCAACGAAAAACATCTCCACGTGAAACGTGCAATTGGGGAACGAAGTAAAGTGACGGGAAGGAGCAATAACACGGTGCCCCACGCTGGTTCGCTCTCGGAACGACCATCCTCTCGGACGTGTTCTTTGACCTTGACAAAGTCTTCCGAGGCTGCGAGTGAATCGCACTCAACAAGTCACCTATTATTTCTGTGGCGTCTTAAAACGCGTGGAAAATTTAGGTGACAGCCAGAAAAAGAGAGAAAGAAAGGGAAAAAAAGGGACGACATATTTGCGACCGTCTCGCACTCTCTCGCTCCCTGTGCGTCTGTGTCTGTCTCTGCCAGTTGTCCAGGGACAGTATCTGTTTTGCCACATAAAGAAAAAAAAACTGGGCTCAATTCCCCAAACCCAGCAGAATAAAAAATACACAATTTCAAGACACTCCAGGGGAAAGACCCCCCTCACACACGCCAACAAAAACACCTCCTGCTCCTCGTTTGGATCAATCCGAGACAGACACAGCCATTTTTTTTTTGGGACGCGCCATTTGTTTTGTCTGCCTCACCAGAACCTCCTTCCTCCTCCTCTTCCTCCTCCTCCTCAGGAGCTCTCCTCCCTCCTGATGCCAAATATGTAAATAGCGTTTTTAATTAGAACGATATCTCGTGTTTGTGCGTTTCTCTATCAGCACTGAAACCAGCGTGGTGTTACCTGTTTGTACAGGCTGCTCCCTGTTGACCTAACCCACTCGTCGGTGCCCTCAGTGTGTGTTTAAGAGCCGGTCCCACCTCCTACCAGCCTCTTTTTATTTCTCACCTTGAACCGTTTCTATAGAGATGCACCCTGGAGTGTTTCAAAAGGAAAACACACACAGGAACGATCCTTCACCGGCCGCTGAAACTCAGACCTTTTTTTTTTGTTTTTTTAAGGGCTGCAACTATTACCCTTTTATTGACATTAAAGAAATTGTGTATTTTTTGTTGTAAACTGATCGATATTTCAGTGCCCAATCTGTCAAGGAATGGTGAGGAATGGCCTTCGCGATTTCCCACAGCCATAAAAAGTTACTTTCTCTGCACACCGGTCTGAAAACCCTCGGCACTACCCGAAATATTAACGAGGGTCAAGATGGGAGCAGAGAGGTAAACAAGGGGGAAATCTTAAAAGATCGACAGCCTCAGAAAACACGTGTTCTATGACAAGCAGGATTCTGATCTCTGTTGTGATCTCTGTTCACCATCTGATAAAATCGATGGACTAATCGACGAGACATTTTGGCTCTACGACTCCTAATTCCAATCCTGTATTGGGAGATTAGTAAAATGATTTATGTGCAGACTTCGTCTTTATTACAATTTAGTTGCAAAGTTGCTGTTTTAATTTCATTGTCTCCTCTTGATCACATCATTCTGGGGAGTCCTGCTGATTCATGTGAAGTTACGGGCACTTATTAAGTCATCAGGAGAAACCGCGTCCGTCCCATCTGCTAATTCCAAGTGCGACTGTGGCTGAAGATCTTGAGCAGTGTCGGTAAATCACAAGAGACGAGTCAGACGCCGAGGAAAGAAAATATAAGGCTGAACTGTGTTTTTCTTTCTGTAACATAAACACTGAAGCAACGAGAACAGGGAACGCTTTGTGCAGAAATGCTGCTTGAAATTATTGCTAAAAATACTAAAGAGCTCCCACACAGAGAAACAAAGAAAAGACTGATGGTTGTTTCTGTTTTGCCCCCTGACTGCTTGGCAGAGTTCTGAAGAACCGAAAGGCCTCCCACAGCTCAAAAAAAGCCCCTGTTCTCTTCCCAAGCCCACCCTTTCCCTCCCTCTCCTCATATCTCCTCTCTCTCCCTCCCTCTCTCTCTCTCTCCCCCCGTCTTCCACTCTCCCCTGCTTATCTCCTCGCGTTGCCGACACATTCGTCAAGTGGCTTGACTTCTCATTCATGCCAGCTTTATTGAAATCGAATAAGCAATCCATTGTTGACAAAGAGACGCGACAGGACAAAGATTTCAGACTTAAACTATAGATCTTCGCCCCTCTCCTCCCTCTTTGCCTCCCTGATGCCGCCTCTTAGTTCAGCCTGCGTGCCAGCGTGTACGCGCCTCAGCTGAACCTGCGTGCCAGTTGAAAGTCCTCTTTATGTGCACGTGCCGGTCTGTGTGTGTGTGTGTGTGTGTGTGTGTGTGTGTGTGTGTGTCTTGGTTGCCCCTGTGCAAGAGTGTGTACACTCCAATGTGTGTGTGTGTGTGTGTCGGAGAGATGCAGTTGGCTGCTCAGTTGGATAGAGGCGGATATGACTGGCGCTGGATTGACTGACTGGCAAGCAGCTCCACTGCTGCTGGGAATACTAACATGACACACACACACACACACGCACGCGCGCACATTCATTGCCCACTTCATTTTTTACACAGATGTAGCCACACAGGTACATCCCCGTATTGCACCCAACGTAACCACAGACACAGCTGCACGAGGATACCTCACCACATCAATCTATCAATATCTCAACAGTTCAGATTCACTCAGCGGTGCCAGCAACCATCTTTAGACATCTATTATGCACACGCATCCATCCCAGCATACCAAACCACCGACGCCGCACACACACACACACACACACACACACACACACACAC
>JAUESE010000057.1:8421751-8437115 GCA_032274725.1 Malacoctenus triangulatus | reverse complement strand
GGGGGGGGTCACAGGGCGCGAACTCGCCAAGGGCTCCGAGGAGGAATGATATTGTAAACCGCTCCCACAGACAGCACGGGGCGACACACGCCACAATGATAACCATTCATCATGCGGGCCGGGCATTAATTACAACCATTCATAATTAAGCTCCAAACCGACAAGGAATGAATATTGATCGCAGGAGAACAGGAAAAAAAAACAGCTTGGTGACCTACATGCGAGCTCAGTGGGGATCTCGTTTATTCTCGGATTTACTCAAATGTCAAGGTCAACATTTCTAAAAAAAGGAGGATCGTGTTATCAGTGGCCGAATATTGCTCATGTCATTATCCCCGCTATGACATGCTACAGCGGGTATCAATAAAACCATAATCAATTTCCAGGCATCAAGCCAGTAGGAAGATGTTTATGATGCATTTTTTACTATCACACTGAGAGACAGAATAATGGCCTGCTGGGTGTGTTCGCTTGACGTAGTAAACAGAGCCGTTTATTGATCCACTTGTGTGAACTCACTCAGTCAAACAAACAGGAAAAATAAAACTGATCCCGAAGTAGCGTCTAATGACAAACGTGATTTCATCACGGCGAATCCAATTTGGGGATCCTGCGACTGCAAAATTTGTTTGTCAGCTAAACAGCGGCGAGACGCATTAAAGGTAATAGTCTTGGAGGTGTATAAAAAAAAAAAGAGCTGAACGGGGGAGATTGAGTCGCGTTGGAAAGTTCTTCGTGTTTCATTCATGAGTCTTCCTCCACGCTGGAGCCAATCCGCAGCCGGACTTAAAGGGAATCAATAATCCCGCCATGAAAAATCTGACATCAAAAGACTGAAATATCTCCAACTGTAAGAATATAAAATAGATGTCGGGCTGACTTGAACAATTTTGCCGCAATCCAATTAGTTCTTGTCTCTCAGAAAACATTACATGTACTTTGAGACTTATATATATACACTTGTGATCCATTTTGTTTATTCGCTGTGCCGCAGTACAGCCCGGCCAGGAGGGGAAGTCGGTTCAGGTCTCACAACACCTCGGATAATAATCGTCCCGGAATAAAGACACGAGTCTCCGGTGGATTTGCACAGTAAATAATTTGAAAATACAAGGAGCGCAATTTACAAGGGCGCAGTAAACAACTTTTATACAAGATCTGATTGTCCTGGAATGCCATAAAAAAAAAGAAACGCTAAATCATCTAAAAGCCATATAATTTCCTAACAGCCGTTCCTGCTTCTCTTTCTCCTGCAGTCCATTAGATTATGAAGGCCTCTCCTCTCCACTCCACTCCGCCACGCTCCCCTCTCGACCCCTCCCCTCTCTAAAATCTCAATACGACTTCAGTTTGTGCTTTTATGCGGCGACTCGGTTCAGTCCAAGTCAGTTAGTCTCACTTTGCATATTAAATATGGAGCCGAGGCCTGAAGCCGGTTAGCTTGTTGCTTAGCATAAATATCAGCGAGACGGAGAAACACTCTAACACTGTATATGAAAAATTCAGCTAAAGCTTAGCTGGCTTAACACTTTTTTTTTATCTCATTTGCTTAATCCAGCAAAAAACACAAGTCTCAACTATCAAGTTTTCATTTGAACAATAGCAAGGAGCGGCTTCCTGACATGCAACCAGTGAGAGCAGAAGATAAGCTGATGCTATTTATTGTTCTCCTGAATTAAACACCTCCGCATACTTTGACACCCTGAGCTGCCTCGTGTCATGTTTTAAAATATTCAGGAATCTGCGATGTCCTTGTTATATCTTCTGAATGTTTAGGACCAAACGGCGTGCTGAGAGTGGTCTTTTACACGTCGCGGGAGGGCATAAAGCAGGATGAAGTGCACTTAGTAGATCACAGTAAAGCGGAATAGAAGAGAGAGAGCCGGCTTTGTGTCGTCACCCCTTTGAATAAACATCTGTAGTACTTACAGCTGCCATCACAGACTGGTTATGCAAATGTGGAACAATCTTGGCCTCTTTGGGTTTTTTTCACTTCATTCTTAATGTTAATATGGGTTATTTTATAATGTGGGTTTGAGGCTAAAACACATTCATTAATATTAAATCACAACAAGATACCACTGAGGTAATGATCATATCCTGCTCAGAAAAAGTAGCAAAAAAGCATGTTAATTTAAAAGATAATGAGACTGTAGTCTTGCTGAGGAGCTGTTTAATATACAATAGGTTTGACACCCTTTCATAAACTGCAGTAATCACGAGTTGTTGCTTTTGGGTACAACACTTTTCCTTCTTTACGTAATTCCCTCGCGTGGTATAAAAAAGCACCCGAAGAGACGGCCTCTTTTTTCCAACTTGCTAGCGTAGCATTTACTCGCACACTCCAGTCTCAAAAGAATCAAACACACACATTTCTCAGACACTTACTCACAGGAACAAACACTGCAACCAGTGGACAGAAGAAAAACTTCAGTTACTTTTTCAAAACAAACTGTGTTTTTTTTTTTTTTGGTGATTTTTAAATTTTGCACCATCATGCTGCGAGCCAGATGAAAGCTTCGCGCCGGCTGGTTTTGTCGAGTGAGCCGTATGTTTGACACAGCTGCTTCCCGAGCTGCCCAGTTCAATCAACGTTTGACGGTAATTTTGAGGGACTGATTTTTTTTTGTCTTTGGGCCGCAACTCAACGTCGATCACCTCAGAAACATAATTGAAGCTAAAGCAGAGAAATTATGAGTTGATGTGTGACCAAAAGAAAACAAGATTAGACAGAAAACTGGAAAAACCACAAATTAAAATCAACATGTATTAACGCAGTAAAAGCTCATGTGGCAAAAAAAAAAAAAAAGTCGACTACGGGTGAATTACCAGGAGGTCGGCGAGGGCAGGAGAAATTACAGTGACAGTAATACACAAAACTGCACACCCAGGTACATTTTGGAATGGTGGAAAAAAAAAAGCCACATTATTATTTCCCCGTATGACCGTATCTCAGCACAGGTGCGAGGCTGCTATATAGGCTCTGCCCCTGAATGTGGACGGGGAAGTCTAATACAGCAATGCAGAGATAAAGCAGATCTCCCGTCTTGTGTGAATACTCCCTGCATATCAGCACTGCTGACGAGACACACCACTGATGGCGCATAATGAACACCGACACACATGCATGCACACAACAGCCCAACATGCTCGGCTCCTAATCATTTCGAAATGCAAGGATGCACAAAGTTCGCATGTGGACACGTGCGGACACGCGCGCTCGCGAGCGCACAGGCCTACAGAGGCTAAGCAGCCGATGACCCTCGGCTAGCTCCTCTTATCAGTCTAAGCCGGCCCTGGCTTAAGGATAAGCAAAAAGAAAGTGGAACTGACACTTTGGAAAGATTTAGGGAAAAATTGTAACAGAATGTGTGGCCATAAATGATTAACTTGGATATTTCACCCCCCCAAAAAATAGAGGAGTTGCCTCCTAAGCACCTCGTGGTAAATATTTATGATCAGTGTCCGTGTATGAGCCACCTATGTACAGTTGGCAATATACAAATACATTGTAAATTGCACCCGGAGGACTATAGAGAGTATTTTCTTTCACAATGACACTTTTTATTACAACTCGCTGTAAAGGAAGCAGTCAAGAGCTTCTTCAGCCCCTGAGGTTTTAAATTTTTCATTCGTGTATTAAATTTGCCAAAGACAGATCAGTCAGTGGATTGAATCAGAGGAGTAAAAACGTTCCTCGAGTTTCTCAGCCACTTAAATCCCACACGAGCAGAACTCGCCAAAGCATCACAGTCATTTCCGCATCCAGTGGTGAACTCGCAAATCCCCCTTTCTTGTGCCTCTCACAGCTTAGGGCTGCGGAGCCGGTGGAGTGGCGGGCTACGGCACAAGCCTTTAAAGGTATTCAAACGCTCGTACATGGCTGGACAGATGAAGCAGCCTCTCGGGTGGTCCGCTCGCAGGTAGGGGGGGGGGCAGTATGCTAGGGGAGGCATGTGTGCATGTGTGTACGTCCATACGTATCAGAAGGAAACACAGACGTACGGCTGTGTTTGCATGAGTCTGTTCGTACAGCCGAGCGCCGCACATCCATCCACTGGAGGTGCTTTTGTGCGAGACTTCAGCACCGCTTCCTGGCGCCTGGTTCGGCGCTGATAAGGATGCGATCCTCTCAAGACTTAAATACACGGCAAATTGAAGACACAATTAGTGCTCTGTTGTTTTACAATCAATAAAGTTGCTGCTGCACAGTTAAAAACAAAGAAGTCTATTGAATTAAAACGATGATGGGTCACTTGTTGTTGCTGCAGCCATTTATACAAAAGCTCCTGGAACAGGTGTGCCAAGTTCAAACTGAGCTGATAATGAAGCGGTTGCGTTTTGCATTTCCATTCCGTGATTCATGAGGTTTAAATTGGCAACTTGATTTATCCGCAGCGAGCTTTAATGTCCAACATCCGTCTCCTATGGTGGACTCTCTCCTGAGCGTTTTTAATTGTCAACTTCCTCTTTGCACAATTCCGTCAATGTCCAAGCTGTTTGTTGTTGTTTTGAAAAACAACTCAGCCCGTTGGTCAGTGTGGATAAACTGTTTCAGATAACAACCGATGTCCTTCCCCAGAAAGCAACTCTTCTTATATTCATTCAGATGGACTGAGGTCCCATCGCCTCCTCCTGTTCCCCCACCCCCCCCCCCCCCCCCCCCCTTTGCCCGTGTCCACCCCCCCACCCCTATTCGTCCACCCACGATCCCTCGGGCCAAGTTCAAACTGTGAATTACTAAAGTCCTTGAGAAAGCCTGATTCAGACAATTCAGTGTTAGCTGAGCGGCCCTCCTGCATCCCCCTGTGATCCTCGCCTGTCCGTCTATTACTCCCCTTTGGACAACTCCTCACCAGCTCCTCTGATACTAAATCACTTCCTGCAGTTATCTCGGCCCGGCAGGAGGGAGGTGAAAGAGAGAAAGACGCCGAAAAACAGAAAAGGAACGGATTTCGAAAAAACTAACTTGGAACATTATCTCAAACAGTGACGACTTCTGATTTACAGAGTTCCAATTCTTTCCATTGTCTGAACATACTGAGCATTTGCAAGAAAAAAAGGCATGAAGCATCGTTATCTCAGCATCCAAATGAAACTTTCATGATACATTATGAGGTGTAGTAAAATGTTATTGGTAGCAACAATTTGAGATGCAAAGCAGACGTATAACGAGGTCACGAAAGGCGGCACCGAAGTGCGCTGGTTGTTGGCATGAATTAACGACAAGGACAAGCACTGGAGATTGTGTCGCAATATTAGATGTACAGATCTCTCTTCGACAAGCCTGTCAAAGGAAAGGAACATCGATGCTGATCAGTCTGTAAAATGCCGAGCCACTGGTGTGCCAGTTTGTTGAATCTAATTGTGAGATAACATTCTTCAGGGCACGAAAATCATTAAATACAAACTCTGATGTCTTATCTAAGAACACATCCAACTTCTATAGTTTTTCGAGCTAGCAGTGAAGTGCTTGTGCTCAGTCGGCATAAAGCATCACAGGGACCCAAAAAAAAAATGAGCAGAGGAGAGAAAAAGCAGCAGCGTAAAAAGAACTGAGAAAAATGAGGCATCGGAACGGATACTTATTTTGAATTCTGCTTTGACTCACTGGGTTTTCACTCATTTCTCTCTTTTTTCTTTTTTTTTTCTGCCATAGCTTGACAGACAAGTCGCTGCAATCGTATAAAGGTGTAGCAGAATCCGTCTTTCCTGGCGGACCGGCGTCAACCCCACTCACAGATGAGGCGCTGTTTGTGTGACAAACGGCTCTGGGGTGTGCCAGCCAGGACAGATGAGGGGCAGAGGGAGGGATGCAGGCCATTTTAATATAAGGATGATGGAGACACTGCTGTGGGTCTCCACTGAAGGGCCCACAGCCAAGTTGTTTTTTGGTGTTTTTTTTGTGTGCAAGAGAAATAAATTATGCTCAATCTCCCCCCACAGGAGACAGGAAGTTTACAGAATAAGAGCAAAAGTCATGCAGGTGCTTTTGTTTGTGCAGAAATGATTGATGAGATGCGAGATCAGTATTTCCTTCGGCAGGTTTACTTAAAACCCCGTCCCCGAAATTACAGCGCCGCAGCTTCTCGCTGCATTGTTTGCAATTTGCCTCGAGTCTGGTCTATTTCACAGAAGACCTAGCTGGCAACTCTGGGAGCATGTTTCTAATCTCTATTTATCCAAGGAGGGTTTGCTCAGCACTTAGGTTCTTTCTGCCATAACACTCTGCTCCACATTTTTTAGCTAAAAACATTCACATCCAGGCATTTTCAAGAACACTTACAGTTATAACGTGTCAGCTGCTGAACAGTTTCATGTGAGGCAGAAAGGGAATAAGCACCTGATAAATGCCTCTGAACGTTTTCTTAGTATTTGTTGAGGGAAAAGGGGGTATTTACTTTTCATCTTTTACTGCCTGGGTCTCATAGCTTGTCTGGCAATCTCGAGTGGCGACGTTTCACATTCCCAAACACTCAATATGTGACATTATGCAATCCCCGCAGTCACTTTGGGACAGGCCTGAGGGGAGACGGTTTGATTGGCTGGAACTTGGTGACAAAGCCGGAGTGATCTTAAAGCGTGTGGTGGAAAAAGTCATTAGGATTAAAAGGCCCGATCAGATTCTAATCAACTCATCTTTGGAGACAAAGTGGGGTCTTGTTTGTCTGTTACAGTTGAAGCTACACAGATGAGACAGGAAGGAGCAGGAAATGGGATTCATTCATGCACCGACTGTATGCACACACTCTCACACACACACACTGTAGCAGGCCAGGTGTACTAGATGCCCCAGCATGGCTGAGTGACTGGCTGACTGGCAAGGTCACACTGATTTTGGATGAGTATGCTGGGCATCACTGAACCCAACACTGACAGAGGGGGGGAGGAAGAGGATGCACGTGCATGCTTGCAAGCACCCGCTTGAGCCTGGGGGGATTTCTCTCACACTCCGCAAGCACACACGGAAACACACACACACACACACAGCCACTTCCAGACACAAACAAGCAAACACGTACACACACGGAAACGCACAAGGGCAAAGAAGCCTCCGTGATTAAATTGGTTTATTTAAGAGGGGGGAAAGTAGTGTTGGCAGTCAGGGAGCAAAGGCAGATAGGGGGTAAATACATTTAAATGCATTTGTGTGGCTGAGGGTGGAAATGGGGGGGTAATGAATGCAAGTTTTTAAGGATAATGCAGGCGGAGGACCATATAGCAAAGCACCATGACGAACCATTGATAAGAAGGCAAGTAATGAAATAAATATTAACAAGTGATTCGACGTAAGGAGCAGCATGTGCATACAGAAATTATTCATGTACTATATGGGCGCAGGCACAGCCAAGCACATTATCATCCATACACAAGCACAGATGCATACACTGGCACACCCATATATACACATATATGTATATTCACGCACAGCAACAGTGGCAGTCAGAAACAAGCTGGCGGTTCAGGCTGGAGCGGTTCCCAACTGCCTCTTGACAGGCAGCTAAACCGCATTAGCCGAAACAATGGAGCACTCAATCTTATCCGAGTTCCCTGGAGAGTCCCCGAGAGGGGTAGTGGGGTGAGAGGAAGGAGATTTAGCCTAATATATGTGGGGGGGCTTTGGCTTTGGCATGACCCTGTTTCCACACTGCTGTCTGTCAAGCCGGTAATTGAGGGACTGCAAGGTAGAGGCCTGAGTCAGTGGATAAGTAATGATCTTCGTGGGCCATTGACCCCCCCCCTCCTCCCCCTGTCCATTACATTTAATCTAGTCAAAAAAAAATACAGAACCGAATTCTCAGATGAGGCGATCTTTGGAGTGGATCAGCATTTGTGACAACGCGTCAGCTCGCATTTTAAAAAGTGTCAAACGCTCCTTGATTCCCACTGACCGACCACAGCTGCTTCACACAACCGCCTGACAAAAGGAGCTGGACTATATGTTTCTCTGGCTTCTTGTTCTCTTTCAAGCAGAATTGATTTTTTTTTTTTCTTTTTTTCCGTTCCAGCCACTCGGGGTCAGTCTAACAACGGAAACACAGCGCTGTCATTGTTTATAAAGTTTATATAAAGTATATATTGTCCGGCAGACGCACAGCAGCGTTAGCAAGCTTTTGGGGTTTTCATTGACCCGGTGAACTTTCGTCAGAGACCTGCGGGAAATATCTTTTGCGAGTAAACGCTCCGCAAAGTGTGCTGGTCAGTCGCTAACTTTGAGGCCGTTTGGTGGATTTATCACTGAAAACAGGGGTCACGAGTGCAGGAAGTAAAGTTAAGTGAGACCTAAACAAGGCTTAAAGACACAGAAAGGCAGGAGGCCATATGCAGCACGTCGAAACTTATGATGGAGGCGACTTTAATAACGTTTCTGTGAGGCTCAAGAGAGCAGAAAAACAAATTAAACTTCAGGAAGGAGATAGTTTGAGGTTCAGGGGGACAGTGGAGGGTGAAGTGAGCGGAGCGGCAACAGTTGGGAGCTGTGACTGAACAATGTCCCCTGTCATGAGGTTCTTGCCACCATCTTAATCTAAGTGTCTCGTTTTCTGCTTCAAAGTTTAGGAGAGAACCTGTGTCGGCCATGAAACTTCTGGAAACACTTCAGAAGATCCTCTTTAGAGTTATTGGTTGGTTTGCTTATTCAAGACTCAACCTATGAAGTCCAGATTGAACACAAAGCAGGGACGAGCATTTCCGTGCACGTCCAAACGGGCTTTTATCTTACTTCTATTTTATTTTACTTTTAAATGAAGTCTCCAAACAAAGATAGGAGCTTTTATCTAAAACGTGTCACTATCCCTTTAAAACGATGCAAGTCTACGGTTCACATATGGCCCAACTTCAACCCAGTCCAGCACTGCAGAGCCTCTCATCAAAATGATGGACGACCAGCGACATGGCTCCTTCTCTCCCTCTATCTCTCCATCTCTCTCTTTCTCACTGCCCAACACATTCCCATCCACTATATTAGATAATGCACAGCCCACCATGTAAAGAGCAATAGATTATTCTATTCCTGGTGACAACAGAGGAGAGGGGGGGGAGGGGAGGAGGATTATAAAGAGGCGAATGATGAGGAGGCTAATTTAAGCAGTCGAAAATGCTCGGGAGGAAGAGAGAGGGAGGGAGAGACAGAGAGGGAGGGCTGGAGAGAGATGGAGTTCCGTCTTAATGGAAGGAAGTTTATGTGGTGAGGTACCAGCTGTCAAGCGGGTTCAAAATGTGTCTCCGGATGAGAGTTTCCAAACATGCGTCCCACAAAAAAACCAAACGTCCTTCTTTTTTTTAATCCACTCTCCTTACCCCGGCCTCCGACATCAATCTCCCTCCCAGCACTAATGAACTATTACAACAAATACCGGGAGTCTATTTACTGTGTTGACAGAGTCGGTGCACCTCAGTCCCAGAGGGCCAGAATATGGAGCTGCATCATTTCAATCCTCCCTCCTTCCCTCCTTTCCTTTCTCTCTCCTCGTCTCCTCGCATGTTTCCTCCTAACTTTCTTCCCGGCCCACTTCTTCAGCCATATGGGGGATGACACATGTATCTCTCATCTTCCCCCACAGAGCGACCGGGCTGTGCCGCTCCGTTATGTTCCGGGTGGTATATAGTTAGCAGAGCCCGCGGTGATGTATTGAGTGTAATGGCCAACAGCGTTTGCCGAGATTAATTGATACTAATGGCTAACACGGTTAGCGGTGAGTGATGGCTGCTCGGCCGCAGACACACCGGAGGATTAGACACAAATCAAGTTGCGACTGTGTTCCCACTGCAGCAGCGTGCGCCGTCTGCTCTGTCATCTCCAGCCTGAGACAAAAGACTGTGTGGGACCATGACACAGCTGCAGCGGCGAGTTACATCAGAGCCTCGCTGGACGGCTTTGTGGCATACAGTGAGACGTAACTTTCACGAAACCAAATGATCGCTGACGCTCGAGCAAAGCCGCCCGTTAAATATTAGATATACCCGATTAAATATGAAGGATTGCAGCACGCCAACCCTTTTTTTTTTTGAAGATAAATAAAATGTGCAAAAAACAAAACAGGGCGACGGGGAAGTCTGAGCGCCTTGTTTTCCGTACTGACACTGAGTAATGTGGACTGAGCGGGAAGCAATAGATGAATAGAGAGACGACAACAGTTAGTTTGGCAGCTATTTCACAAAGTTTCACTGTCATTGCTTCTTCTGACAACGCGAGAGCGTCAATGTCAGGGAAAACAATCGAAGCAACGCGAATGGAATAACATCAACATCATGGAAACTGTACATTTCCTGGACGTTTTCAGTCATTCTCGAACAGTTTCCATGGTTTCCATATCCTATCGATAACCTCAACACTGACCGTGTCGTAGCTGTGAAAACTGGCCGTTGCCAGGTGGGGGAAGTTGGCCTCTACTCTATTTCCACCTTTTGATGAGTAACCATGGTTCCTCTCACAGTTTGTAGTCTGGATCTTCCTGTTGGGCAGGAAGTCTCTTTTTTTAATCCACTGCGTGTTACTTTGACTCCTGAAACAGTTGGAAACATGCAACTCCAAGATAAATCTTGACCTTGGAAACGGCCAACCGGTTTCAGTACAAGTTCTCCTCCCTGCTCATGCATACTGAACAGGTGACGGGGAGCGCGGAAACTCGGCAATATGACAGAAAAGTGATGGGAAGGATTGATATGCATGCTGCAAGACAAAAGAGGATGCAAGTGTAATCCATCTTAATCGCGTCTTTGCAAAATCCTGACAAGAGATGCATGTTAACACCGGGCGGAGAGTCGAGGAGGTAATGTAATTTTCATGAGAACAACTAAGAAGAACCTTAAATTTGTAAGCTCCGGGGGGGTTAAAGTGTATTTCCAAGAAGGTATTTCTCTTTACAACGTCTTCCATTTAAATATATAAATGTCAGCAAGAATGATTCCTCTAATATTTAAGCTCTGGTGCCAGAAAAAAAAGAACTTAAACATAATGAATTGAGAACTACATGCTGTGAAATGCGAAATGACCAGCAGACACACAAAAGACCCGACAGAGAGGGCGTCTGGAGAGAGGAAGAATGGCGGCGTGCAGTTTCATATTTTTGAGATCAAGAAAAATAATGTTTGGAAAGTTTTGCTAATCAACCCGACAAGCAGAAACAGCCCCCCTCATTTATCTGCTTGATAACCCTTTTGCCGACCAGATGTTATTTGTATTGCGGAATTAAACGACGAACGCCGCTTGTTCTCTGTGCAGCCGATCAACTGTGGAGCGCCTTGATTGAAACCTCATCAGCTCGAGTCACGTCACTGTTGCACCGCGCATAAACGGATCCTCCTCTCCGCCGCTCCTGCCTCCTGTTAATCACAGAATGCGAGTTGACAACTATTTGAAGAAGTACCTTTCGCTCCCCGAGGCCAGGATGACTCATCCTGTACGGCTGCCACTCCATCACAGTGGGCCGGCCTGAAAAGCGTCTCCCTTCCCTCCGATCGCTCTATCATCACCGCTCTTCACCTCCCCGCTCATAACTCACTCGCCTCCAAAAGCAACGCCACCTCTGAACTGGACCACTAGTCCGGCTTGGCCAAGACAAAGAGCGTGTCATTTGCTCTCCGCTCCCTCCAGCCGCCTGACTGACAGCTCTGACAGCATGAAGGGTAAGAGAGGAGTCGCACCGACGCGCGTTCGCTCTGCTGTGGCTGGATCTTCCAACAACACACACACACACACAAGCACAGTTAACATGCACGGATCCCCACGATCCACTTCTTCTTTTTCTCCCCAGGAGGGGTAGAATCCCATCATCCCTCCATGTCAGTGTCGCTGTTGCAGTCCTCAACTCATTAGCATAATATTCCCATTCCTTTGCTGCCTCGCGCGTCCTGTATCGGACAAACTGCACTGGGAATCATAGAGGGATGCTCCATGCTCCCTGCCCATTGTTGTGCAACTTCTTCTTTTGGCACGAGTCATGATGCCCTTCCACCCTCGTGCGCACTCACATGCACGTGCGAGTCAGTTTCTCGGAGCCGTCCATCCGTCCTATCTATCTTTCATCCATCTCTATTAGGAAGGGTATTGAAAGAAGTTGCATGGCGTGAGCTAGGAGTTCCACAGTATATGAATAAGATGCAGAGTAAACAGTGAGAGAGATGAAGTGTAACACAGCCTACATGGCTGAATGGCTTAAACCACTTCCCCCGCTGATCCTTGATGTGTTTATCTCTCGAATTTTGCACTAGAATAACACTCGTACTCACACACACACACTCTCACACACACGCGGAGCATTTGCACATATTTCATTCTCTATTCTAATGAAATTCAAAGGCGTCTTGTACACTAATAAAAGGGAACGCCAGCAAAATGATGAGAAAAACAACACCCATGCTTTACTATCAGTTGGGGATAATATAAGGGCACGAGGGCTGGCCAGAGTAGTGTGAAGGTCCTGCAGATTGTGTGGTGGAGCTGTGTAATTAGCTTAACTCCACTAAGTGCCTGCTGCTGATGAGCAAACCTTATTTACTGCTTAAAAAGCAGAGAAAAGGCAGTGTTAAGTCTGAATCACAGTCACTGTTTAAACATCACAGAGCTGCTTCAAATCGCCCCAACTGATTATCTTTACTAAAAGAGGTTTGCAGCTTAGAGAAGTATTGATCATCTAACGCGTCACAGTGTCAGCATCATTAAACTACTGAGAACAACTTTGGTTTCCAAGCGTCTCTTTCTCTGACTCATTTTTGCTTCTTTATGACTATTGTCTGCAGAAGACAGACGAAACAACAAAACATTACTTTTGTTTCTGTTTGTGAGACGAAGTCGGGATACTTTCAGCAACCAAACGCGAGACGGTTTGTTACGATTTGTTGCGGATCCACCCTGAGATCGTTGGCTTCTCACCCATCATCTGGTCCACATGAAACCAGACAGACATGAAAACACCAGATGTCATGCTTTAAATATTTACCACAAACCAGATCCACATCACATGTGATCACCCCGGCATTGCTTCATTTTCCACCTCAGCAGAGCAGCGCAAAGATTCGCTGCACATGCTCGAGCAGGAGGGCGCGACACGCGAGGACGACGCGGTCCAGACGCCGCAGACGGGCCGACCTTGCACAAAGTATCTGAAGCCTCTCAGCTGGTCTCTGTCTTCCTCTCAGACTGATTGCTATGCTGCTGCCACGTCACCGGACTGATGTGAGTGATGGAGGACTTACTTAACTCCGTCCAGCAAGGACGTGATGAAGGAAACACGGTGTCCTACAACACCTGAATGTCAACCGTGGACGACTGCTGTGCTACATCGCCCCCTGTTGATGATTAGACCTATCAATCAGTGGCTGAGGGAATCAGAGACCTCCTGCAGGATGCATATTAGCTGCTCAGTGCTCATTTGCCACCATGGCGTCGCCAGCAATTGCATTGGGGACAGTGAGAGAGTGAGAGAGAGAGAGAGAGAGAGAGAGAGAGGGGGGGGGGGGTTAATTTGGGAATGCATCCAAGAGCCAGGCCCAGCCACTCGTTTAGAAAAAAAACTTCACATCTGCAAACAAAACATGCAATTGGCTTCTCTCAGAGGCTGAGGTGAGCAGAGGACAACAACGCACAGCTGTGCTGCTGCAGGCAGGTGGCAGGCAGATACAGTACATGCAAACACACTGGCAACAGAAACAGCAGGGAAACAAATCAGCGAGACACAACAGTGGAAAAAAAAAAAAAAAAAAAAAAAAAAAAAAAAAGAGAGGATGCTGCTGCAGCAGCACCAGCAGCCCCCTCACACACACCAGCCACATGTTCACCAGAAAGCCAAAAAGCCCCTCGCACTGCAGGTTTTTGGGGGGAACATCAGTCGAGGCCGCGCAACAGAAAGAAAACACTAAATATCTCACTTGTGATGATCGGCGCTGGCCTGGTTTCACCGCCGTCCGAGTCTGGTCGGTGGCATGACGAGTCGGCCAGCCTGTGTCGCCGACAAGAGTAATATCACTTCCCAGTTTGTCATGCATTCGGGAGCAGGACCTGGAGGGCATATATCATTTCGGATAATGTGCCACTGCAGCTCGACATAATGTCCGGCAGCTTATTCCAGATAGAGGAGTGACTGGTGGCCGGCCTGCACGCGCATCGACCACCCCGACCGCCCTCATGGGGGAAATATAAAATACACCGGCTGTGACAATGAGTGACCTCGGTTTGAACCCCCGCTCGACTTCCTGGTTGCGGTGCCACGTTGGGAATGTTAAATAAAGTTCAGACAGCATCTTTTTCTCAGTCTTGTGCTGGAGCAGCAAAGTAGATCAAGAAAAAAACAGGAACAAAACTGCTGCCACAAACAACCAAAGCTAAAAATAGTTAGTATGATAAACAAAACCCCACAACACTGATATATATAAAAAAATGTTGAAGCAAGGTAGTTTTTTTTTTCAAGTGCTTCACAGGAACGAAATATATCAAGCATTAAAATGCATTCAATCCCATCTGTGGTACACACAGATCAAAGCACACAGCAAGACAACAAAATGATGATATATTACAAAGATTACATTTGAAAAAAGATCAGAAAAAATATTAGAGAACGCCTGCAGGTGATTTTAAAGATGCTTGACAAAAATACTGCATTTAGAAGTTCCTAAAATTTGCTGGACAACACGCTGTCGGGGTGACAGAGGTCCAACGTGACCAGTAGATGGCAGCAGCTCTCTGGTTAAAGTCTCCCCGCTGACAGCTCAATGAGTGACCCGCTCATTCAACAGACAGTCCAAACCTGCTGAAAATGGGCAGTGCGCTCCTCGGAGCTGGACACACACACACAAAAACAAAGGTGTTGCGCTATCAGTTTTTTCCCTCTTTTCACGCTTCTGATTGGTTGAAAGTTCTGTAGTAGTTTTGCCCCCCCAGCTCAGCGTCCCGTTATAAGACCTGACTGGTGTAAATACTTCATCTTTTTAAAGTGCGCAACTGAGCTCGTTTATGGGATTATTCATCTGGAAATGGAAAATAACCTTTAACGCTGGACTAACATCAGTTGTTTTCTAGATTCAACGCAGTCTAGTTGTTTTCTCGCTTGTTTTCTCGGCTTTACCCGGTTTTTAGTTTCAGACGAGCGGTGCTTTACTCCATCATGGCCAACTCGTGTCTGCAGCTCAGCGGCTTCGTGCTCAGCTTCCTCGGGTGGGTGGCCATCATCATCGCGGCGACGACCAACGACTGGGTGACCATGTGCAAGTACGGGATGAACACCTGCAAGAAGATGGACGAGCTGAGCGTGAAGGGACCGTGGGCGGACTGCGTGATCTCCACGGCACTCTACCACTGCAGCACGCTCACTCAGATCATGGACCTGCCAGGTAACACACTGCCACCCCCTGTTCGGGGGGGGGGGGG
>JAUESE010000057.1:8373306-8392490 GCA_032274725.1 Malacoctenus triangulatus | reverse complement strand
ACACACACACACACACACACACACACACACACACACACACACACACACACACACACACACACACACACACACACTACGGTTGATGCACATTGCACATTGGATTTTTCAACAACCAAAAAAATAGGTATCCCTCAAAATCCCTCACATGATCTCTCACAGTGCAATAAACAGTCCCTCGGCTAAGTTACTAACTCACATGTGCTTTTAGACTTTGACACTGTCATGCATGTGTCTTGCAAGGCTGACTGAGCAAGCTTTGCCATAAATTACAAAAAAAATATAGGTAGAACAAAAAAAGCTTCTGCAAAGGAACACTCAGTTCGCTCACTCAGTTGACATGCAATAGTTCATACAAAAAAAAGTTATAAATAAACATGCAGTTGTTGTGCATCAAGGTCTTTGTTCTTGGAGAAAAACTTGTCAGCAAGAGCAGTGACAGCATAAAGAATAACACCATTAAAATGTATCTCAGTGCAAGCAGCACGCTCTCAAACACGCCTATAAACAAAGATAACGTCATATTCCTCAGAAAACAAACTAAAATTTGAAGAACAAAAATCTGATGTGCACATTTCTAGTGCCCTGGTGAGACCCAGTGAGAGTGCAAAATCCTTGCCGACCTTCTGGGGTGCATTGATGACACCGAGACTGTAGCCGAACTGCAGGGACCCGAGAGCAGCTGTGAAGACAGCCACCGCCAGTGTACCGGTTAATTGCTGCAGGAGGGAAAGTTTTTTTTAATTTGGTGAAGACACGCATGAATAAACCTCTTTCCATGTACAGACTTTGTGCGCCAATGCTGACCTTTATTGTGAAAGTTGAAACAGAAATAACACAGATACAAAGAATGCTTCTCAATTTGAAAGTTAAAATAACCCGTTTTAGCTTCAAGAGACAATAGCTATCTCATCATTAAACTCAATAAAACTTGAGTGTGATAAGGAAAACTACAATAAATGGACAATACAACAATAAAAAGTCTTTAAATTGACCTTGTATAATGCCTACATTACCTTTGATGAGAGTGACTGAATTTCGTGCTTCATACAAACATGCAATAAATGTGCTTGTTCGGAAGGAGCCTACCTTTCCCGTGTCCATGATGGGTCCAGAGTGTCAGCCAGCAGCTTGGTAATGATCAGTGAAAACCGTATGCCTGATCACACTGTGTCCACTCGCTAATCTACAAACACATGCACGCAAGCGTGCACACACACACACACACACACACACACACACACACAAACGCATACATTCGCATGGAACCACGCACACAAGCAGTGGTGGCAGAACTGTTACGAATGAATGAACCTGTGTCACTATTGCATAAGACGACACTATGAACGGACAAATTAATTTTTACTACCATTAAGCAATGGTGAACAAATTGAGCCTGTAAAACTTTATTAGGGTGTGTATCTGGAGTGTAGTGCCCTGCATGAGCCTCATATCTGGGCCCGATTCCGGCCCTGACCCGAGGGGGTGGAGCCCCAGCCCAGCACTGTCAGACAGATTTTCAAAATTCTCTTTAAAAATTCTCTGTAGGCTGACGATTTAATAGCAGCAGCACACAGCAAGTTGACTTGCATATGGCAGCAATTGTGTATTAACAAATAAACACTTCCACTATGCAAACCAACACACTTAAAGCGTGTTAACTTGTTTATTATGAGGATAAACATAGCAAATGCCTGCCAAAAATGTTTTTCTTCTTTATCTTAATAAAGACCACACCTGGGAACAGTAGAACTATCAATAAAGTAACAAGCAGCTTGTCTTACCTAGGAGTAGAATAACTCATAACAAGTCTTCACCTGAATATGGCGATACACTTTTATAAACAGTTATAGTCTGCGTCCCATTTAACAACAGCCCGACCAAAGTGTCTCTGCTGATGTGATGAACCCGTGTTTTTGCTGTCATGTGCCAAAACAGCATTGCAAACGACACTGAACAAACCCCAGCGGCTCATTTTGAAGGGTTGTATCTAGTGGGAACGTAACGCGATTAGGATGTGAGCCACGCAGAGCGGAGAGGGGAGGGGAGGGGGGCAGAACGCTGCTGTGTTTAAGTGTTACCATTTAAATTGGTTAAACACAATAAAACACACATCCCCAAGCCCGGCCGTCGGGTCCCTCAGGTCCCTCAGGTCCCTCAGGTCCCTCAGGTCCCTCGGGCCTGGGGCTCCAGGGCCGGGCTCTAAACCTGAGTGTCTGATCTGTGTGTTGTCCCGTTGCAGATCTTGATGAGACGTATTATAGAGTAATAAAATTACAAAGCAATAAACATATGCTTGTCCTGAAATGTATGCTGTTGGTTGCTATAAAGGCATCTTTCTTGTAGGCGCTCTCCCCCTTTTTTACCCTCACTTCCTCTCTCCCACACACACTGATCGATTCAGTTAATGATATACTTGGGGGAGGGGACAAAGTCTGAGGGTCACAGCTGATATAAATGTGCACACTTGCAAAAAAAATGCACCCCGTTCACAAACAAATTTCTGCAACACAGTGAAACATGACTCCAGAGGCGTAATGCTAGTTTCATTTATTTCTCTCTTACATCATTTCTTTTACAAAACAAATAAATCCCAAAACAGGACATTAGTAATGCTCTTTCAAAATAAAGAAAAACAAGAATTAAACAGAATAAAGAATACAGTGGTTTCATCTTTGAAAGGAGACACCTCAGTGTAATGACAGTCATTTTTTTAAACCTTTTTTTTTCTGAATGGGTAAAGTGAAATCCATGATGGACAAATACGATAATGCCCCATTCACACTCACGCAAGTCACACAGTTGCATGCGTGCACACAGGGAAGACAGTGGTTTCTATAGCTCTGCTCTTTTATTGCTAAAATGTTAGCCTGCTCCTCCGCAGAGAGATCAGTGGACCTAACTCACAGCTGCACAGGAACGGCTACTGTATGAACACGTAAAAAGTCCTTGAAAATACAAGGGAAACACATTTAATAATTTAACGGAATAAACTAAATTCAAAGCATCATTATATCACTGGAGGAGATTTGCCTGTTTTTCCCATTACCTTGGATGTGCTCACACGGGCCAATATGGGGGAACAAAAGTTATCGTCTGTGTGAGGAAAAGTTGCCCCGATATTAAACAGAAAATATGAAATATTTGGCTTTTGGTGATACAGCCTCCAACTACTTGTGAGAGCAACACCAAGAATTCAATTCAATGCTTTGTTTTTGCATCCAACTTCCATTCCGTGTTGTCCTTTAATCTACTGCTCAAGAAAATCCTGCTGATTGTTTCCTACTTCGATCAACTAAATCGACGTCGTTCACCGTAGGCGATTGTCTTCTCCAACCTGGTTTGTAGGCAGCAGATTGAAGACGGTTGTAACCCCCCCACAAAAAAACCCCCACAATGGCTTGGAAAAACTGCCAAAGACCCTCTGTCCTGATTTAGAGCAACTCCCACCCCCCCCTCATGTGTGCTGTATATCAGTAGACCATCAGGCTACAATGATGGATCCACCTCAGGGAACATTAGTTCACTGCTCTTCGGTGTGCACCAGGGTAATCAAAGCCAGCCCACCTTCAGTTGTATGAAAGTAAAAATAATTGTCGCCAATGGGCTGCACCAAGTATGTGGAGGGAAATAGCAAACTTAAAAAGACCATGTATCACTTGCTCCTTTCAAAGAATAAAATTGTTAATGTGCATCTCCGTTAGGAGACTAATAGCATCATTGTGTTAGAGTTAGATGACAACACACACTGAAAACACCCCCCCCCCCCAAAAAAAAAGAACCATGTAAAGTAATATGAAAAAAAAAGAGTTATAATGTGAGCAGTCATCTTTTGGCCTCCATTTAAGTTTTGCTTACATCATGCTAGGCACTGTACAAACAGTTAGGAGCCAAAGTCAGAGATTGAACAACCAGGGATGAGTCCAAATAGACACCACAGCTGTCAACAATGAGTGCTTTCACATGCACTGTCTTTTCTTTTTTTGGTGGTGGGGGGGGGGGTTGGAGCTCATATCCTGCTGAGTTTGTGTTCAGGATGAGCGTTTCATAATGCTTCTTCATATCTGCTGCAGCCACGCAGCTGTATCCTTTAACCGCCAAAACACAAGTGTGGTAAAGGAAACAAAACCAGAGCCCCGGATATCAGCCACTCACGTCCCCTATCTTTTAAATGCGCACTGCTCACATGATCACCTGATGAAGATCGGTCGAAGAAGATCATATCTGCATGTAAACACACTCAATGTTGCTTTGAAAAGTTCACACACAAAGACTGAACGACTCGACACTTGCTGGACTTTGATTTCAACGTCTGACTTCGATTCAGATTCGATTAAATCAGTCTTTTTTCAGCATTAGCTCAACACACACACACACACACACACACACACACCCACACAAACACGCACACTCCTGATTTCAGAGACACACGTGTGCTGTACATTTCAGCAAACTTTGAAGACTGACTGACTCCAAACTGTCCCACAGAGAAAGAAAAGAACAGAAATGGACAGAATGAACAGAATGACGCGCTCATTGTTCATTTAATATTACAGTATATCTGATGCAGCACCTTCAGAGTTTAAAGAAGTGAAAAGAGAGAGAGAGAGATCATCGTTTTGATGTGTGTAGGGGGGGAAGACAGAGGAAGGAATGAGAGGAAAGACAGGATGGACCAGTGATTTCACTTTAAAGGGACACGGATGTTGTAATTGCATACTGTTAAAACCCACCCGGCAGCCGAGCGTCCTCTCTGCATCTCTATCAGCGAGATGCGATCGAACACTAAATCACAATTGAGTTTACTCAAACCTGAAGAAAGATGGCACGGAGGAGGAAGCGGAGGAAGGAGGGAGTGACAAAGGAGAACGAAAATCAATCAGGCTGTCCTCTCTCATCGCCGGCATCCAGGATAGATTTGTCATCCTTCCACTGGCTTCCCTGCACTGTCATATTTAACCGGATAATAAAACTCAGATGAAATTGAATTCATGTACAGCTCCCCCAGCCTCGGAGGTGTCGTTCTCTGGGAGGAACCTCCCACAAAGAGGAGAAGTCGTGAGGGAAATGAAGGACATGGCTTTCACAGAGGTGGATAAATAATCAGATCTACCAGGAGGGTCAAAAAAAAAAAAGGGGGGGGGGGATCACACAAGGAACGAGACACAGGGAGGCAAAATGTAGAGTGTAACTGTTAAAAACTCCTACGCACTGGTCCATTTGAAACATTGAGACAAAGTGTAGTCACAGAAGAAGATTCACGGAGAGAAAGAGACAGAGGACGAGAATATTTGGAAAGTTAGTGGCACCAGTTTGCCAGTCAGTTAGGTAACGATGGCTTCTGCATGACCAGAAATAATCTAGGATAACTTGTCTCTCTTTTTTTTTTTTTTTGATCTGGTCTTTGTTTTTTTTTTTCTTCTAAAATAACTTCTTTCGTTTTTTTTGTTCCTACACTGTATTAGTCTCTCCAGTGTTAAAAGAGTTCACTTGTGGCCTCACGGTCAATCAGGCTCGTTTGTGAGATGTGCGCTGGGCCAACGTGGGTTACCGGACTGGCCGACGGGGGGGGGGGAACGAGGCAGAGCGGACGGAGGGAGACATCACCAGTTCATCATAGAGTTTCTGTTGAGGGTCATGAAGAAAACCTGGCTGCTCCCTCCTGAACGCACCGATGCAAAGAACACCTGGGAAGGGGAACAGAGACGAACTATGAGAATTGTCATTAGGGGCAAAAAAAGGCACTTCATCAGCCCACCCACAGAGGCGTGAGGAAGACCTGGTGCATTACCTTGTCGTTCCGCTCGCACAGGAACTTGAGCCTCTGGGCTCGCTTGTGCATGAAGACTCCATCCAGATGACCGGTCTCCACAGAGCGGATCTCTATGGCTTTCTCACCCCAGCCCATGATCTGATTAGAGTGGATATAGGCTGGGAACAGAGGAAGGATTGCATTTCATTTCATGACCTCTCAAATGCATAAACCACTCATTCACGAGCTTATTCATGTGATCACTTTTGCTATAATAAATGTGACGTAACAATTTGTCTTTATCACTTTCTTCCTTATAAAAGTCTAAGTAACAACAATGGAATTCTATTCACGCTTAAAAGCAAAATCAAAGCTTAGCATCAAGACACCTTGTTGATCGAGGATGATTATAAAGTAATACTACCAGCTGCCACATGAGGGCAGTAAAATACAAATCATTTCTGGAGTTTGTCCTGTTGGGCTAGAAGCTTGTCTCTGCTCCCCTCTCCAGCTTTAACTTGCTTTTCCATCTCTATGTTTCGCTTACTTTCTTTTTTTAGGATTCACTATCGATCTTCTCTGTCTGGTTTTTCTTTCTCAAAGTTTTTGGTCCGAGTCCTCACATCTCACTGCTTGTTCCTGCTGAGCAGCACTGTGGGCTGCTTATACACTGGGGGAACCTTAAGTGACCCTGCAGGAGTTAGGGTCTAAAGAACTGACTGACTAAGATATACATCCAAACCCGATGTTGCATGCTACCCGATTAAGCTGTTATTCTGGTGTGACATACCAACAGAGGTAGGCATTTCTCCCCACTGTAGCACCACGTCCTTGGTGATCCGTCCGTAGGTGTTGACGTAGACGCCCTCGTCTTCGTAACACAGCAGCATCTCCATCCCATCCGTTTTAGGCAGCACCACGATGGCATGAGGCGTCACCTGGCTCTGGATCTAACACAGACACACACACATACACACACACACATTACAGGGGCTTTAATCAAATCTGTCAAATTTAATCATAATCTACATTACATTAAAATATTAAGGGCTTCATTACTGGACTTTAATGTAGCAGAGTTTGGCTTTTTTTGGACTGGCCTAAATATGATAATCCTCCAAAGAGCAGCAAAACATCACAAGCATCAGGGTTTTTAATGGATGGCTCAACCTTTGGTTTGATGTTTGTGAAGCCGGTGCTGCATATCAAGTATAAAGTTTCTAAACTGTAATTAAGAAAAAAGAAGGTGCAAACACGAACACACAGAGACACAGCTTGGATTTATACCTCCTTGAAACAGTGTTGCAGCGAGACCAACCTTTCTCCCCGGGAACTGTCCAATACAATGCGAAGAGGAATGACCTCAGACTACAGTTTCGGGGCACACGTAGTGAAAAAACCCGTCGCACCCAGCGGCAAACTGCATCCACACAACAGCTCTCATTACATGGCATTTGGAACAACACAAGAGGTTGTAAAACTTTCCTTTATTGACATATTTGTGCTCGTTCATAATTATTCAACACATGCTTCAAAAATCAGGGATGGAATTAAACTTTGTATGTCGTCTTTGACTCTATGGTGAAAAAATGATCAGAAATAGTCATTTTTGCACCTTCACTCTTATAATTCATGTATAAACCCATTTTTCTTTGAACAAGGTCAGTTTTATTCCAGACTTTTCTGCTGTAACTGTGTAACAACACATGAAATTAGAGAGAAATCTGTCACGTATGAGAGCTTTGTGATGGCTGCTGTGGGTGAGATGAGTTTATTCACGTCCACGAGGATCTCTGGTTAAGTTGTTGGTTAATTTCTACACTAGTGAACTGCACAGCACACAGACGCTTGTGGTGCTGTGCATCCACTACAGGAGGAGGGGGGTTTACTATGCGTCTAATGCACTAGTCTAATGGGTGGATGGCAGGATGTCACCTTCATCTGTTTGGCACACTGGAGGGGAGGTTGGCAGGACAGGAGAGAGAAAAGAAGCATGGATGAAAGGAAGCAAGAAATTTCATCTGCAGCGCGAAGCTGAACGCACATCGCAGGGGCCGCACGTGTGTGCTCGGCGGCGTTTCACCGTCCGAAACGTTGCCACCAAATCAACAGTTTTGGCCGAGCCGCGCCTGAACTTGATTTCAGTAAAAGCCGGCGATTAGTGATCATCATGGAACAAACTGATCTGCATGCAAGCGCAAAACTTGATTTGCATTCAAGCATGCAACAGGACAAAATGCTGACAGTTCTCCAGCTTCCCTGAGTGATTGAGTGACCGGAATAATGACCAACTGTCACCGTGTCTGTCGACACGGCGCCGAGGGGGAAGGAGGTACGCCAAATGAATGCACACATTTTTCTGGCAACAACATTCTCGGGACAACCTTTGTTGCGGCAGGACGTTTAGAAGTGGCTTCTCGGTTGTGCTCTATGATAAAAGCAGTTCAGCAGTATGTCTTGTCAGACAGCCCAACGCACTATAGTTTGAAAAATGATATAAAATCACATCAAAAGGTAAAGCAGAGATCAATCTTTTTTTTTTCAAACAATCAATCAAAGTTGAAGTTTAAAGAAAAAAAAATCAGATTGCATTCCTGCAAGCCGATCCTCATGAGACGGCGCATGAGTCACAGCTGACCTTGGTACAGACGGATATCAGCAGGTAATAAAGTACGACTGGAAAGGAGTGGGAAAATATTGACAGGCCGCTGCTTTAAGAGCAGGCTTTGATTCCACTTCATTAGTGCTGAAAAGTCTCATCGAGCCGACGGGTCCGTCGAAAATATAATCGAGCAGGCAGACGAGCAGACGCATCAGTGCACCTACATGTGAGGGGATGTAGATGTCGTATGGATTCCCCGAGTCCACGTCGATGACATGGAAGCCGACGCTGGAGCCGTAGATGACCTTTAGCCTCTGACCTTCCTCCACGGTCAGGTCAACCAGCTGGGGGCGGTGCTGCAGCTCGGTAAATGACTGGGAGTTTCAGGGGGAGAGACGCACCGGAAACCAAAAAAAAGGCAACAGAGTCAGAAATTGAACGGGAGCAAACACGGAAATAATCCATTCGGTCACTGAACTTATCATAAGAAACCTCTGAATCTTTATTCGTCTCATGCAAGGACACAACACTTACAAAAGTATCAGACAGTGTGTGTAGTTCTGTTCTTGTGTACCTTAAAGGCCATGAACTTGTGGTAGGGTTTGGGAGCCCAGGCATAGATTTCCACTGAGTTCTTCAGAGCAATGACCAGGAACTTGATCCTCTCATATTTCACTGGAAACAAGACAAAAACACAACAAAATCAAAACACAACCAACTAAAGTGCCATTTATTTGATCACTTTAACTATATAGCAAGTTAGTTGCTCAACACAAGAGTTATCTTTCTGTTGTTTTTGTCCATAAATTGTAGAAATGCACAATGTTGTGTTTTTGATGTCAGTCAACTTAAAAAGTAAACTCACAGACACATGAAACCATTTTGGAATATTTGTTATGTAAATATGTATGTGTTGCCTGAACACAGACTTATTCATTGTGATTCAGAACTGCTGAGACGACAACTTTTCTTCTTTAATACTCTCACATTAAACGGTGAAGCTTACCAACTTTATAGTGCACGCAGCCCTCCAGCTCCCCCACAGTAATCCAGCCTTGCTTTTTCTCTACCTCTGGATCGTTGTGTAATATTCTGTTCCTCAGCCAGGACAAATAGTAGACACGTAACTTGTTCTTTTTTCCTAACAAGGCACAAAAAAACAGAACAAAACGAGGTTTAATTTACTTCAGTGAAATGTTTTACCTTCTTCATTCGAAACTCACTTTACAATTTGGCTGCTAAACCATAGAAAGTGTGTTGCACACAGTTTGTTAAACCTACCCGATATAGTGACGAGCACATTGAGGCCCTCCAGTACATCCATCTGTAAGAAGCGCCGTCTGGTGATCAGGTTGTAGACTTTTCCCTGCCCGCTTCGGTCGAGCAGCATCAGGCCGTTCTCAGTCCCCACCAGCAGGTTCACGCCTGATCACAAACACCAACACCGGTCAGAGGATCCGAAAGACAAACAGGAATGCAGCGAGGACGAGAGAGGGAGGGGGAGGGGAGGGGTTGAAGACTGAAGGACACCAAATCTTACCCCACAGAGCAGCGCAGAGAATCTCCGAGTTGAAGCGCTTCTTGTATTTGCGGATCTCCGGGGTGTCGCTGTGAGGTCTGATGTTGGTCGGGTTGACGTTCACCACCGAGATCTTTCTGGCTTCGTTCAGTCGCGCCTGCTCCTGCCTCAGCAGCTCGTTGGCAAACATGGCTGCGACGCAAAAGCGTGAGGAAACAGAACGATGAGGGAACATTTTTCTGCATGACATTTCGCCGAGTTCTCAACAAAGACGTCCTTCGTACCGGCTGCTGAATTGTCATTATCATCACTTGGGGAGGTCTGATACACCCGTGGATCCACAAATGGAGTGAATGAAGCTTTAGACCCGCTCAAACCAAACTGCAAGTCAAAGAAAAAGAACGTGTTCATGTTTATCAGTATTATAAATGTGGGTTCACTTACACAGGAAGAGGAAGAGTGTGTATATCCGAGTATAGCATGAGTCTCACCTCAGCTGATTCGCTCAGCTCCTGCAGGGCTGAGGTGGGCGTGGCCGAGGGAGAATTGCTCTGCTGCACCAAGTCAGGTAAGTTACCGTGGTTGCTGTGATTCCCAAACCCGTTGCTCTCAGTGTGACCACCTCTTCTCCTCTCCTCCGCCTGAAAGGCAGGGAAGCGAACGTCAAACTCGAGGTGCATTACAGGAAAAGGACGAGGCTAGGGAGGAAAATAGACACATTTCTGACTGAAATATCAAGTAAATCCACTCTTTTTTTTTCCTGCTCTATTTCCTTTTTCATGTCAACATCTACAGCCTGCGTAGGTATGCTGCAGAGTGTGTGTGTGTACAGCAATGACCTCTCTCATCACCAGAGTGCCGTCCTTGGAGCTATTATAGGCATCTCCCAGGGAGTCCTCCGTCAGCCCACCATACGACTCTCCACTGGTCTGCACTGCCGGCCTGCGATTCACACAGAGGAGACGCTCAGAGGCGAAATCATTTACAAAGTAATCCTGCTAAAACTATACTGACAAGCGACTGGCAGCGTGTTTATTCAAACCCCATGCAAATCTCAGTATAAATGAATGCTGACAGAACAGGCTTTAAAAACACACACACACAGAGCGAGGGAGAGGAGATAAAAACAAGAGGGGACAACTTACATGATGCGGGGGATGTCGCTAACGGCAACAGTCCCATCATGCCCCACTGTCTCGCCGTCCTCATCGCTGCTCTCGGACTCGTCGCTGGAGGATGAATAGTCTGTAACCTTTATCAGAGCACAGGAAGTACAAACAAAAATCAATTTTTAATAAAGAGAATTGATCGGCGATCGTGGGAGGAACAACACTGTGTGGAGACAAAACACTTGGCGGAGATGTGTCTGAATTACCTGCACGGCTCATTTGGACTGTTTTCAAAATGTCAGAGTTTATATGATGGAAACATTCACATTTATTAACGGGACCGTATGGATTTCTCTCAACACTAATTGAGTCTTCCTTCAGTTTGTTTGCACACACTAGTTCACAGAGGCAACATCTCTTGCGGTGTTCGCAGCAGTGCACGAAATAGGAAGCAATTTGACCGCTACTTCAAGGAAGAACGGTGAGAGAGAACCAGCTCAAATATTAATAAGATGGCAAAACACGTTTGTTGAATCTGCAGGTTAACAGGAACTTTTATAAGTTGATTCTCTGATTTGTTGAAGTGTCTCTTTAAAACAGGAGTAAATCTGACATGAATATTGAATCAAACTCTCATAATCTGATTTTGTGGGTCCATGTCAGTCTTTTTTAGTGTACTGTTGATATGATGAGGAACATTCTTTGTGTTCTGCATAGGTTTAATTCATTAAAAGGGGCCTGTACCTTAACTGGTGGTCTGCTGCCCTCTTCCACCCTCAGTTCTCTCAGTTCCTTCGCCAACGCACTTAAGTCCTGCAAGAGAGGGCAAGAGAGGGAGAGGAAAGAACAACAGGCAAAGTCAATCCATCAATCAGTTCTGTATCATCGGTCTCAGAACCCGGGGAGCGAGAGAATAAATCACAAACAAGGGCAAGGAGAGCCGAGAGGGTGAAAGAGTAGGAGAAACCATAAGTGTCATGACAAAATGACAACGCGTCCGCTGTCACACAAGACACCTGAGCCTCGAAACATAAGTGTCATGGAACAAGAGTGCTGATTTGATTCTTTTTTGAGATCAGAAAACAACAAAAACAAGTCTAAGGAAGAATCACAATCAGCACTTTTACTCCCTCACAAGCAAACGCTAACTTATACGTCATATTAGGAGAACAAAAAAGGATCATCAAGCTTGATGTACTACTGAAGAGCAGAAGGACCCTGCTTCCACGCTACCAATCGCCCCATGCCAACTGGCCGGTGGCCCCCTTTCCCTCCCCCTCCCTCCCCCTCCCTCCCCCATCACCCCAGCCGATGGATCAGACCAAATCATGCAGACGGGGAAGGGAGGGAGAGGGCCGTCACACACGGTGGTCTTACCAGCTCTTCCTGACCAGTAACCGTGACAACAGAGAAACAGGAAAAGAGATTCAGAGACTGTTCAGGTGCTTGGCAGGTCAGCCCATACACACCTGCTCACACACACACACCCACACACCCACACATGCCTGGAACACGCAAGCCCCTCGCACGCCACACACTCGCCTGTGCTCTCTCCGGTATGTGTGTAGGAGCACACATGCACTGCCGCTGCCGTCACACTCTGATGTTTCAGAGTTTGGGGTAAGGTCATCGTCTTGTAAAGCCAACTAACTCCACCATGCCAGGGGAAAAAGGGGGGGGGGGCTCTGAAGATCGAGGCAAAGGAAAACCGGGAGAGAAACAAAAAGGGGGGACTCGATTGCCACTAACCTCATCTATGGCTTTCTTATAGCTCTGAAGAATGGAAGGAGAAAGAAAGAAGGAAAGGAAGAGAGGCAGAGAAAGAAAGAGAGACCAGGTGAATCGTAGAAAAATATGAAGGGGAGGCCTGCCAGAGATTCCCAGAGCAGAGATCCCTGTGACGGAGGGGAACGTGTGAGTGCGTCCGTGTTGTGCCACTCACTGCAGGTCTGCTGGGTCTGGCAGATTCACGACCTTCCTCCTGTTTGGGCTTGGCCTCCTGATTGGCTCCTGGAGGGGATCCTTCCTGCTTGGTTAGACCTATTGGAAGAAAAAACAGCGAATAATCGAGATTTACTGACCGATTAAAAGCTGAACGAGTTAGAATTCAAACTGCTGCTGTCACAGATAATTGTTTATTCCAAAAATTGGATGTTAAAGAGTTAAACCTGCTCTAACAGCAGAGTACAACGCCCGAGAACCATGAAGGAAAACGCATCCACGCTTCAGCCTTCCTCCATGTCATGTCAGAGGGAGATCCATGCATATCTTAGATATCACTCTGACCTGTTGTTTGACACATCCCTCTACACCTCGCTCTATCTCCCTCTCTCATTTCCTCTCTTCTATCTCTCCGGAGGCTGAGAGTAACGGGGCGCATCAGACAAGTTGATCGGAGCAGAACTGCGACTGACAATGTCCCGCTGATAGCCTCTGAAGGCGGGTGAGAGAACGTGGGCGCTTGTGCAGCGCTTTTAATTGCTTCACATGCCTGCATGCGTGCGCGCGCCATTCAGCTTGTGGGTGCGTTTTGTCTCCGTACCTCTCCTCTCTGCTGAGCCTCCCTGAGATGAAGGGGAGGAGGACGATGAGGAGTTGGAGGAGGTTCTTTGCAGCATGGCGTCCAGAGAGAGCTCGGAGCGACGCAGGTCCGGGTTACTGAAACAGGACGCGAATGATTAAAAATAACTCTTTAGCAACAATCTCAGTCCGACAATGAAAAGGGGGAGGAAAGGCTTCACCTGGCTCGGATGAGCTGAGAACCCGTGCGAGGCCCCAGACCCACTCCTCCATTAGGGGAGTTCTTTCTGACAAGAGCCGGGGAGATGGAAGTGGTCCTCTGGGGAACCTGGTCAAAGACAAACACGCACACAAACACAACATCAGCACAACCGGTGCACTTTGTGCCCTTCAAAAAGAGTGGAAAAAGTCATTGCTAAATCTGCATATTTCATAAAAACGCTTTCAAAGCACAACTTCTACAATTACAACACGACTAACATCTTATCATTATACTAGCATCAACACAGATCAACAGTTTTAATCGTCTAATGCAAAAAAACATATCTAATGTCTAAGATGATATAAAAAAAACAAATAAATAACAATTAAATTCGAATACATGAGAGGTTGTTAATCTTCTTTTCTGACTGTGATCCTCAACCTTGGGTGGGATGTCCTCCTCCCTTAGCCATGCGGTTCTGTCCCGATCCCTGTCCCTTTCCCTTTCCCTATCCCGCTCCTCCCTGCCGGCGCTTCGCGGCGGGGGTCCCTGGGTGTCAGAGGTGGGGTCTGAGTTTTGGCGAGGCATCTCAGGTCTGGGAGATCCCACACTAACAGCCTCACTCAGAGCCGAACCCGTCTGGTCCTGCAGGGACTGAGAGCCCGACATGGAGCCCGAGTGGGTCTTTACTGGTACCAAGTGAGCCATCTGAGGAATTAAATAGGTGGGATGGAAGAGGGTTGGGAGTGGAAGGGTGAAGCGATGGTAAAAACAAGTATTAAAGTAATGGAAGGAGAGAATTGTGGTAGGCAGAAGAGGACGGGACAAGGTAATGGGAGGAAATTGGAGACAAGAGAGATGTGGGAAAAGAAAGTTAGAATAGAGGAAGGCAAAAGAAAAACAAGAAAATGGGCTCCTATGTGGACCTGAACTTTGATTGCACTTTTGAGGGAAGTAAAAGAGGCTTTTGATTATTGTTTGGGCAACAGTGGCACCTTGAAAACACACAAAACACTTACATAAACACATATAAACACACTCAAACACTCTCGCACGCACACACACCTGTGGTTCGATGGAACGGTGGATGGGTGGGGTACGGGCGGGCTGCATGCCCCCGCTGCTGAAGGACTCGGAGCGGGGAGGGAGGGAGGGATCGGAGATGCGGTTGGACACTTTGTGCTGCAGCGCTGGGGAGCTCTGTCTGTTCAGCTTAGATCGCTCCTCCACCTGAGACAGGTCACATACCACTGTCACTCACGGCACACACGACACGACCAAACACCACACCTGCTCCACGATGGGTAACTCGGCCCCCGCATGCACCTCAGCAGCCCGTCGGACAGTTTTCAGCTCAACTCGGTGGGACAACTACCAAAAACTTATGTAACGTTCACTGGAAATTCAATGACTGCCTCAGAGAATCGTGAACGAGAGCCTTGGCACCGCTTGGCTTCCATGAGCTTGTTTCAACTCGCAGGACTTCCAAAGAAACAGCAGGTCTGACGGATTCAGTGGAACTCGTGTTGAGAACAAGTTCCAGGTGGCACCACATACTACAGATTCTCCAAGAGATTTTAACAAGGTGAAAAACAAACAAAGGCTTCTTAAGAAACTGAACCAAAGCCAAAGCGATTGCATGTCTCAACTGTTATTTGATGAACCAGATTGTTGATGTACGAGTCTCCATGTCCCACAGAAACTGAGAATGAAAAGTGTCCGGTGACCGTGTGGAAAGGTGAAAAAAATGAAACTTACTCTTCAGGCATTCAGGCCTGAATAATGTCTCTATGTGCCCAAACAGTTTCCCACATTCCAATAAACACACTTTACATTTATTCATGTTTTTTTCCCCACAAACACAGCGAAGAAGGGATCTGCTCTTGTGTTTCAGCACTAAATGTCTCTGTGGGTGAGTAAAGCAGAGAGCTGCTCCTGCCATTGTAATCTGATTATCAGATTACCAGCTATGTGGTAAGAAGAGGCTCCAAGGAAAGCTTCCAGCAGCCAAAATCCCACTTTTTCCACGGTGAAGGAACGACTCGGCGACAGGTCAGAGGACTGACTCAGTGGGGCATGGTATGGAGAGCCACCAGGTAAGCTCACACGTGCAGTGAGAAATCTCCTGTTTTTTCAAGGCTTTTCTGTAATTCCAGATGAGCTCATAATCCAGCCGGATTATTTAAGATTATGACCTGGGTCAAAAAACACCATGCATGACTGTGTCAGTCCTCGAATCTGTGTTAGTTGACTGCTAGGAGGTCAACTACAGAGTTGCAACCCGGTCACTACAACAGGAAAGGTGTTAGTCGTTCACAGGTCAGAGAGTTTGATCTGTGAGGAAGTGGACACGTAGTGTTAGCACTGACAGCTACACACCTACAGAGAAGAAAGAAAATATCATTAGTGGACAACTTTACTGAAGAAAAAACCTTTGGGTAGTGCAGCTCCAAGCAGCTTTTGCTGTTTATCTCCAGCCTACTACCCAAAAACTCCTTCAATCTTTAACAAAAAAAAGCTTGATTAGAGCTACATTCGGAATGATTACACCAAAGGAAAAGGCGAACTGGGGGGCTGTGGAGCCCCCCCCGCTCTAAGGCTTCAGGTTTGGAAGGAGCATCCCACCACCACTTGGCCACCACCCGTCATCCATCACCAAGCGAGGATTTGAATGACTGGTAAACAAACCTCGAAGGCTACTGTAAAGGGTGGGTGTTCCAGATGACATCGGACCCCGTATGTTCAGGAGTGAGCTCACCAGGGGGCACTGGTGATTGTAGTCATAAGGGGGCTGAAAGGGGGGGGGGGGCAGTAGGAGGGGGCACTAATAAAGAATCATGGGATCCCTGAGCAATGTCTGTCCTCTGGATTTAATCCTTCAATTGTGTATTTTTGACTGTAAAACTAATGAAACTCAAAAAAAGGAGCATAAACAAGGCTACATAACATGTAAACATCGACAATATAGAAGTATGAATGTGAAAAATATACATTTACTGTACAATGTGCTTGGATGAGAATAGTTTGTGTATTTGATTAAGGTGGGTTACAGCAACTCGAAGGGAGAGCCCCGTGGGGAGCGGGGAGGTGTAACTGTTGGTGAAATGAAGACAGGAGAGAAGAGCTGGTTCGGTGAGATGGGGGACGTCACTGAAGAGGAACTGGAGCTTGATCCCAGTGCTACTGGAGGGTGAGTGGGGGATATTTGAGGGGAGGTTCGAGGAGAAAGGCCAAGCCAAGGAATTGGACTGGTTTGACCACTCCGATCAGCCCGTACCCTCTGGAATACGCCCTCCGGCAGTGAAGCACTAAGCAAAGACTCAGGGGGGCTGCCTGCACCAGGAACTTGGAGGAAATTGCCAAAGTTGGAGTTAGGTGAGAGGGAGTTGTTACTCGGCTGGGAGGATCTGGACGAGAGTCGGGTGTGATCAGCTGGGTGGGAGGACAAGTTATTGTGGCTGACAGCTGGCCTCATTTTACGAAGAAAGCTTTTCTGATACTCGGGTTCTATGTCTACGTCTATTCTACGGCACGGCGAGTGCGACCTGGAACGAGCACGGCGACTAACCAGTTTGGCCACAGGGTTTGAAACAGGGTTCGATCCGGGCTGGGGATTCAGGACCTGCCTTGGAGGTTGAGGAGCGGGTTGAGCAGCATCTAGTTGGGTGTCTGCAAACATCAGCCCATGGATGGCTGCCTGATTGGGGACAGACAGCGGCCGATCTCTGGGCCTCTCTTTCACATTACTAGGTCCAGGTGGATGAATGCCGGGTGTTGCACCGGACTGGCCGACTTGTCCCTGACTCGAGCCGTCTTTCTGACTCTTACTAGGTCCCTTTGCTGGCCCTTGTCCGGCAGCCTGAACTGGTCCTGGACTGCAGCCTCTCTGACTGTGTCTCTGAGCTCTGAACTCTCGGACCTGCTGGCTGATCTCCTGCTTCAACCCCGGATCGAGGGCTTCCCCCGGCTCTAACGAAATGCAGATATGGGGAAGGTGGGTGGAGAGGATCTGGGCACCGTGGGACGGGGTTCGTCTAGGGGCCTGCGCTCTGGGCTGCCCATGAGCGCTGGAGGATGAAGCGGGTTGGTTGAATGACTGGTGATGCCGCAGGTGTGAGCGGGGCGGGTTACCGTGAGCGTGCTGCTGTTGCTTGAGGACCTAAGAGTCAGAGTTGGGGGGGAGTAGCATAACAAAACACACACAGGTCAGACATCACAGCGTTTAAAAAAAGAAAGAAGGAATCGTCACTGCTTGTCACACAGCGCTGCTGAGTGCGGTGGAACCTGCTGAATAAAATATGAAACACAATCAGGCCATTGGGTGAAGTCATTAACCGGGACCTGACTGGAACAGAAAATGCAGTTCAAACCCTCCCTCAGCGTCGCTTCTGTCTCGTAGAGAAAAGTGAGTTCATGCCTCGCAAAATAAGTCCTCACACCATCACGCCTCTGTGTGTCATACATGTTGGAGCTCACCTCTTTAGCCCAGGAAGGCTTGTCATTAGGATTAATGACATCCTTGTAGTGGTAAAGCTGTTTCTTCTCTGCTTGTCTTCCCTCCTGCTGCTGCTGTTGCTGCTGCTGCTGCTGCTGCTGCTGCAGGGACACCAGGTAGGCTCTCTCCTGCTGGAGCTGCCGCTGCAGCCGCTCCGCCTGCCGCTGCTCCTCAATCTGCTTACGCTTGTACTCCTGGAGGAGGAGAGGTGGGGTAGAAAGAGAAGATATGAGTGTGGAGAGCAGGGAGAGAAAGACATAAAGGTAAAAAAGTGGAGAGTGCAGGGAGACACGAACAACACCAGAGGGTCATTTTTTTAGCATGGTACTTACTCCTCGGGTCATGCATTCACAAGTCATGCAGAAACAAGTCAACTCAAAACCAATATCACAATTACAAAGCTAGAGGTATTTAGGCAGTGAGAGGGGTGAATGGGCAACGGGAGGGGGAGATGTGGGGCAGATGGAGTAAAAGTATAAAACACCACGACGTTTTAGGGTTCCATACTTGAGGTCACTCTTGTGGCTTGGCTGCATCTCAAGATACTGCAGTTTTTCCTCCTGCTATAACTCATGTTCAGGTAAATACGCATGGTATTGTTGTTGCCCTCGACAGGATTGGAGCACAGGAAGGAACACTATGTGCGAGTTTATTTGAGTCTACAGGACTGACTTGCCAAACCAGTGTGTGTGTCCTTGTGTGTGTTTGATTTTTCTGAGGAATCCTTTGAGATCCAGCCAAGTTAACGACACGTTATGAGCAACCTGTGATCTAGATAAGGTTGACGCAGAGATTAGCAGTTTATTGTTTCAGCTTTATTTTTTTTCCTTCGAATCTTTAACCGACAAACCGGGGAACTCCAACGATTCCACTGCACAAAAGCGACATGGGTGCATGCAGTGGAGGGGAGGGGGGGGGGGATGACTGCACAGCACAGATGGGGAGCGGTTGGAGCAGGTGGGAGGGCCACAGTTACCAGCAATAAGGC
>JAUESE010000057.1:8319201-8330622 GCA_032274725.1 Malacoctenus triangulatus | reverse complement strand
AGGAATAGCACGGAGGGAAACTTCATAATTTAAGGGAATGCCTCTGGGCTGAATGACATAACGCATGGAAACAGATTCTGCTGAAGCACTAATTACAACGTGTGGAAGACTTCAAGATCAACCCCCCAAAAGAATGACATAAATAAAAATGATTTTATTTTCGTTAGCCAGTTTAATTACACTTTGTTAAATGAACAAAGAAAAATTAGAAACATTTTCAGCTGTACAAAAACAGTAACGTACACAAACAGAGTGGAAGTAAGACCGAGGCGAACAGGGAGAAAGACAGAAGGTGGGTCCGAAAAAAAAAAAAAGAAATGTAGTTACAAGCCCACAACTGTCGATACAACCATGCGATACAGTCCAAAATAAATGTCTAACATTTGTTAAATGCTTCATATCCCATAAATAATGAACGGACAAATACAGCAAGAGCAGACGTCACAGACAGAACAGGAAGAATCAAGAAATGTACAAAGCAAAAAGTGTTTTTTCTTGGTGTAAAAAACAAACGAGTACCACACCGAACGTCTGCCGAACTCTCTGGTCCCTTAAATAAATCAAGAAGTCGTCGAAACGATCCCACATAATGCAAATACTGTCAGCCTCTGATTAAAGAAAACGCCTGCAGTCTATTCAGGATGGACATGTTTGGGTTTAGTGACATGAGAAAACTAATTCACAAGATCCTGTTTGACAGCTCGAAAAATCAACTCCTGAGGTGACTTTCGATGAATAACTTGGAATTTTCTCTCGAGTTCATGAGAAAATATGAGCATGAGAATTGTCACAATGAAGCAGACAATAAGTGGCCATAAATTCCCTCCCATGAAATGAGTCAAGTGATCTTTAAACCACAAGCTGTATCTATGTAGAAGGTTGACGTGATATAACTGAGTTTTTTCGTCACTTTTGGTGAGAAGCTGTTTGGCAATTCGAAAAAACTTTGAGTTTTTTTTCCTAAAAATACTTTTTTTTGGTTGTTTCAAAAACAATTCAAAAGAATCGAATCAAAAAGTCAGACAGATGTCAGAACTCTTCAACTCCTGCATACAGACGTGCTGTATTATTTGAACGGTAGCACCACCTGCTGAGCAAAGAGAGAATTACACTCTTGATTGTTTCAGCCACTATTTTCATCGTGCAGAATTGGGATGAAGTTAGGTGTTAACTTGGTTACATTAGAATGGATTCCCTTTGATTGCAGCGATGCGGGACGATCACACCTCATGTCCCCAAAGAAAGTATGAGCTGCAAAATCATCTTCAACAAGAAACGCGTCACCGAAGATGTGCAAGTGGTTTCATGCAGCGAGCACTCGTTCCAACAAGAGCATAGTTAGTTCATCGTGCACCAGGAGGAAAAACAACAAAATTGTCTGTGTGCTACAACAGCAACGTGTGAGTGTGTGTTTTGGATCTCGAGTACAAAAAAAAAATATTGAACGATAAGTTTTACGCTCGTTGACAGAATTTGTCAAAAGCAGCAACTCGTCCACAGCTTACGTAGCACTAATGCACGTTACAGACTCTGTAATTCACATGCATCAACATCTGTTTTGCATCTGTAGATATATTTGAACAGAGATTCGAATATTAATTACCGTTGTCTAACAAAACACCTGCCTCACTGTGGTCCCTTTGGAGTCCTTTGTTGTGTTTAGAGCTGAAAGTGACTCCTAAAACTTCATGTTCTTGTTCTTCATCTCCACAAAGTGAATGCAGTTGCTGAGAGCCGTCACCGTTCTCTCCCATCAGTTTGTCTCCTTCATTTCCCAAAGCGATAGTGTTTAAACCAGCCAGCTGCATCTTCAGTTTTCGTGCTTTCCCAATCGAAACAGATTGGAGAGATTCGTCAACGCCCGGCAGTCGTCACCGGCCAGACGGAGGGAACAGTAAATCTGACTCTCATTTCTGGATCACAATAATTAAAACTTCAACTCCGTCAATAAACATTCAGTGACGACCGCAACCCAGAGATTCCCAGTCGTGCGTGCGAGTCACTGGCAGTGTTTTGTTTTGCTTTGTTTTGTTCCGACGCTCATGTCCAGATCTCGGTGGGCACCATGGCCTCCTTTGTTCCAACGGAGGGCATGAGGTTGTGCTCGGACAGGAAGTCCAGAGGAAACTGGACCAGGAAGCCTCGGATTTTGCGCAGTTCCTCCTGCGCCCGGGCCAGGTCGGTCTGGGCCAAGCCCGGCTTGGACTGGTACTGCTCCAGCTCCGACATGTTCCTCACCAGGGACGAAGGCAGGCACCGGAATACCTGCAGCCAAACAAGCAGTCAGTGAAAAGTTCTGGGTTTAGAAAGACTTATTAAAAACAGGATACGAGTCGAACTTCTTGTTGAGTGAGATTTCTTAAGTTCAAGTTGACCGTACTTACTTTTTGGGGTGAATAACATCGAGTTAAACATTCAAAGAAAAGTTCATACGTCTGCTTTGTTTACCTTCTCATAAATAGTCGCATTGCGTCCTGCGGTCGTCATCCACACTTCCTTGTAGAATCGATCGCTGATGGGGTCGGACAGTTCGATGCTGGGGTCACTGTGGCCCCCGAGGATCGTCCTGTTTGGAGAGAGAGAACTGAACTGTGGACCTGCTGCACAAGGACTCGTTCGTAATGCTCGAAAATCAGCATGCGAGTTAAACCTTCTTCATGCAATGTGTGTGTCTGCAGAAATGAACACACCTGAAGCACTCGAGGCGCAGCTGCAGCGCGTAGGGTCCCGCCTCGTACTCCTGCCCGTCCATCAAGGAGGCCACTTTTTCATAGTCCTGAACAATCACGGCCACCTCGCTGTCACGTTTACCCAGCATGCTTCTGTCGTTGATGTTCGCAGAGCCTGCAGCAAAAACACAACACTTTCAAGCTTCTATCATTCATTAAGTGCGAGTCAGAGTGATTTCCAACACTCCAAAAAAAGTAGTGTGAATAATGTTTGAAAGGAGATGAGCTGTCCACTGTTCACCAGCAGATGGCGCAGCAGGCTGTGAAGCCTTCTGCTCATTTTCAATGTTTTCATGCACTTTTTTTCTGCTGTCCACATGGTGAAAAGAAAAAAGACGTGGAGACAGATTTTTGTTTTTTTTTAGCTCTGTCACATTTCGACGGTGTCAAAGCAGAGCAGTTCGTCGCTTCCTGCTGCAGCCGGAGAACACCGCGGGACGCAACGACGGTTAGACGAACCGATGATGACCGTGTTGTCGTCGGCGATGAGCATCTTGCTGTGGACGTAGATGAGCTCCGTGACCAGGCGTCCCTCCAGCTCAGCGTGAGTCCGCAGGCCAGCGAAGGAGATGTAGTTCATCCAGTGATCGTCCACTTGTGCACAGAACACGAACACGCAAAGGAAAGAAGTGTGGTGATAAGATTAGGTACAGAAAGGTAAATATTATTACGTCAGTTTCAGGTTTGGTTTGTGTTTAACTCTTGAACTTACTCTCCCGTTTCAGCTGGGAGATGATGGAGAACTCTCCTCGGATCATGGTTCTGTGTACACAAGAGATTAAGTCTTACAAATGCATATTTTCCATTCATCTTGCACTCTTGTTTATCTTCTCTATCTGTCTTTCTCTGTCATGGTTCGCCTCTTCAAAAAACACCAAACGCTGCACCTGTAGTTGAAGTGCATGACGGCCTGGATGGCGTTCCCCCCTCCCGTGGTGATGTCCCCCTCGAAGCCAGGGAGCAGGGGGGTGACCACGTACACGCGGTACTTTTTACCTTCCCTGAAAGCAAACACGCGCGCCGTTAGAGGCAGACGCCGGCCGGGCGCCGCACAAAAGAAGAGAGAAGGCAAATGTCAAGCACGTGTGCAGGTACGCAAACACAAAGGTGAAGGTCGGTACTTGTGTGCTCTGAGGATCCTCTCGATGATGGCGTCGCCGATCTTGTTGTAGACTGTCCTGTTGTCGGCACAGCTGATGAAAAACTGGTTCTGAGAGACAAATTACACAAACAACGTGTACAGAAACAGGTAGTTTCAGTTTTCTCCCGGTTTCTCCCAGTTTTTTTACATCCAAAGCGTTGATTTCAATTTTTACACTTGCCAACAAACGTATTTTCGGTTTGGTTTCTTTCTGCTTTACCTCGATGTAGATGTAGTGCTTGCTCTTGGCGATGACCTGGACGTAGGCAGTATGAATGGACTCTTCGTGGTATTTAATACCAGCCGACCAGTCTGCTGAAGAACGCAACACCTTAAAGGTACACAGGACGGTTATTAGAGTCAGATTGCTGAAAAAATATGTTTTATCAAGTTAAGTGAAGAAGTCGCATCCCCTGAAAAAAAGACACAAAACTTGTGACTTTTTATACCAAATATTCAAGCTGGAACGAGAAACATGCAGGATATAAACAAAGAACAAACATAATCCATTTTAAGCTTCTGACTTAACGCATCAGAAATTTCACATTTGGTCATTTTTATTTCAGAGGAAATGTGTTAAAAAGTATGATTACACATTGTTTAAATGGTACATTTGTGAGGAGAAAGTGGGTTCTTATCAGTTGAGTTTCACATGAAAACACAAGAGTAGGTGAGCGCAGCGGTGACAGGAGAAAATGGGATCCTGTTTAATGTTTAACCCAACGGTATGGGACCTTTAAGGCACTTCCTATTTTAGACGAGGATTTCACTCAGAGATCGCCTTCTGGCAAAAAAAAACAACCTTTCAGTGTCAATCTCAAGAGCAAACCCCTGTGGTTATATAACTTTTTGGCGAGTGGATGATTTTTTTCTTTTTTCATCTTTAATCCGCTTCCAGCGATGCTCGACTGCAGACTAGAATGTGAAAGATGTGGGAAAGTGGGAGTTTGTCCTTCATGTGTTACTTGTACTTTCCCTCTAATTTAGACCGGCTTGGTTGACGGTCACACTTGGTTTCATCCCAGCTTAATAAGAGACTTTTGAAAATGTTTTTTTTCTTTTGGTTTTTTTGAGCCACTTCAAAGAAATGTGGGCACAACGTCTCACCTGCACGTCGGTGTTAACAGATTCAGGAACCTGGTACCGGAGCTCGCCGGCGCTGGCGTGAGACTTGGGCAGCAGGAATGGATAGGACAGAGAGCGGTACTTTGGCTTCATGATCTGTGGGGGGAGGGTTAATGTACAGTCAGAGAGGAGGACTGGAAAAGAGTGCTAGCAGGAAAAACTGAGGGAAAAAATTGGGTGTGAGGATGAAGGTATTTTTTTCCACCTTTTCAGTGAAACGTCCACTATGATTTAGCCAAGTCAGCGTCGCTGACGTGTTGCGTTTTCAGGCCGAGTCAAGCGCTCGAACTTCAGAAACAGATTTAAAAATCAGCAAAACAAAAAGAAGTTTCTGGTCGAACGAGTTCGGCGTTCACAGATCCTGCTCCACATCCCTGTGCGTGTGTGTGTGTGTGTTTCCTGTGTACACACTGCTGCGCATGCCACATCACCTTTGTGAAGTTCCAGCGCTGGATGAAGTGTCTCGCCACGTCCCGGGCGGCTCTGCCGTGGACCACCGAGGCGATGTCGTGCCACGGCATCCTGGGGGTGGTGTACCTGTCGATGAAGTCTGCACCGGATCGGAACAGAGACCCCCCCACCCCCCCAGAAAAGAGCAGTGAGCGCGTGGAAGAACCAAACAGGAAGAGGACGACAAAGAGTGAAAACAGAAACAAGATCCGTGATACATGGGAAAAGGATGCAGGCCCGGTCAGCGCCTCCAGAAGACAGGAAGAGACGGAACAAAGAGCAACACATCCTCAGAGTTTATCTGTGATTTAACTCCCCCCCTCCTTTTATTTTTACAGGTGACTAAATGTTTCCACAGACTGGTAAATTATTAGTATTAAGCAGGTTGTTGTGACTGTGTACTGGAAAGTAATCCTTGGCAAAACAGGAGAGGCGGGTCAACTTCTGACTGTAAGATCAACAAATGGGTGCATGCCCGCGCGCGTGTGTGTGTGTGTGTGTGTGTGTGTGTGTGTGTCGGACCGTCGAAAGGTTTCTCCAGCTGGATCCAGTCCTTGTAAACAAAGTTGCAGTAGTCTTTTCCATGCCAGAATCGAGTGTTTCCCTGCAACTCGCCGACACCCGTCTTCAGACTTTGTACAGAGCCGCTCCCTGTGGGAAAAAAAACACTTTAACGTGCATCAAAAACTCTCTTTCACATCAAAAGAAAAAGGCTCCCACAGCTTCCACTAAAAAGAGCAAATTTCACAGTCATCCAGTGATTCATAGACGTCTCGACGCCTGCACACACCTGCGCTGTCGACGCTGCTGACGCTGTCCACGTGCTGCAGAGTGTGCTTGTGCAGGTGCCTGTAGAGGCTGAAGCGGACCATCCTGTTGCGCCCGATGCCCTTCAGCTTGGGCAGGTCCACAGGCTCGCCGGGCGGCGTCCCGCGCCCGTTGCTCAGGGAGACGTTGTCGACGGCCGGCGCGGCCTTGGTGGGCGGGTTGTTGTTGGAGCTGGCCTGGTGAGACGGAACGGAAGAGAAGCTGCTTTGTAGTCACATCCTCACTGAATCTGCATTTTATAGGATTACTAACGTTTTTGCTGAATGATAATGAGGTTGTATATTCTTGTTAGTAACAAATCTCAAATTCTGAGATAAACAAAGCAAATTTAAAGGTAAAACACGATAATATTTGAAGAAAATGTGGTATAAGTACAAATGATCAGGTTCAAACAGATTCTGCTGTGTACTGCTGCTCTTTGCTGCACTAACATTAAATTCTATCAGTAGATTATGCAAATCAAAACATGTGAAGAAATAGGTGTGTTAGATGTGGGTGCAAGTGTAATCAACTGACTGTACACTCATAAAAACGCCGTCACTTGCAGCCCTTCAAACCATAAATGTCCCGCATAAAATCTTTAACAGCTTTAGAAAATCGTGTCCTCCAATGAACTTTTTCTCGTCCTTCTTTGGTTCAGAACAAAAATGTTTTGTTTTTTTTAACATCGTGGTATTTGAATTTACACGCCGCATAAATGATGCAATTTCTATCACCAGGAACCCGAGGAGACAAAATGTCAGACTTTAGTCTCTGCTGATGTTGACTCTCTGATGCAGCGATAAACAAAATCGTTTGGAGTCATTCCGTCTGCGAGTTGCTCCATCGGTTAAGAGGCTCAAACCTCAGGACACCAGACAGGAAGTACAAGGATTTTAAGGGGTTCACATGTTTGTGTAGTTTTGTGTAGGACAGTTTTGGGTGATGAGGGGCTTTCAGGAGCTGACGGGGGGAATGTTTGCTCCGTTCTCGCACACCTCCACACGCAGAGCAAAAAGAGTCGCAGCTGCTTTTTCATGACTCCCCTGCAACCACGTGTGATGAATAACTTTCCTCCGTCCCCTCCTCGTTTTTCAGTTTGAATCGTTTGTCAGCAGCCGGAAAAAAAAAAAAAAAACACTTTTATTGCCAATAAATCTGAAGCGTGGACGGGACATTTTAATTAGCTCTGTGTGTCGGACCTGCTCCAGGGCCACCGAGCGCGTCACGCTGCCAACATCCGTCAGCCGGTGCTCCCGGTCATCCCAGCGACCGTACGCCAGGTCGATCCCGCCCACGAAGGCCACCGATTGGTCGACGACCACGATCTTCTCATGATGCGCCCACAGATAGACGGAGGAAGAGACGTGGTCCGGATGACGCATCACCTGGAACACGAACACACGATCCGTGTCACGACAGAACACCAAAACTATTAAAAAAAAAACAAACTCGGTACAAATTAACCGACACTCGCCAACTATTTGTCCAAGCTGTGTCCCCTCACGGCTCCGCCTACCTTGATGTTGGGGTGCAGGTGCATCAGGGTCCTTTTGCTGTAGCCAGAGTTGATGCCCAGCGCGAGCTCCACTTCCTTATACAACATGACAAAGATCCGCACTCCCTGTTGCTGCGGACGGACAGAGGAGAAACACAGCCGAGCGTTTACACATCTCGGTGTTTGCAAAACATTGCGATTCCTTCCTTAGACGGAGATAATGGAGATTAAACACCGCCGAAGAAGAATCGCGCTCTGCAAACAAACGGAGGCGCAAAGCAATGATTAACTCTTGTGTCCCGGCTTGTGAACACGCCAAGGTAGCACACAAAGTCACATGATTGCAATGAATGACCTGAGTTATGCTGTTTGAGGATTACTACCGACTGCAAAATACCTTTGTTAACTTGAGGTTAATTAGTTAGATATAAAAGTTAGGAAACTTTTATATCCGTTTGCTTTGTAGATAGCAAAAGTTAAGAAACTTTATTACAGTTGTTGGGTGTTTAACACTTTGAATGTCGTTTGTTCTCAACTCGTGTTAAACAAACACTAAAGTCACCACATTTTGAAATCTGTCTTCTGTCTATCTCTGAATGTATTTACTGGGATTTATGCACAATTGATTCATGAATTTGTACAAACACGAGTAGAAGTTTTGCACGGACGAGTGCAGAGTTTACAGGGGGTCAATCATCGCCCCGCGGGTCATTTCCCTCCCGTCGGGCAGACGGTTTAGAGTCCACTTACTGCTTTGCGTTTGAGGATGCAGTCCAGCCTCCACCTGTTGCCCTCCACCACGGGTCTCTTCAGGAAAATCTCCGGACTCAGCCTGGAGGGAGACGAAGGCAGGAGACACAGAGCGGAGGAGACGAGTGACGATCGGCTGCATTTTAACGTGGAACATGGGTTTTTGTTTTTGTCTAGTCAGAGACAAGAACACATCCAACAGACGTGACACAATGCATGCTCTCATGAGTCACGTCCATTGGCATCCCGAGCTCACATGTGTACAATACCTCCGGCTTCAGATTACGGAGACTGACACCTCCGAGGTTAAAACCATAAGCCGAGTGATTACTGCTCTGCAGCGGTGGGATTTCACCCACGTCATGTGGCACGAATATCATCATTCTGTCGAAGGATACAAATGTGCTGCTTCCCTGTGGAAAACCTCTAAAACCGATTAGTTTTAACCTTTAAAAAAGAGTGATAAGATATTCAGAAAACGCTGGTGGTGGAAATCGTTTTGTTATGTTTGAGAAGGAGATAATAAACAGCCTGTAACAACCTCCAGGCTGGAGAGAACTTAGGCTACTCGTGATTGCAGTGTGGCACGTTTTCACATTGAACCCCCCCCCCCAGATTTTTGTTCTTGTAAAGGCACAATGCAGCATTTTCTGCTGTCAAAACTGACATTATCATAAGCTTGTATGATGCGCTTGCGTGGCGTGCCTGAAACCACACAATGCCATTTCTCCTGCGGTTATTGTGTCAAGGGAAATGTAAGAAAGTGAAGTGAAAGGACATGAAGGGACACAAAGGGAGGGTGGGGGGGCACGCAGTGGAAGTGTCACAGACACGGAGGCTGTCTCCCTCTCACAGTGTATTTCTGTTCTCAGTGTGAGGCTGCTTTTAGAGCCGCCGCCGTGCCCCTCGCTCTCTGGCAAGCACAGACTGGAGGGTAATAACGTGATGTGTAACAGTGTGTACCACACTCACTGGGAGCAGAGTGTCAAGCTGCGTTCTCCTTCCTCAGCAACACAACGGAGGCCTGAAACCTGCCCGAATTAAAACTTCACATGTACTTTCGTTTTCTGACTAGTGTGGTGAATATTTTTATGCTTTTTCAAGATGTGCAGTTCTGATTTGAATGAGCAAGGGGACTTGCTGTTCCTGGTAACACACAATGCAGGTAAAAGAAAACCGCAGCTCGATGAGAAAAAAAAAGCCCAATTTAATGGTCGGTGGATTCAGGTGCTTCAATAGGAGCCGAGCTAAAATTAACCAGCACTGAGGAACATGAACTGAGCTGAGGACACCAATATCTGATCTCCACTACGACACGAGTTTATTTCTGGATCGTTACAATCAGGTTTGAAAAGAAAATGGACTTTTACTGATTATTGCTGCATTCAGCAAAAATGGATTCAGGCAATCGGGACCTAAAAAAGTCCTTTATGACACCAAAGTGGCACAGAGAGAGACGATGAGTCTCACCACCAGTCAGTGATGAAGATTTCCTCTTTCGCCTCCTCCAGAGCGTCGGCCACGTCCTCCATGTACGTCTTCCCGTTCACGTACCTGCGAGGACAAAGTGCAGCGACACCGGGTGAGAAAACAAGACACGATCCTCGTGTTGACGTGCGCGCACATTGTTTCACTCTTATGAGCATACACAACGGATGACAAACACTTCTGTCTTTTTTCGCAGTCACTGTCTGACCAAAAAGCTGCCAGTAAATCACGAACAAGTCATCGTCATCCGAGCGGAGAGAAAAGAGGCGGCGGTGATGAAAGGGACATCTCGTGCTCTCCCCGGCTCTCGTTACTTTGCGACACCCTGACGGAGGCTCGCGGCTCCACCCGCAGCCGTGTCACCGGGACATCGCAGCCTCTCACAGGAACCTCGGCGTGCCTTTACCTTCGGGCTCCGCGTGAAGCCAAGCCAGACAATGTGGTGACATTATCACACAGATGATTCAATATCACAGAATCTGCCAGCTGAGGGGGAGAAAATGCAAATAAAGACAGGAAGGAAAAAAAACCCAAAAAAAAAACAGCAACACAAAAGAAGGAGAGAGAAATAGACGACTGCTCAGTCCTCTCCTGCATTTCCATAGTTACCGGCGAAAGACGAACAGAAGGCAGAGAAGATGTACTGAATATTTGCTTCAATACAAAATTAATCCTGAAATTAAATCCTTGTTCAGTTTCTTGTGCTGAGATTGAATCATTCACATAATTTATTTACTTATGCGTTGCTAAAGAATGCAGTCCGAACATTATATAGTACAAAAATATGGACGTGAGAAAGATTCAAATGTGACAGCATCAATCATTTTTTTTTTGCATTCTGATTTCATATCAAGTAATTCCAGGCACAGGCTAACGAGATAAACTGCTGCTCTCCAGTTGTGTCCCGCCCCCTCCCCCTCCTCCCCCCTGCCCCCCTCGCCCCTCTCTGGTTACCATTTAGCGGGGATGTTTTGCTGTTCCTGTGCAAACGATCCGAAGCGGTGGTCCCGGAGGAAAGCCTTCCCGTGGCTCCTCACGAAGCTCTCGATGCTCTGACCCCACCAGCGTGCGTGTCTGTAGCTGCTGCACTTGAACACGAGCGTCCTGCCGGCAAGGAGGAAGAAACACCGATCACAATCACGCGCCCGGAGAGGCTCTCACGCGCGTTTTCGATTCTCGAGGATTCAGAGCTGGACGTCGGTGCAGGAAAACGAGCCCGTTGCAGGAGTGGATCTTATCAGGGCCGAGCTCAAACAAAGGTTTGTTTTTTCTATCAAAACAGGAATTTGTGGTTTCCTTTCACGAGTTTGATAAGGATTCCCAAAATAAATCCATCTCTGGGTTCAAGGTACTGAAATGAAAAGGAGCTGAAGAAAACAAGTCACAATAGGAGACAAACATTTTTTACACTGAGTGATGTTTTGGGAAAAAAA
>JAUESE010000057.1:8209457-8220110 GCA_032274725.1 Malacoctenus triangulatus | reverse complement strand
GTTTGTGTTTGTCTGTGGGTGTGTGTGTGTGTGTGTGTGAGTGTGTGAGTGAGTGTGTGAGTGAGTGTGTGTGTGTGTGTGTGTGTGTGTGTGTGTATGTGTGTGAGTTTTGAGATATTTTTGTGATTTGTGGGGGGTCCCACTTGAGGGCAAGGATGGGAAAGTTGGAAGTGGTCAGCTGTGTCCAGACTCGGCCCACACCTGAAATATCTTGCATTGCATAAACAGAAAGCTGTACTAGTGAACAATAATTAAGGTGTTGAACGTATTTTGGGATTTACAATCTGTCTATTTTCGGTTTCTGGACTCATAAATAGAGTTGTTGTGGGGGAAAAATGACTGTGACAGAACACTTCCAAAACTAAATGGAGGAGCAGAAAACTGAGACACTTATGTCTTGGAAAAAATGATGCTTCTTACAAAAGTCAAAGAAACACATTAAAGTTGGAAGCGATGAGTCCAAATAAAATGCACCAGTGAAAATATTAAAATATGTCCAGACAGGTGTTCACTGTTTCTGTGTTATGTCTGGTGCTGATGTGTGGGTCTATTTCTGTCTTTGCAAAAAACACTGCAAGAGATCAGTCCCATCACCATCCAATCAGCATTTATTAGTCTGGTAGAAATGCACTTGTGTGGCAGAATTAACAAAAAGCAAAAAAAACGGAATAATTACAGGTATGTGGGACAGAGACGGGTGGGGATGTCATGCTGAGAGGAGGGGAGGGTGTTGTCAAAGTGTGCCTGCAGGCCCTGAAGGAAGAGGAGAGGAGGAGGGGGGAGGAGGAGAAGGAGGAGGAGGAGGAGGAGGAGGCTGGGTGGCTTAACAAGGAAAAGCAATAAAAAAAAATGTGGTTCTGCATTAAAGAGCACCTACTTCCTTTTTCTGCACAGCCTGCCGACATGTGACGGCGTGCACAGCGACTGTCACACACGAAAGCGCGCAGATGCATCACATACACACACGTACACACACACACACGGTCACACACCTAAGTCAGGGGTGTGCCTGAACGTTTTCTGCGAGTATTAGTTCAAATACACGTTGTAACTGCACAACAATGGGTTATAAATCTCGTTTACGGCCGCGTCCCTGCGACTCCAGAAGACACACACGAAGAACTTCAGGCCACAGCAGGACTTTTAGACACTTGAGGTTCACACTCAAAACACTCACAGTCAGGCATAGAAACAGCCATTAACGGGCTGGCGGAACTTTCCATGGGCCTGCCAACTCGAGGCACCAACACGCCTGGCATGCTAATACAGGCACGTAAAGTTAACTCGGTGTGTGTGCATGTTTCATGCATGCGTGTCAAGTCCTTCCTGTGTGTGTACAGGTGCGCGCAGGATCGGCCGTGCGCCTCGTTTCGATTCCAGCGTCACTTTTCCTGGCAGATATGAAAACCGACGAGAAACGAGGCTTATTTCTGGATTCCAAACATTTTAACCTCGTCGCGATCTTTCTGTTCCGGCACCTCCGACACCTTCCGTCGCCGCTGTCGAGACCTTTAAATGACACCGAGAGACGAGCGGGCGACGTGCCCATCAGCTGGCAGGGGAAGTTTCTAGTGAAGTCACCCGACGCATCATGTGTCGTCCTACAATCCTCAAAAACATCTCAAACACGACACACGCGCCTGCCAGGACATCGTTTTGGACATGATTGACTGATTCAGTGCATCAGAACACTCTGGAAACTCCTGCTTAGAATTTCTTTTGTGCCTCAATAATCATTTCTTCTTCTTTGAGGTGCCAAAAAGTGAGAGAGTTTTTTGTAGATTCGATGATTAATCTGAATAGTGTGTTTACCCTGCAGTACGGAAAAACTAATATTTGCATTCCGACTACTAATAATACCTGCTGAGAGAGACTTGTTGAGACCCGTCATGAAGGTGTGGAACCGATGTTATTGTTTGTAATATACCCTCGCATAAAAAAACACTTCCAGTTACGTGCTAAAGAAAAGTGTTAGGAGCTTTTATTGATTTTAAATCATACATAAACAAGTCAGATCCCAGTCACCAAAAAATGACTGAGCTCATCTGACAGGAGACTCTCTGCTTCGTGAAGGGAGCGGAGGACAGGGCCAGAAAGGAAAAAGCCGTGGAAAAGGAGACGGGAGGAGGAGGAGGAGGAGGAGGAGGAGGAGGAGGAGGAGGGAGAAGGAGGGAAGAGAAGTTGAAAGGCTTCTTTTATCTTCTTCTAAATCAACTGTCAACAATGCAGGAAATTATCAAGGGAGACAAGAAAAAAAAAAAAAAGAGGGAGACGGTGTTCTAGAGAGCAGGAGAAGCAGGGAGGGAAGGGGGGAGGGGAGGGAGGGAGGTGGTCGAAGGGGGGGGGAAGACAGGAGGAGGAGGAGGAGGGTAAACATTACAGCTCTGTGCCAAGCAAACATAAGATGCTGGGATACTTCAACAAAACCACCGTTCATATGGGGAGAGAAAAGCCATCATGAAACTAGTGGGGGGGTGAGGGGGGGGCAGGAGAGACTCGACGAGAAAAACAGACAGATTGGAAAGCTGAGGAATGGAAAGTGAAAGCAACACGACGACTCAGACAACCAGCTGCAGCCACTAAATAGGACAAAGTCGGGGCCTTTTTTTTTAAGGTGTGGGGGGGGGGGATGTTTGTTTCTGTTTTACACATGCATGCAGCTCAGACTTGCTGTGTGGTGTGTGCACAGTGTGGTGCACGGAGCCCACAGGGTCAGCTCATTTTCAATCAAGCAGCAGACGAACAGCAATGGCACCACACTGCAGGTGTGAAGCACCTTAAACTCAGAGTTTCATCTGACGAATCGAATCATAGCTGCAAAGTTTCCCCCGCCGGGACCGACAAAACGCATAGTAACTCAGTGGTATTTTACTGTGAAGAGCCGGCAGCCTTAAGTCTGTGTACTTTAGGAGATACTCAACAGCAGCAGGCAAATATAACCATCTGCTTTGCCACCGGAGGAGAAAAAAAAAACACCCTATGCGGCAGCACAGGCAAGAGTGGGCAGAAGTCCTGCCTCAGCACCTCTGGGTGTCTTCCTCCCCCAACGCCAAATCACCGGCCCCCCTATAGGAGCCCCTAGGAGGAGGCGGTGGGTTCACTTGACCAGACCACGCTTTAGCTACAATAACACTGAAGGCAGCGCTCTTTCTGGGAAGGGAAGCACACCTGTTGCGTCCTGGATGAGCAGATGGGACCAGTGACAGCAGACAGAGAGCAGCAGCAGAGGAACCTCTGCAAACGGGGCCAACTGGAGACCATCACGTGGCTGTAATCAGCGCGTCCAAACCACAATTAGGGGCGATGATTTGCAGACAAGGTCAGATTTGCGCGCAATATATGCCAAATAAACAGAAAGATTTAAAGACCGAGCAGACCGCGTCGCAGTCGCTTCTGCACCAGTGTTCAGAGCATCAATCATGCGATTATTCGCATTCAATGTCATTATTATCTGCTTGATTTGTAATATATCTGTTAAGAAAAGCAGCAAATACAGCTTCCTTGGAGTTCCTGCGGCTGTTCCTTCATCGGATGCTTAAATGTAGCCATCGGAGGGGATTTATCACAGGGGTTTCTACTTCTTCGTCTCTATTTCACAAGCTCGCACACACTTTCCAGGGCAGGATTGTTTTGTCTGCGTAACTCTAGAGCTCCGCCAGCTTGTGTTCCCCGACACACAAGCACTGCTCAGTAACACTACCCGGCGGATAACATGTTCTAGGTTACTGGTCAGACACATAAGCATGCAACGTACAAAAGGCGAGCATCATCCTGCCCGGGCGCTGACCCCGTTTCGACCGGGCGCACCAGCAGGTTCGGAGCGCGAGCCGGCGCAGGTACACAACAGTGCATCCAAATTCTGTTTAACAATTCATAATTCTTCATGAAATAGGTGAAAAATCTTCCTTTTTGCACCAACATATTCACAGAATCAGGGGTAATTCTTTGCTTCAGCTCGAGGTACAAAGCAGTTCGTTTTCACCTTCACATAAAGGAAAAAACTGTGTCTATCTGTCACTAAAAAAAACCCCAAAATAACCGTTACCTCGACATAATGTGAATGTTTTGATTCTTTTTTTTTGATGCCGTCAGCATTCAAGGTCTCTGCTGTGACAAAGAGAAGCAGACAAATGAAACGAAGGGCTCCACCGGCCGCGCTGCCGCGTCGGATTGAACAGCTGTGCAGGCAGTGACATCCCATCACACTGACGGACACGAGTGTGTGGGCTGCGCCGGGTAACAAAGCTGGTTACAGAACGCAGGTTGTTAACTTATATAAAGTGTTATCCAACCCCTTCACCTATTCAAGGGGGGGGGGGGAGGAAAAGGCGACCACAAAAGTTTCTCTCCTCCCACCTGACGTTCTTCTGTCATTCTTTTTCTTTTGTTACATTACAGACTCAAATATGCACTAAAAGACATTTTTATAAACTGCAGGGAAAAAAAAAAACGTCAGAAGGAGAAGGAGAAACTCGCTCGAGAGCAAATCCCTGCTTACATTCAGCTGTCGTACATTCTCCGGCAGTCTCAGCGCTTTACACAAAGCTCAGATTCAAAAAACAGAAAGATATTCAAGACTCCAAAAAGAAAATGAACAATCTACAAAAACACGAAAAAACTGAAAGCGTCTTCTTCCTCTGGCTGAATCTGCTCTAAACAGAAAATCAGCACAAGAGGCCTTTTCATAACTTTTCAAATGCCAGCCTGTGAGCTTTGTTTACATTCTTATTGTGTATAAATGGTGAAGCCAAAGAGGCTTAACTTTCAGAACAGCGTACAGCGATATAAACCTCATTCAGCTCGTGTTAAGAAGGATCCGGGTGTCGTGCTGGACCGATGAAACCACCACTTTCATTTGGAAATGCGATTGGGATCGGTGGGAGGCCCCCGAAAACTTCTCACACGCGCATATTTGACACCACTTGATCCTCGGTTTGCAGCAGAACATTACAAAATCCCTCAGGAGCCTCAGCAGTTATTTAACCATAGGTGGCAATGAGGAGGCGGGGGGGGCAAGGAGGTCAAGACCCACAATCAGTCCCAAAAAAAAAACATTCAAAAATTGAATCAGATGCAATTCAAAGTGCTGACAAAGTCGACACGATGCGTTTTTCAGGATCGAGTCACGGCTGAGAGGCGTTTGGTAAATTTCCAGGCAATTCCCTGGAAAGAACAGGAGGAAAGGTGGCCATCATCGGCCTTTATTGGTAAGCTACTTGGAAAAATCAAAAATGTGTCACGCATTTTTCAGCCACTGAGCAACATGAAACTCACTCGCAGGTGTAAACGCACAGAGCTGGAATGAAACCAGAGAGAGAAAAAGGAAGCAGGACGGGCTTTCCCAAATCTGAGACAACGTCTCATCAGTCTGGGTGAAGATCACACTCAATAAAATCAGAATCGCTTTCAAACTCGTCCTCACTTCCTAATAAAGGACTGCTTTTTGTTTTTTTTTTTTTATTATCATTGCTTGCTGGGGTCCAATTAGAGCTGCACTTCCCGGCGTCCATCCCTTTGCTTACTGTCCACAGTCTAACCTGTCTGCGAGCCAAGACTGCCGATGCTGCTGTTGACTTGCAGAAGCCCAATAAATTGCTCATTCATGCACCGCCGACAGAATTCCTTCGCACTCTAAACCTAAACACACCTTTTCAGCTGGAAGCCAGCGCCATTCATCCCCCAACCCCCAACCCCGCAGCAACGCACCCCCCCCCACCCCCCACCCCCAACTACCCCTCCCTCCCCTTAAAAAAAGGAGTAGGATATCAGTTCTTCACAGGAAAAAAAAACTGCATGGCCACATCAGCCTTTTCACTGAAAAAAAATGTCATCTGACGTCATGTATTTGGGATCAGATTTCCCCGTCGCCTCGTTTACTCTCATCAACCAAAGGTGTGTGTGTGGTGTGTTTGTGTGCGTGTATGTGTGTGTGCGCGCGCACTCTCCACAGCCTCCATTCTCCAACGTGCCCATTGGATCCAGAGCGCACAGCATGGGGGCGACGTGTTATGCGACTCCCCCCGAGTCATAGCGCCACTTACGCCCCCCCCCCCCCCCCCCCCCCCCCCTCACCTCTCTCCTCCTCACCTCCGCCGCTAATGATGACAGCGGGACAATTAACGGCGCTGCCCCGTTATCAAACAAAGCGGCGAGAGATCGACTTTAGTCTCTCCCAAAAAAAGGAGTCAAAAATAATAAAGCCAGTCCTCCTCCTCCTCCTCTTCCTCAGCGGTGATGAGTTAAATAACAGCTGCCTGTCGTGTCACGTCGGTGCGCGAGAGGGGGGGAGGGAGGGGGGAGGGGGGGTCGGAGGGAATCGATAATCGATCGCTTGGAGCGAGAGACCAATGTTTGATTTCCACGTCTGCATCTGAGAGGCTGAGAGAGAGAGAGAGAGAGAGAGAGAGAGAGAGAGAGAGAGAGAGAGGCTGGCTGGAAGGAATGCTAGGATATGCTGGAGTTGGGATTTTTCCTCCTCCAAACTCCTTTTTGCTGCAACCTCACACAAACTCCACACAAACCGGCCACCAAACTGCCCCTTTAACGATCCCCAACAATTGCCCCCATGCATTTTAGCCCCCTATAGTGTCAAATCAATGATTTCGCAACCCCCCCCTCCCTCCCTCCTCTGTCAAATCTCCCTGCCTCAGCATCTTCCACTCCAAGTTACTTTCCAGCTATAAAAAAAAGTGCTCATTTCCTGATTTTTGCGCGGCCAACGACGAGAGCGACTCTTTCCACAAACGCGAGCCGCAACGCCACAAGTGCGATCGGGAAAGAAAGGAGGCAGCGGGAGAAGGGTTTTTCTCCTGTTGCGCACTCACTCCATCCGAAGTCCTCGGAGACAAAAACACATTCTTTCGTGAAAAGCGGAGAGAGGAAAAAAAAAACAAAAAAAACGGGACGGCAGCGGGGGCAAGACTCCAAACGCACTACCCCGACGCTCGGATCGGGCTGAAGAAGTCGCACGATGGTCCCTAGTTTTATTTCCTCGTTGTTCCAGAATTAACGGGCAAAATCTGTCTCAGGAAAAGTTTCGTTTCCCCCCCTCCTCCTCCTCCTCCTCCTCCACAGCAGCAGCAGCAGAGCGGCAGTTTTCCTTTTTCCTTTGCGTTGGCCAAGTGGCCCAGACTGCCGGCGTCAGCGCTCGGGCTCTCCAAACTCACCCACAGACACGCACTTTGTAAAAAACTTTTTCGACATCGGCCCCGTCGGCCCGGCTCGTCGGGCCGCGTCGCGCCCCGAGGAAGAAGTGCGAAAGAACTCACCTCGCTGTAATAAAATGGTCTTCAAACAGACGGAGCTGCGCGTTTTTTTATTCCCAGGGTCGGCTCTCTCCTGTCTGCTGGCGCGGCGCGACGCGTACTGGGAGACTCCGCCATGTCAATCAAAACGCGACGCACATGGAGGTCAGAGCCCGCCTCCTTTTTACCGTAATACCCGCTGCGCACCCACAAAGACACAACACGAAACTCGTCCTTTCTATCGCGCTTCTCCCTGTCAGGATGAGGAATATCAACAGGATTATTTTAATTAAAAGTTGATATTTTACACGCAAAAAAACCCTGTGTTTTTTATCCAATTTTTTTGCGTCAAATCTTTGTGATCTTTTTCTTTTTTTTGGTAAAAATATGAATAATTGTGTTTTTAAAGGCATTTGGACATTACATCAGATGCATAGAGTTATTTTCCCAAACAGCCAATCAATAAAGGTCTCGTCAAAACGTATTGACAGCTGACCAAAGTGACAGTCTGTCACGACAAAATACAATCACTCGAGATTTCAGTTTGTTTTGTTGGCACAAGTCTTAGAGTCCCTTTAAAACAATGCTTTGTCTATAGAATGAGAGAGAAAACACACAATGACAGAACAGATCGTGACTGATGTGGTTTAAACTTTGGTTCAATCAGTGTGACAATGAAAATCTTTCTCATCATGGCTCCAATGTTTCCCTGTTATGCATCGTTTCATTTTATTTTGTCAGGAAAAGAAGAAATGTTCATGGAAAAAGGTTCAAAACTTTTACATTTTCTATTATCTTTACACATGTAAGTACTCTTATTGTCAAGTGTTGTGCTTTCTAAGGATTTCTCTCACTAAATAGTCATCATAGCTAATTAAAAGTTGAAATGATAGGGTTATTTTTACTGTGTGATCATTTTCAATGCTTCAGGCAGAACCTCTGACACTTTGATCATGTTAAGTGAGTCAAATCTCCATGAAAGCACCTCCGACTGCTCCCATCAGTCCCTCTGGTGGCTGCATGGAAACGTAGCAACCTTCAGCTTAAAGGTCCAAAGTGTCTCAGGTCCAGGAAACACAGAACAATACCAAGTGATTCCTGGAAGAAACGTCCAGCTCACGTTAATCTGTCAGGACTCTCTTCAGCTCCAGGATTCTTGTCCTCCTGTGTCTTGTTCAAGACAAGATATGCAGCAAACTGCTTCTAGATTTTATCTCTCTCCCCCCCGACTGTGTATGTGTTCCTTCCTTTGGATGCATTACAGCGCAATTACATGTATACACAGGGTCGCTTTTATCTGTGCGGCAAATTGTTCGGGCGTGCTGGTGCTTGAAATTGGGGGAATTAATGCCAACGAGTACATGTTGGGATCAGAGCATTTAACCTTTTTCTGCGCGCCAAACACATAATTGAAATAGTTCCATCACAAAACCCGCACGTCTCAGATCTGATGAGAGCAGTTCCTGGAGAAAGGCCGTCAGAGATGAATTTCAATCGTCGGACACAGTGATCCGACTGACCCCCACGTAAAGATGGACATAAATCACAGCCAGTCGCTCCTTCACAGCCTCAGAGGGGAAATTCTTGATTTGTAAGCGAATAATATCCAACGAAACAGATACAACTTTCTGGTTTTGCAATGACGTACGCTAAACAACAGGCTTTTTTGTGTACGTCATGATATCCATCAGTCATGCACGTTTGTTTCCAACGTTAATCCTGGGAGTAGCATCGAGTAGACAAACTCAAACACACTCATTGCCCTCAAGTTCTTGATTTCCCTCTGCTGGCACAAACTCACATATAGCCACACCCTCTCATAGAGTCGCATTCCTGCGAGTGCACTGAGAAAACAGCCACTGGTGTAATTGGAAGAAACTAAAAGAAAATGAGGGCAAATGTGCCCACGAGGAAGAAAAACTGATGTTTACTGTCTTCGAAGAGTGACTGACATGACACACACAAACAATTCAAGACTACTGAAGCGAAATATTGACTTAAAGTCTAAAGGTCAGGGTTTGGTGTGAAGGAGGAGTCCAAAGAAATGTCTCAAAATAGGCCGAATTCACATTTTAAAGGATGAAATGCACCAAATCAAAAAGTAATTAAGTAGTCTTTTAAATACTGAAGCTTTATATGCGGTTGGTTTGTTGAAACAGCTCAGTTGTTTCCATTCTCTGAGGCACAGCTTTCTTGCTTCTGATGGAAATGTTTAGAAGTATCTGGCACAAACTTCCCGCTGTATGTTTGATAAACTCCACTTAGCAGCAGTCAAAATACTCCGTTTTTTTTTCTTTAACCAGTTTGGGAACGCTTCAATTATGCTGACAAGAATACCAAAATAAAACCAAGTGATACAATTGAAGGGTTTTTTTTCCTCTTCCAATCCACCAACGGGGCAAATGTGCCGTATGTTTCTGTCCTCGGTCCATATAGTTTCCCATTGTAAAATAAAATGCATTAACAAAGGAAGAGATGTAGATAAGGAGAAGCAGATGAGTTTGGGAAGGGCTTAGACATTTTAAACAAGTGAGCGGCGAATTGTGCAACAGGGGCTGTAACTCAATATCAAGACGATGTTCCCACGATTTCGCACAGTGGAACTTGTGTATGCTGAGTCGTCACATGCGATCGCTCCGTCCATTAGAAAAACAAACCCCCCCCCCAAAAAGCTCTCTTGATTTAAATAACTCTGCTCGCAAGGTTAAAGTGGGACAACCTTGAGTGACGTATTGGACTTTTACAGACAGTCAGTCATTAGATTAGATCCGCGGAGGAGAGCGGATGAGGAAAGACTGGAGGGAGCAGATCTTGGAGCTGCGCTGCAGCTATTTCCCCTGTAAGTCAGGGCCAGGGCTCCACAACCACCAGATGTTTACCACCAACCCAGCTGCTTTCCCTCTCTTCCCCTCTTTCTCCTCATCTCTCCTTCTCCGATTTTTTCGCTCTCCGAGGCTCTTTAAACCAAGCCCTCCCTGTAATCATGCACACTCAGTTCACCAGAGGTCTTTGAAGTAAATGGAATGTGTCCAGCCATATGATAGCATGCACTGTATATTCTTGAAGCAGATCGAAAGCAAAGAGGAGAAAGCGGGAAAAGAGATTGTTGGACGGCCGCCAGCTCTTCGGTGTGGTTTTGTAGACGTTAATTATGGCCTCGCTCGTCTCTTGCATCGTCCACACGTGTGTGTGTGTGTGTGTGTGTGTGTGTGTGTGTGTGTGTGTGTGTGTGCGTGTGCATATGTTTGCAGAAATGCTTGTCTGAGACAGCGGGTGACTGATGATAAGATGCGTCTGGCTGCAGAGAAGACAAAACATGATGTATGAGAGTTTTTGCTTGTGTGTGTGTGTGTGTGTGTGTGTGTGTGTGTGTGTGTGTGTGTGTGTGTGTGTGTGTGTGTGTGTGTGT
>JAUESE010000057.1:8112197-8124922 GCA_032274725.1 Malacoctenus triangulatus | reverse complement strand
ACACACACACACACACACACACACACACTCACACACGTTTTTTCTGCCATAGTTCCCCGGTGACAGCGTCGTGACAGGTCGAGGGAGGATCAACGGGAGGCTGGTTTACGTCTTCAGCCAGGTACATACATTTTTTTTTAAACATACAAACCTGACTTGATTTCATTCAGCGTTTTTGCTGATTGTCCTTCTTTGCTTCTCTCAGGACTTCACTGTGTTTGGTGGCAGTTTGTCAGGAGCTCATGCACAAAAGATCTGTAAGGTAAACATCGTCTTGACACCCTGCATCGTTTGTGTCAGTCCTTTTTTTACCTGCACTCCCTTTTAAACAAGCCTCCTCACACAGATTATGGACCAGGCCTTGACGGTCGGGGCGCCCGTCATCGGACTGAATGATTCCGGAGGAGCTCGCATCCAGGAAGGAGTGGAATCTCTGGCTGGATACGCAGATATCTTCCTCGTACGTTGAGCCGTAAAGTTGACTGTATACAGAACAACCTGCACTGACGTCGTCTCCTGACACCATAGCAGTGCTTAAGTTTAATTTATTTTCCTTTTCTCGTTTTTCCAGAGGAATGTGTTGGCTTCAGGAGTCGTCCCTCAGATCTCCCTCATCATGGGTCCCTGTGCAGGAGGAGCCGTCTACTCGCCCGCCCTCACAGACTTCACCTTCATGGTTAAGGTGTGAACTGACACGGTTTCATCTCATTTCAGAGAACATGACTATAAAACTCGAGTGTCATCATCGCAGCAACACGCTGACTTTTGTGTACGTGTGCGTAGGACACTTCCTACCTGTTCATCACAGGACCTGACGTCGTGAAGTCTGTAACCAATGAAGACGTGACTCAAGAGGAGCTCGGTGGAGCCAAAACCCACACGTCTGTGTCCGGTCAGTTCCTCATTCAGACATCTTTGTCTCACAGAACAATCCCACTGTTTCTCTTTCATCAGCGTTGTTTCTGTTCGATGAACGTTTGCTGTTGTCTTCCCAGGAGTCGCTCACCACGCGTTTGAGAATGACGTCGAAGCGTTGCTCAACATGCGCGAGTTCTTCAACTTCCTGCCGCTCAGCAATCAGGACCCGGCTCCGATCAGGGAGTGTCACGACCCCATGTAACCACGCACGCTCGGACTGCAACCATCACTTCACCCAAGAAGAGATCATCAGTGGGTTTTTCCCCTCTTGATCCGTCCCATGTGCTCCTTCTCTTTCAGGGATCGTCTGGTGCCGTCTCTGGACACCATTGTCCCGTTGGAGTCGACCAAAGCCTACGACATGCTGGACATCGTTGCAGCAGTATGTGCACAGAAATCCTCTCTGCTGTACTTTATATGAAGGACCACAAACAAAGCAGTTTGAGCCACATGTTTGACTCCACAGCAACTTTGTGTGAAACTCTTTTGCTCAGATTGTGGATGAAGGAGACTTTTTTGAAATCATGCCCAACTACGCTAAGAACATTGTGGTGGGATTCGCCCGTATGAATGGACGCACTGTCGGCATCGTGGGTAATCAGCCCAAAGTGGCCTCGGGTGAGTAAAACGACCTGCAGGTCTCCAGACGAACAGATGGAGCCTCAGCGAGCCAGCTGTGATGTCCTCCTCCTCTTCCTCTCCTCCTCAGGGTGTTTGGACATCAACTCGTCCGTGAAGGGAGCTCGCTTCGTTCGCTTCTGTGATGCTTTTAACATTCCCATCATCACCTTTGTGGACGTCCCAGGTTTCCTGCCAGGTACAACCCCCCCCCCAGCATCTCTCTGCATGCCTCAGAGGACTCCAGCTCACATTAGTGTAGATTAATAGCCTGTGTTCCTCCGGCGGGCCTCCACGCTGCCGCTCTGAATAAACCAATTAGCTGAACGATCGGTTTATTTGCGTGATGTTATTGTCACAGAGGGATCTCTGCACAGCTGAGGACAACTCGTGGCTGGCATGTGTTCTGTTGCACACATGCAGGTTTTTTCTTTGTCTGAAGCATTTTTGCTGAAGCTTTGATGTGAACAGGCACAGCTCAGGAGTACGGCGGCATCATCAGACACGGAGCCAAACTGCTGTTCGCCTTCGCCGAAGCCACCGTCCCCAAAATAACCATCATCACCCGAAAGGTGCGTGAGAACAAAAACGTGGACGTGACTTCGAAGCGATCAGATTCCCAAGACTCTGAAGAGGAAACTCAGCTGCAGGTTTTAAACTCTGTGCCTCTGTGTGGCAGGCGTACGGAGGAGCTTATGACGTGATGAGCTCCAAACACCTGAGAGGGGACGTGAACTACGCGTGGCCCTCGGCTGAGGTGGCCGTCATGGGCGCCAAGGTACAAACACGCGCCGACGTCCTCTTCGTGCGACGGTTTGCTGCTTTCCCTTTGATCTAACGGTCTGTTTATTGTCGTTCAGGGCGCTGTTCAGATTATTTTCAGAGGTAAAGAAAACCAGGCCGAAGCAGAGGCGGAGTATGTGGAGAAGTTTGCCAACCCATTCCCAGCTGCCGTCAGAGGTAGAGAGAGAGAAATCTCAACTACATGAATCCTTCATTTCTACCTCGTTTTAAATGGTTTATACCGACGACACGCACGCGCCTTCTCTTTCAGGCTTTGTTGACGACATCATCGAGCCGGCGACCACTCGCAAGAAGATCTGCGCCGACCTGGAGGTGCTGGCCAGCAAGAAGCAAGTCAACCCCTGGAAGAAGCACGCCAACATTCCTCTGTGAAGCGCCCGCAGGCCGTTTCCACATCAACGCCACCGAGAGGCGCTCGGCTCAGACTTTGTCTCGCACCGCGTCCACGCCCAACAGGACTGAACGGGTTCTGTGTAACCGACACCTGTGGAAAGAGTGCCCCGCCCATTTCACTGCGTCTCCTCGCCGTTCACCACTCCACTCAAAGGAGCGAGTAAAGACCACTCCCCTGATGCGTTTTGAAGCGTCAGCCTCACCACCGGTTTCTTTAAACGCTGTTAGTCGAAGGATTCGGAGGAAAACTCGGTGCCCTGTCACTGGAATCTACTTCAAATTTAGACCCGTTTTGAATGTCAGCAGCGACCATGTTGGCCACCACGATTCAAGATCACAGTCAATTCAAAATTAATAATAAACATTATGCAACTCTGTAGTGGAAAAACAAATGTAGCCTGTAGTAATGTACAGTTTGACGTACTATATTTAGTTGCGTTTTTTTCTGAAGCACTTGCTGTGTGTGGAGCCCCTCCTCCCCCTCTCCCCCCCCCCCCTGCCTTTTGGTCAAGATGAGTATTCCCAACAACCTGGAACTGTGCCTTCTCTCTGTGTGGCAGCGTCGCTCTCTCTGCCATCTGTAAAATAAGTCATGGACTCGACACTCTTTGGATTCGAATTTCCATCCGGCAGTGTGTAATCGTTCCTATTTGTAGTCATCACCCGTGTTTGATCTGACAAATACAAATGACGTGATTCTGAATGAGTTGTGTGCTGCTTTTATGTCCAGCGTGCGCGTGGATATTTAGAGCCTCTCCATTACTGGAGCCCACGTTCCTGTTTGAAAGATGGTGGCCATGAGCCAGAAGGCTGCATGTTTATCATCCATCAATCTTGTGTCATTTATCAGGAAAGGGCTAATAGGAGCTGCAGCTTATTGAAGCCAGTTCTGGGTTAAAGGGTGTAAACTCGGGATGTGGCTCCAGTCTGTCACATCTATGAAACATGAAGCAGCAACGTGAAACTGGCTCAATGGCTAAATATCAGTTTTATATTTCATTTAACCCTTTTTTCTAATCATAGTTTCTGGCCTTCACAAGGCAGAAACTCGTGCCAGTTGAGGCATTTTCTGTCTTTGATTTCTCCACAAATCGAATCCTGGTTTCACAAGCTCGTAACCGGCAAGTGTCGCTTTGTTTCAGTCGTGATAAATTCCATCTGCCGACACGTCCAAAAACGTAGCTGCTACATTTCGTTTGCCGACTCTGTCCTAAAGAAGTACGACTTGCACGTTCCTGCTGTTCCAGATCAAGAGCAAACTGTCAAGAGCGCTGCCAAGCCAAGAACTCTCTCCCAGGGCTACGAAGTGAGAACAAACTCTGGTTTGTATATCGATTACAGATTTTATTTTATTAAAAAGAATTTTAGGTTCACAGAAAAAGAAGAACAGGCTTTTTTTTTTAGTGTATTTTTGGGCAACTGATGTCAACTGCACTGCAGAAAAGATCCAATTGTCTCTTGATATTTACAGGACGGCCGAACCAGCCAACGAGTGAAGGTCCGTAAATGATTGATTAACCAACCGAGGGGTGAATAAACGTTAATGGCTGGAAACATTCAAAACACATTCAAAGAAACCTGTCAGACACAAAAGATCCATCACTGCACTGGATATGAACGATGAGAAAACACCTCTGGAGTCGGTGAAAATGGTTTTCACCTTTTAAAGTGAAAGGGGAGAGAAATAATCTGCTGTAATACTGAACCTCCGAATGATTACAATCAGACCATACAGCGCCTATAAGCTGGTAACCGTTGGATACGGGTTACAGGTGTGACGTCAGGGAAGGGGGCTGGAATATACTGTAAGTATGTAGGCCACAATTTGGCAACAAACAAGATACATATTCAAGAAAAGCTGTACAAACATCAGACAAAACAAAAACACACTTGATTTAAAACTTTAGTACTAAAGCTACAGAATTGAAAATATGTTTATTGTCTTTTTTTTAAAACTTTTTTTTACTTTAAAAAGTTGTTATTCGGGGTGTGTTTGTGTGTGTGCAGAACGTTTCAGAGAAGGGGGGGGCGGGGGGGGGTCATGTCCAAGGTCGCTCCAACACTCGCTTCGACACCACACAAGACGGTTCCATCACGTCCTCCTGGCCTCCAACCATCGTCAATACTTTACACTCATCACATCACACACCAGCACCATCACACGCACACACACACACACATACACACAAGGACTCAGAGATGGTGAACAGAGAGATAAGAGGGGGGGGGGGGCGGTGGGCCGTATTAGGGAGCAAAGATATAGAACATTTAGTACTGAAATCCTCTGGGCTGGATTCTCCCGAATGGATCGAAGTGCAACACCAAAAGAAGAAGGGGGGGGCGGGGGGGCTGTACAGACTGTTACGCTGCTCTGTGCTGCTGACTGGAAGCCGAAGCAAACAACTGTACATCTGTGACACGGGGGAAATGTAAAAACAGCAAGTGCTCATTGGCCGGCTGCAGGGCGCCATCAGAGCGACCGCGAACACGGGCTAAACCGACGGGCTGCAGAGGAAGAGGAGGAGGAGGAGGAGGAGGAGCGGGACGAAGCTCTGGAACGACTCAGACCAGACTGAGGATCCTCCAGAGCGTGTCCTCGCTTCCTGGTGAGATCCAGCCGGTGTGGGATCCAACCGCGGAGCCTCTTCACACGCGCTTCCACCGCGTCTTATAGAAAGAGGAAAGTACTTCAACAATGCTTTTTTTTCTTCTTCTTCTCCAGAGTTTGATTGGCAGGCAGTCTGTGTATGAAACCCCCTCTTCTGTTTACACCTGATATGGATCCTGATCTCTGGATCTTTTTCCACAACCAGATCAGAACATGGGCATGGTGAATCCCTGGAGCGAAGGAGAAGAGGGAGAGTCAGAAAAGAAGAGAGAGAGAGTCCACTGGAGGGGCGAGACAGAGACGCTCCTCACTCACCGACTCGTCCTCGATCATCGCTGCGGAGTCGAAGAAGTCCGGTCTCAACTCTGCTCGCTCCCGTCTGTTCCGTGATGGCGGCTGGAAGATGGAAACGAGCACAAACGCGTCAGACTGGAGCTGGAGAATCAGGCCTGGATCCCCCTCAGCAGTGAGCGATTCTACTGACCAGGTCGATCACCATTGTGTCTTCAAACTCCTCGTTCATGTCCTCCAGTTGGCCCCGCGATGACATCATCACGTCCTCAAAGATCGGCTCGGCGTCGTCCTCCATCAGACCGCGCCTAACGGGAGAAATGCAGATTCGAGTTACGTGTCCAAGATCTGTACGTTCTGTCGCACATTCAAAAGCCACTTTTGAACTTACACAGTCTGCCGGACGCCCTGATTGCTTCGTGACTTGATGTAGTTCATGCCCGTCCGGTCCTTCCTGTTTACCTCCTCCATTTTCTGTTGGCCGAGCCACGACATCTGCATCTGAGGACTGAGGACAGAAGGCGCTTAATCCCCCACTCAGGCTACGACCGGTGTCTGGAGAACGAGCGTGTGTTTTCCTGTGTTCATCCACAAAAAGGTGCATCGGCTCACTTGTGCACGAAGTCGTTCTCGGATCCCGGCTCCGAGTCGGGGTCGGGCATGTGTTCTGCTGGTCTGTTCTCTCGGAGGACTGTCGAGGTGAGCTGAGGTGTCTGCAGCGCCCCCGGTGTCTGGAGTGTGTCATTACGTAACATCCACGAGCCCTCCACGCTACTCTCTTCTGAAGAAACGCACAAAAAAAACCCACAGGTTACAAAAACACAGCGAGAGGAAACGGAGCGCGTGGCTCTGCCTGTGACGGATCGACTCGGGCGGCGCGGCGCCGTCGGCTCACCCTCGATGCGTTTCTTGTGCACCGGCGGCCGCCCCTTCTTGCTGCGCACCGAGCCGGTCTTGCTGCTGGAGCCCGACGTGACGGACATGTGGTCCTCGTCTCCGCCCGTCAGCAGGCTGTTCCTGTAGGAGATCAGCGGCAGCCACACGTCCTCCCGGCGCTCCGACATCGACTCTGACATGAACTTCTCCAAGTAAGAGTGTCTGTGGAGGACGGTTGTAATTTGACATCACGTGATGTTCGAAACAAATGCGAAAAAAGGAGTAGGAACCAAAAAAAATGCAAAGAGAGTGCTTACACCGTCTTTTTGTCTTGACGGATGAGTTTAGAGGAGAATTCACTCAGGACCTCCAGGAAGGCCAAGTTGATGGGAGGAAACTCGGGTCCTCGAGGATTCTGGTACTTGAATGCAAACTCTATTCCATCCCTGATGAGACAGAGTGAACATGTGAGTTACTAAGAAGCAAATTATTATCAAATACTCCTTAATGGCATTTTTTATGCAGCAGATCCAATCAGATCCCTGACATCCTTCATATCTGACCACAGCTGATGATGATGAAGTTATTATCTCACTTGTGCAACGTGGCCACAGCCTCTCTGGTCTTGATCTGATCCAGGCCGAAGGTCAGGGCGAAGCGGCGAGCCAGCTCCTTGATGCCGCTCACGTGGGACGACGTCCGGTCCAGGTTGGGGCCCTGATCCTGCAGCAGCTCGTTGAACAGCTGCGATCACACCAGACGAGGACGGCGATGAGCACCAGAGAGGGTGGGAAAAAAGAGGAGGGGGGGGAGAGGGGGCGGAGTCACCGACTCACCTGCTGCAGACTGAGGATGAGCGTCTTGGCACACAGGATCTTGTCCGTCTGCCTGGTTTTACTGAGCGTCTCCTTGATGATGTCACCGTAATCGTTGTAATACTGAGGCAGAGAAACAGGGAACAAAAAGTCTTATTCGCCTCATTTGCCACAATGTAGAAACAGTTGACCCGTGTGATATTGAATGAAAACAAATCAAGTTGTCGGTTATCTTTTCGAACACACACCTTCATGTAGTGTTTGAAGATGTCAGCAGCAGCCGGCATGTCTACGATGTCGTAGATGATGAGTTTGCAGAAAGCTGCGAGCAGGTTTCTCCTTTTGTGAAGAGCTTCGATCTTGTTGGCCTCGTCCTCCTCGTCTCCCTCTGCAGCCACCACAACATGAGAGGTTTATGGTTGAATCAGTTCAGCTCGATCATTTTGGACGACTTCTAATCTCTTCACTCGTCCTCTTCAATCATGTTTTTGAATCCTAAACAAGACTACGGTGATCCTCGCGGTGCTATAAATCATGATCTTATCAGAGACGCGCTCCCTCGCTCTCACCCATGCTCTGGCTCTCATCGTCCTGGTCGATGAACACGTGATCCAGGACAAAGTTCAGCAGCTCGTTCTGCAGCGTGCTGTCCGGGTTGAAGACCAGCGGCTGGAGGCCCTCCCGGCCGCCGGAGGTCAGCTGGTGACTGAAGATCATCAGCAGGTCGCAGAGGAGCATGAAGGCCTGGACGGGAGGCAGAGCGTTTCTTCACACCAGCAGCCAAAGAGATTCAAACTGGACTCTGTTTGGCATCGTGTGCCGGATGCAGTACCTGCTCTTTGACCGGCGTGTTCACGTTTGACAGACACTGCTGACACACGGCCAGGAAAGACTTCACGACTCTCCTCAGTGCGACCAGGTCGTCCTGAAGAGACACAACATCGGTAGACACATGAAGTGATGAAGCACACTCCTCATTTTTGAGAAATACACATTGAAAACAATTTAGTTTTGCTTGATGTTTCAGATATCCCCAGAAAGAAGAGAGAAATAAAAGTATAAAGGTTTGTTTCACAGACAGGAATCCCTCTCGGACATGGCGATATGATCCACAGCTGAGGCCTGAAGTGTGAGTGTCACATTTCCACTTGAGTCCAGAGTAACAAGCTGAGGATCTGAACCCATTTCACACTGTTTAAGTGTTAAATGGGAGAGATCGGGGTGTGACTCCCAGAGCTGCAGCTGTCTGTCAGTGACCAACATTCCTGCACCTGAGCCGCTCGACTGCTCAGAGATACGGATAAGCTGGCGTCCCTCATGGCCACCGATGCTCACAAAGAGCAGCCTCGACCCCCGAGCCCCCCGGACCGGCACAAAGCTCCGCTTAGCGAGGAGGAGTGGAGCACCTTGCTGGGGACTCCTTCTGTGATCTTGACCAGCTGCCAGAGGATGGAGTAGTGGGAGCACTGCAGCGCCTGGACGGCGATCTGCTCCGGCATGGAGCCCTGTTCGATTCCCGCCTTCAGCAGCCGGTAACAGTTCCCGAACAAGTCCCAGCGTGTCAAGTCGTGAGCGCTGAGGAGAAAAAAGCAGAAGTCGGTGCTTTTATTTGTTTTATGCGACAGACCAAGTTGATTTCCTGCTGAAACTGTAATAAAAGCAATACTTTGTTTGAAAAGTTACTGCAAATATCTTACTTGTGGAAGGCTGTGAGTCGTTTGAGGGTTGATAAAACATTGTAGATATCATCATCGTCAGCCTCCTCCGCCTGCAACATCAAACACTCCCGTTTGTACACTACAACAACATCAATGTAACTCAAATAATTAACACGGCGCATAAATACCAAACAGACAAAAACAGCATATGTTGTTACAAATAACTAATATATTTCCTGCTTTTTGAAGTTGGGGCATTTAGCTCAATAAATTTGTGTTTTCGTCGCTCTGTTGTGGTCGCTCATCTGTTTTTATCCTCCAACAGTGTGTGTTGGGTTTTGTAGCGCTGCTCCCATCCATATTGAGAACGTGTGCCTTGAAGTTATTAAATGAAAATGCTTTTTTGGCAAAAGTAGGAAGGAAAAGTACTTACAGATCAAGTAATGATACAAAAATCAAGTATTGGTACAGACAAAGAGAACACTGTGCTGTGCAAGAAAGACCCAAGAAATAAATCAACCTCCAGGAGCCTTTGTTCACCATTTCATGTGTCTGAACCAATAAACTTTGAGAAACACCAGGAGAAATTTCTAATAGTTTTCTCATAATCATGTGCAGTCTGAGGCTCCGTTTCAAAGGCATTCCTCCTTAACTGAAGTCTCCTGCTCGCCGTACCTCTTGCAGCAGGTCTTCGACCGAGTGGGCGAACCGATCGGTCATCTCGTCGATGAGCTGCGACCGAGCGATGTCCACCCGGTTCATGATGGTGTACTCCTCGGAGCAGAGGATGCTGTAGGTCTTGCTGCAGGCCTCCAGCACGTCCGCCTCGATGTGCTTCTCCACCACCAGCCGGATCTGCTTCAGCAGGGCGTCCAGGTGCTTCTCCATGCGCCCGGCGCTGTAAACGTCCAGGTCGAAGAACTGCGGGATCTGCAGCAAGTTGGCGACCTTCTCGGAGTCTGCCTGGTACTAGAAAAGAACGACAGTGAGATAAAAATGAGATAAGTCACAACTAAGAACTTAAAGCTGGCTGAAAAAGTCAAAGAGAGAGAGGCAGACTGATCCGTACTCCACGTTTTGTTTCCGTCTCCCCCGGCCAGCACACTTTCCCAGAGTGGAAAGTATCCAATAACACTTCTCATGACTACACAAGTCACAGAGTGATCAATGATTTCGACAAACAGATCAGTCTTCCAGCCAAGTCATTACCCTTCGCTGGCCTCTCTCGCTGCCACCAGCCTGAAGCTAAGAGGAGCTTTACCTTGGACAGCAGCATCGGCAGAGCCATGATGAAGTGCTCAGTCAGTTTGTTCTTGTCGTCTATCTGGGTCTTCCTCTCTTTGGCTGTGAGGACCTGCAGAGCAACAGAACAAGTCAGAGGAAGCAAAACAATGTTTTAATATTCACTTCATAAGATTTAAAAACATCTTTTATCTGACAGGAGTGTTCGACACAGTTCCTGCAGTGTAAAAATGGTTATTTGCAAAGACAGAAGTGTTTATTTTTGTGCAAACAGTATAAAAAGTAAATATGACACCTGATTATGCTTCACTTTTACTCTCTATATCCTTAAAATCAAACACTCACTTATTTACTTGAAATCTTAATAGGTGTCTAATGATTCGAATGCTGTAAACTGATTTTCTCATCGTGATGGAAGTAAATGTGACCCACCCGTTTGCCTGTGCCTCTTCCAACAGGGGGGTGGGCCTCTGCTGCCTGTCGGATGGTGCACACCATCAGCTCGATCAGTGCACTTTCCTGCCTGTCTGACAGCACTGCAGACCAAAGAGAGACCAGTTGTCAGCAGACGTCACAAACAGAACAACAGAACAGACTGAATCCATCGTCAGTTTTGTGCTACAGCTGTTCTTGTGAGGTCGCAGGTCAGCAGGCTTCAGGAGGAGAGCGACCACACTTACTCTCTTCTCCTTGCACAGGCTCCTCCAGCAGAAGTTCAGTCATACACTCCCAGTCTTTCAGCAGCTCCTGAGAACTTTCCCACAGAGAGTCGACCAGGTACGCCGCGTGTTCGTGGAGCTACATGAAGGAAAAACACCACCAAAGACGAGGATCTTCAGGCCGGGCGCTACTTCCGGGTGTGAGACTTTGAATTTGCTGCATGTTTGGGTGGAAGTGTCTCACCTCGCTCTCCAGAAAGAACAGCACCAGCATGCGGATGAGGTTTCCGTTGGGGCTGCTCCTCCCTCTACGTTTGGCCAGCGCCTCCTCTGCCTGCGGGTCGTGGCGACTGAACAACCTGGAAAAAAGGAACGATCGGACGCAAAACACGTTATTCTAGGTCTGGAACTGTAAGTGAGGTGATCACAGTTACAAGACATGACGAAAACTGGACTCACTTCCTGTGAAGGAACTCTCCAGCTGCAACAGCGACGGGCCGGTGAGCCGAGTACACCAGGTGGTAAACGTTCTCACAGTCCTCATTGGACAAGGCGTCTTCACTGCCTCTGCAACAGACAGTCAAAGACAGTTTAGTGCAAACAGTTAAACATGACAGTTCTGTTCTATTCACACGAGCATGTTATCAATGAGAAAAGTATGACAGCTGCTTACTGCAGGATGAGTGTGACCAGTCTGATGGCCTCTACAGCCACATCGTACTCCTTATCTAGTGTCATTGATACTATCCGGTCCTGCAAAAACAAACAAGGAGAGATTGATGCAATTGAAAAGAGAATAGCCTGAAAAAAAAGGATGAATCTGTAGAATATTTGAGTCGACTGCTGAATCATGAAAGATTTCTTTCGCTGCGTTACCTTGAAGCGGTTGGTGAACAGCTCGAGCTTGGGGAAGAGTTCTCGGTTCGTGTACAGGTTCTGCAGAGCTTTCAGGCACTTCAGACGCACCTCTCCTTGCTGAGAAAGAAGAGAGGCCTCAAGCTCAGCAGACATCAAAAACAAAACGAATCATAGGGATCAACAAATCTTTGTCGAAGCAAAGAAGTTCAGACGAAACGTTTGAAGGAAGTGAGAGAATAAAAACAGGATTTGGCGTCCCTGTGTGCTCACCCTGTCATGTAGTGTCCAGCCAACATATTTGAGGTAACTGTCATTAAGAAATGCATCGCTGTACATCTTCATCCACACTCCAATCTCCTCAATACAGATGGCTCGGATCTCAGCGATTGCATCCCTGAAAGTCAGAAATGTGCATTCTGTCAGAATGATCCTGTAGCATTAGCAGCAGCTACAGAGGATAAAGACGTGACATGTTGTACCTGTAACGATGCACAAAGATTCCCTTAAAGATGGAGTTCATCATGTTTTCTATCTCATCTTGGTTTTCTTGGAGCTGCACAAAAGAAAACAAAGTTCCTGGAAAAGCTGAAGTCAATGAAAGACTATTCCAAATGAAGCTAAAGTGATCCCACAACACTTTGAAATACTTTCATGAGTAGAATTAAATTTTAAGCTGTTTCAAACACAAACGAACCTCTTTCCTCTTCTGTAGCAGCAGCTCCAGCTTCTCATTGGCTCGTTTCCCGGCTATCTTGTTCCTCTCAGCCTCGTACTGTCTCTGCGTGTTGTCCTGGTGGATGCTGAGGTTCAGGGCCACGTTCACCAGCGCTGTCATCAGCTTCATGGCTAAGCAGAAGTGTTCACGTAAAGCGAAACGACAATGCTCGAAACAATGAAAAGAAACAATGTCACTTTAAAACTTTGTGCATAAACCAGATCCTAATCTTGAATGCAAACACTAAATCGCAGCAAGTTTTCAATTTTA
>JAUESE010000057.1:8088004-8107756 GCA_032274725.1 Malacoctenus triangulatus | reverse complement strand
CACACACACACACACACACACACACACACACACACACACACACACACACACACACACACACACACACACAGGCGCGAGCGAGAGTGTAGCAGCTTCAACAGGCTATGAATAATTTGCAGTGAGTCTCCTCAACTATGCCTCAGTTTTGGAGGACGGGAGAGAAGCTGCCAACTGCTTCCACTTTGCACCTGTCGGGGCCTTTTTCAGTTCAAACCGGTTAACACTATTGGCATGAACTCTCAACATGAGGAATCCCAGTGTTTACGCAACATAAACAAGAAAGTAAACAACAAACGGAGAGCCTCTTTTCATCATTTTCCCAACTGCAGATGCTGTAAACTCTGATGCATTTCCTCTTTGGCTCCAACTCAGCTTAAAACACTAATATTGATGTTTTAAAAAGGAATAAGGCCAAATACTGACCTTAAACTGTGCACTCGGCCATAAATGACCAAAATGTAACGATGAATAGTGATGAAAGTTGAAAGAAAATACAAACCAAAATGCAGCAAAAACCAGCAAAAAACTAAATATTCAATAAGTACTGTGTGAGGGTTTTTTGTCGGCTTCTGTGTTGTGGTTAGTTAAAAATATATAGATGGGAAAATTTCTTCTATTGTGTGAGCAAAATGAGAACCACTCAGGAGGAACTGTTTTCCAAATAAAAGGCTAAAATAAAGCCGCCTCCAAACAAAGTGTTGTCACAATTCGACAAAACCCATAATTAGAGAGCGAGTCTAAGTTATAAAACAAATTTCAAGAGGGGAAGCTAAAAACAAGAAAACCTCACAGACACAAAGCAGAAGGTTTCACAACAGGGAAACAAAATGCAGACAGTTGATTGGCAGGTGGACGGGTGGTGGGCAGCTTCTCCACATGAAGCACTTATGAACAGTTGCTGTGGTTCACTCTGAGGCAGAGCAGAAGCTCAGTCAGCAAGTACTGCGTCGAGTTTCACAAGAACAAGATCAGTTAAAAGCTACAAGAAAACTTGCTCTGCTTTGATAGAACAACTTTTTGAGCATGTCCAATTTTCCCCCCAAAAAGACTTCATGAAGTATTGTATTCCATGGACTTTCTGTTGACTAAAAAAAGTTGAGCACATCAGCTACAACAGCCTCTGAAAGTGCCTGTGTGACCCCGGACGGACACATTTGACGGGGACTGCACAGGACAGCACTTCTCCGCCGGTGCCGTCTCCATACAGGTGGCTGCACATAAGATATTCAGCATGTAACTGCAGCCAGTCATGCTGAAAGACACAAAGGTTGGCCAGTGCAGTTATGACAGCTGCTTCAAAGACACTTCAGCAAACCTTTAATGTTTAACTATCTGCGGTCTGCCGAGTCACTTTATCCTCACTCTGAGTGTGTGTGTTTGTGTGTGTGTGTCTGTGTGTGCGCGCGCAACGCCATGTGTGTCTACTTAAGAGCGAGCGTAAGACGGAGAGACACCAAGCGAGCATCTGAGAACCACTTAACATGCATGACATGTTCTCGGGGAGGCAGGCCGGCGTTGCTATAGCAACTAGTGTGGGTCATAAGCCCGGCGGTGATGGCATATTTGATTGGCTGAGCGTAGACAGGAGGGACTACGTTCAGTTGGGGGGGGGCAGAACATAACGGGACCAGTTACAGATCCAGTAAGTGCTCCATTAAATCTGACTTACAGACTCCAACGGGACGGATCCAGTGTTGAAAGCCAATTTCTGCGCTGCCACGTCTTCCGCTAAGTTACTCTCAGATGTAAAATGACCTTGGTGGTTTGTTCATTTATTTCGACATTCGGAATGAGAAAATTTACTTTGGAGAGCCTCGCAAGAGTGTAAAAAAACGATGAACTGCTGCATCCTCTTTAAGTTTTCAGGTCAGATAGCAGGTTTGCTGCACTGAGAAGAAGTTGTATCCAACTAAACAAACCTGCTGCTGGGATGGAAAAGGTGGATGAGAGGAGGACTGAGAAAAGCAGAGGAAGAATTTAGTCCTGCATGTCTCCGAGTACAGGACGTTCACTTTCTGTCCGTTTTCAGGATTTGCATGATGATATTTGAAATTTCTCTTTTACTTCTAGTAAACATCACTGAGTTGGATGTTACTCCTCTTTTAATTCAGGTTTGAACTTCCAAACTGAGCCACCACATTCTCAAGCATCAAGTCACACTTTCTTCACTTGGCTCTATAAACTGCAGCAGACCTGCACACCTTGAATTCACGCGATGGAGACACAGACACTTCGCATGCGACTAAAAGCTGAACGCCTCTGAGAAATGACAGCGCCTCTCAGTCTTTAAAAACATTCCACATTCTTCATGCTACCTAATTGCTTTTAGCCCAACAAAGCAACGTTTTCTGTGAATGCCATTGTTACCACATGAAGGACGGATCCAAAGGCAAGGAGGTTTTTAGCATTCTCCACAACAGGTGGTGTCGTCTTGCTGCCGTTGCTGTGAGGGAACGATTATGCACATTTAACCACACAGTTGGGATGAGTCTGTGGTCATGCAAGGCCTGCCCTTGTTCTGATTAAATACACATAAATAAGCCCTGATATCCCGAGCAGGCGGGAAAAGTCTTCATCTCTTTTAGTTGATGGCGAGTTGCGAGGAGCAGAAACATGCTCGCTGCTCATTTTTAGGTAGTTATTGTTGGACTGTGGAAACGAGACTTCCCGGCTCACATCCCATATCGTACTGGTTCCTCAAACAACAGGAAACACACATGTGAGACCACCAATAGCCTTCTTGATGTTTTTATTGTCGCTCTATTTCTGGTGCGGCACAGCAACGATAAACAATCTCATTGCGATATTTCATAAAATCCAGCCTGATCTTATAACTAACAGAGAGCTACAGGTATGTTTCTTTCAATATCGGCAGCGATTTATTTGTAAATGCCAAAATAAAAATGATGAAATTTCACAGTTCAACAAGATAAAACTGCTGCGTACCACCAAGGCATCTGATACAACTCAAGCCAATTAATCAATCCCTCGATCCAGCTTTCCTGGATATCATTATTTCTCTAACTTAAAGTCACTCCACATTTAAGGAATCCCTGTTTTGATCTGATAAGACAGAATAAAAAAGGTTTAAATCCCACCCAAAGTGCTTGTGTGATGGCTTCACAGACTCCTTCCACCCTTCTGATCTCAGATTAGAGGGGGGGGGATTCGTGTCGCGGCATTTCTGCAAGTTTCCGAAACAGATGGTCCCGTAAAACAACACAGCCAACCCGCTGTCATCAGGTTACATCATGAAACTAATGACAGACCGTAAACGGGACGCCGCCGAGGATGATGAATGCAAGGCAAGGCCTGAAAAATGCTTGTGACAGGGTGAAATCACATTCAGAGCGATACATCATTTCCAGTGCCAAAGGCTTTTACAGCTCCAAAGTACGAAGAAAAAATAATCTCGACATAAATGGTTGAATCAAGTTTCATAAAGCACCATTCAGCGCACCAAAGCCAACGCTTCTCAAGGCCACTTGTGCTGTGAAAGCTTTATTTTTTATTTATAAATCAGCTGAACAACCGCTTAAATCTCACATTTGCTCGGCTATTTCTGTCTCAGCCCAAAAAACGCTACTTTCATGAAGGAGACAAACAGATTAATGAAACAACACTTTGGGCGACGCCAGTGTCCTTCACAATCCCGTGAAACGCACTTAACAGCTTTGGACAAGAATAACAGCTGCATCCTCACAACAAGACTGAAGATGGGCCACAAACGGCAAACAGCCTCTTGTAAAGCAACTCAGCCAATCCACAAAGGGAACCCGTCTTTTCTCTTCCACTGTATTCCTACGAGGGGATCAGGGAGCGGAGGGTCACTCGCGCAACTGTGCCACTTCAGCTGGTAATGATTCAGAAGCACTTGTTATGATGACACTTCAGCAGCGTGGATGCCAGCAGCACCTTTAATGCAGCCCAGACAAACAATGCTGGAGCAGCACAGGAGGAGGAGGAGGAGGAAGCAGGTTTCTATATTCACCTACAAGCAAAAACATCTGCTGACATTGTTTTATAGTAATTGTCTATTCAACAGCATCGATACTTTAATTTTCTTTGTGTTGAGTCATTTTCTTTGACCCCTTTATTGTTCTCTACTCATCAATGACCCCAAATGTGATCCTGCACTGAAAAAGTGACTGTTTTTTACACTGCATTGTGCTCAATCTACTCCATGGAAATTCTGGCGCTGCAAATACCTTCTCCTGAAAACTTGGCCAACACAGTTAAACACACACTGTCTTGCCGCTGCTGTGGTCCCTGCTGGCCGATTCTTCTGACAGCTATAACCTGTACTGCATCTGCTATAATTGGCCATTATCTCTGGGGATATCACTGTGGCGAGTCGCTGCTTCGGCTACAACCATGCTTTGTTTCAAGAAAAAAAAACAACAACAAAAGCCGAGTGAGACTGGATTTTCAACTCTTACTACTGTAAAAAAAAAAGAGCAAATACAGGTTTCTCACACTGTGCATTTCCTATGTGTTGCCATCGATAAAGTCGATCTCGACTCATGTGCTATTTTTGCCTCTGCGGTCAATAAAACAGCATAACCGAGAGCAAGGCCAACAAGCCTGGGTCCTACAGGATGTCTGTACTTGCTGTTATTACTCCGGTCTGCACAACGTTGAGATGAGTGAGGCTGAGAGAGGTCAACGCCAGAGATGCGGGAAGGGTGATCTAATGTAGCCATGCAAGTTATTAAGTCCTGCTGAGGCTGCTGATTAGAACCAAAAATGTAAATGTGATAAATGAGGTCAGTGACAACACAGACAGAAAGAAAAAATAAAAACTGGTTTGCAGGCAGTTTGTAAGACAATAGATGTTCAGTCATAGTAATTAAGCGACGGCACATAATTGGCCCATTTTCCCCCCAGTGTTTTCGCTGCCTCAGGTGAGCAGCTGGCACCGAGCAAAACATCAAATTAAGCTGCTGTTTAAAACAAGAAGAGACCTAAACTCTGCAGGACGGAGGGTCAAAACGGCGTTACAAACGTGGAACTAAACAAGGGAAGTAACAAAAACAAACCATGTTTAAATGAAAAGGCCTAAAGCCTGTTTGGGAACTTGAAGCTGATTTAAATATGTCCTTCAATGGTCTATGTTTAAGAGAAGGTTTCACTTTCAATGGAAAACTGCATGAATTGCAGTAAAACTCAAGTGACAGCTTTGCTTGGTCTCATACCTCAGCTCAACAAACGTTCAACAACACTGATGTGTTCAACTTGTCCAAGTTTTGGGGGAAGTGAAGAGCAGAAGCTCCAAAGAAAATGTTTCCTCAAGCTCGAGATTCTGAGTCAAAGCTGTAATAACTTCAAAAAAATCTCGGTTGAGACCTCAATTTGACCATGCAGCTTCATTCTAGAAAAAAAAGTCTATTCACGTTGTTTTTATAACAATTTAAAGTTACTTTGACAAGTTTTATGACTCGTACATCTCTTTCATTGCCTGCCTGTGAATATGAAATGACAGTGTTCTTTTGAAGGGGAACATGGTGTAATTTTGGTGATTTATAACCAGCGAGCTGGGACAAAAAACAACAACTTTCCAACACAATATTGTCCTCGGGTTTGCGAGTTGTAATTTGCGAGAAGGCGAAAACAGTCTGTCCTTTTTTCCCCTCCGAGGTGACGACGTCAATCTGAGTGAGGAACTTGGAAACGCAAGACAATCACTTACTGAAGTGACGCCAAATTGCTGTGCTGAACGGAGTCACTCTCAATGTGTTTTTATACCAGCTAAAGAAAATCCAACAGGAACAACCACAACACAGCTCCTTAGCCTTCTATATTACAGCCGTAAGCTGTGCAAGGATGCCACTACACTCAGCTTTAACTGGGTGGCACACAGTAAAGCTGCTTAACTTTGTTTCTCTGCTCTCTGTACACTGTAGCCGCTGAGTCTGTGAGCTGCTGGTAAATTGCACTCAGACTGAGGCGGATTAACTTTTATACCTCACTTTGTTCAACAATGTGGCAGGCTCAATTATTGAAGCAGGTTCGAATGGTTTCGTCAACACAAATTGATGTTAAGCCCTACGATGAGCTTGTCTTTACAGGGATGGTTTCCGTAGCAACACACCCAGTACGGATCTCAGATGAAGTAATTTTCTGCTCGGAAGCCATTTAGCACTCATTATTTCCTCAAAAGTGATTCATCTCGACACTTTCAGCTTGGGGAGATTTTGACCCAAATCAGCCTCGGCTGTTATCTGTACCTATAAACCGCGACGTGGATCCCGGTTCCTCTCTGCCAGACTGTGGTCTCCGCGATGTACGTTTAACGCCACTCTTTATGACAGCATTAAAATCTTATAAGGCGGACGAGGCGCAGCGCGGTGCCTCTGCTCTTTTCGCATCTGTGATTTATTCGTAAAGCCTCCCGGAGCGGTGTCGAGGGGTTAACGCTGGCCAGCCTCGGGGAAAAGCCGACGAGTTTAGCCTGGGTTGATTTAAATGGATTCAATTAACTCGGATCTTGATAGAACCAGTGACCTGAGGGATCATCCAAGGACAAGAAAATGAACGGGTCAATCCTCTCAGCAGTTGGCAGAAGTAAATCACCTTCCTGAATGCGCCAAGAACTGTAATCACACTTTGTCTCCAGCTTGACTATCGTCACAACAAACTCAAATCCTGGGCAAAGGCAGTGAATTACCTACTGGAAATTCAACGTCAAAAAACAAAAAACAAAACAAAAACAAGTCTGACGATGTGTCAGAACTGAACTGCTTATTACCGACCAATGCCAAAGGCTGAAAGTTTTGAAATACATGCTGAAAAGCAGATGTCATACAGCCCTGAAATCTCTTCAGTGTGTGTTGTCGAGAGTATTTCACCGGAGAAGAGCAGGAAAAATAACCCACAATCAAATCAGACAGCTTCACGTGTAGATCTGTGCTGGAGATCGAATCGGAACGAGACTTTCCCACGGCTTCCACTGCTTACACTGTGGATTACCTCTGTTGTTTCTGTAAACTCTGTTATCTGTCATACTTGCCACACAAACACAGTTTATCATCGAGCGGCGAGCGGAGTCGCACAGAAATTTTCTGTCAGATTTTTCTCTCTGAGAACTGCTCCAGTTATATTTCCGTGTACTGTTAGACTGAAAACTTTCTGTCGTCGCCAAACCTTTCATTTCTAAAAACAATTTTCTGTTTTCAAGCTCAACAATGAAATTACAGAAAAGCACCAAGCTAACAAAAACCTCTGACAAAATAACCCGAAAAATGCTTTTTGTATATGTACACAAGACGAAACCAAAAGATTCTATCTTTAGTTATTTAGCACCTTCAGAAACAAAGTTTAGGTGTTAGCTGCAACAACATGTGACAAACACACACTAACACCATAACAATTCAAATTCACAAGAGCTACAGATAAGCGACACTTTTATACAGCAAATTGAGAAAATAAGCTAAGCACTACATTTTAATACAGGGTTTCAATATTTGGTGTTTTATTACAAGAACTGACATATAACATGCAAATTTGTGAGGACAGAGTGGAAGGGCCAGCTAATGTCCACACTCGAATTAATTACTTCAACTTGTCTATATAACATGAGACGTGTCTGGGTTTTCAATGCGTTCCCTACAAGAGCAGAAGAGAGGCTGCAAACAGAAAGAGAGGACTAATATCTCCCTATATAATTAAAAGGAAATTGTGTACAGGGCAATTCATTAAACCTGGCTGAAGATGTATGCATCAAGCTGTGAGCCGCAGCACACAAGCAATTTAGGGAGACGCGCTCACAGGAATAACTTTGCCGCGGCATAAATAGGAATCAGCGGTTGCAGCCGACGTATGACAGACTTCTATAATTAAGAATAAGTGTACAGTGACTGCAGTCACAAGCCACTGGAGGAAAAATTATGATTCTGAGGACTTTTCTTGTGTAGAAGCACTCTGGCAGGGGGCCAGCATATAGTCAACAGATCAAGTCTGCATGAAGCAGCTCAGTTTTTTGCAGTTTTTGCACCAATAGGATCCATGCAACAGGACTGTTTTCAGAAACATGCAGACTTTAAATATTTCAGTCATCCCAAACCGCTTCTGCTTGTTGGACTGAGCACCAGCAGCTAAAAATGTGCCTCAGCATGTATTAGATAGAGTCTCATACGGGCTGGTATCTGATTGCAACAGACTGGTTGGCTCATAGTTCAGGTCTGCAAAAGGCATCAGAGGAAAAGGAGGATGGGAGGGGCGTGAAGGGTGAAAATACGGAACAACAACTGTGATAAAGTGTGACGATAATATCTGAAATGTGTCGTCTGTGGGAAAGATCTTGTTCATAGTGGGAAAAAAAAGGCAAAGCTGTAAAAAGGAAAGAAAAGAGTTGATGTCCAATGGTTACACAGTCACTACTCCCTCAGTACTGCAACTACAGCCCTCCCACACAGCATCTATTCATGCAAATACTTAATAAACCAACAAATACGTTTTGGTTTTGATTCCTTTTTCCTGTTAAATACACTCAATGTCGCCTGTGTCTCATCTTGATCTAATTTCAGAGTTGCAGCTGTGCAGAGTATAAAGTACAAGCTGAAAAGTGTGCGACTCAGCACATTACATGCTCCATTCACACAGATGACTTGAATCTTTTCACTGCAACTCTTAAACCCAGATTCAAAGAGTCGTGATTCATCTAATTTAAGAGCGGCTGCGAAACTCTGTAACATTTTATGATGCAAAATGAAGAAAGTGGTCATGTTGAACCACAGGGATCATGGACTGACTTCAGTCTGTTACACCTCCAGGATTTAGATGTGATGTGTGAAGCACAGCAGGTAAAGTACAGGAACTTCATGTAACTTTTTAACTCTGAAGTAACTACTGTTTGAGGTGTAATCTTCAGTGATGCGAGAAAAAAGTTCTCCACCCTCAAATCATCAATCTTCCTTCTTGTTCCTTTGAGGGAGTGTGTCCTGGTTCACATGCAAATCAAAACAAACGTTAAACGTGCGCGCTCTCAAGCCTTTTAAAAAAGAAATGTCTCCACAGTCAAAGCCAACCAGAGCCGGACTTGTAAGCCCTGGACCACAATCGGTCCCTCCGGGCCACAAGTACGAGCTGAACCACTAAGACAATAACTGCACTTTATCACGCTGCCAGCCTTCATACAGTGAGAGCAGGAGTCCTGGCCTTACACTGTGGAAACAGCCTTGAAGCCAACTGTGGCCGTCTGGTTTAACCAGATTATGATTATGTCACGCGGGAGATTACCCATCCGACACAGAAAGTCGCAGTCAGACACATACGCACACGCGCAGCCATCTGTTAGTGCCACAAACTACTGCACGCTTGTTCTCTGCGGCACACAAAGCCTGTGTTATACAGAGAGGATAGGAAGAGAGGGGATGCTGTGCAAACTGCACAAACTGATAAGATCTCAGCAGAGAAATAGATTTTCCCCCAAAATCTCCTGAGAACTCGCTCTGTTAATAAAGAATAAATGGATCATTTGAGAAAAAAAATGAAACAAGGCTATGGAACGAAATAAAAAAAAAGGAGACAGATGAGCCAGAGGAGAGAAAAAAGGAATATTTCTCCCCCCTCTGTGTACAATGGCTGCCTGCTTGGCTGCAGCTGACGCAAAATGGAGCCGCGCAAGTGAGGGGAGAAGTGTTGGAGCGAGGGGGGCAAAACGGGAGGAGGGGTGAGGTGGGGATATAAGGGAGAGAATGTGACAGCAGCACAGAGGGGGGAGAGCAGCAGGAATGGGGGGGAGAGGAGTTGAAAGAGACTAATTTGTTCTTCTCTCATCTGTCTGGGCTCTCGCTCTCACCTTGGCCCAGATTCTCAGTCTACCTCATATTCACCCGAAGGACACGAGGACAGAGGGGGGGGAAAGGGCAGGACGCACACATCAACACAGAAACGCACACCGGCAGATGCACACTCCTGGTGGGGGCCTTTAGTCCCCACAGCCATTATTACTTTCTAATCATCTTGTGGCATGTCAAAGATTTCACGCATGAATGAGAGAATCCGGCTAATCTGAGCAGGCAGATGTCAAAGCAAGAGGAGGAGGAAAAAAAGAAAGTGCTGTTATGTAGCTATAACATACAGACAGCTGTGGTGAATAATGACTGCCCAGATATCGACTGAAGCGAAGGAAACCAGAAAAAGAGGCTAGTGAGCTTTGACTGAACCAGATGGCTGATTTAAAACACAGCTTCAAGGAGGTAAGAGTATGCAAATCTCAGCGAGGTGTCTCGCGCAAGCGGCAAGACAAAAGCAGGAGAGAGTTTGAAAAGAAAACAGCAACTGGCTGGAATTCATAGTGAGAGGAACAGCGAGCGACGCTCAGACAGTAACCAGCCCCGGCGAGAAACCGATAAGAGCATTACCGACGTGGGGGATCAGTGGGACAACAAAGGGATCGTTACTTTAGAGCGGCCATGTCACAAAGTCCAATAAGCTTCGAGACAAATGACGCGGCGTCCAACTGATGATACTTTGATGATACAACCAACAATCCTTTCACAGGTGCAAAGCTCATCGTTTGTTTGAGTCTCTCAAATAAAAAATGCAGCTTATACGCATCAACTGAAAGCAAACTAAACATAAATCTGTCTTTACTTTTGAGTAGTCAACTGATATTTAATCGAGTAATTCAAACAGGAACTTACTATCACTCATAATAACAACATTTCCTGTTTGGGAGGAGAGAGCTTGAAATGTTTTTTTCAGGATTTTAATAGTACAATCTATATTAGATAGAAAGAGGAGGAGGAGAAGCATACGACTTCACAGGTCCAGCATTAAAGCCATTGACAAACAGTGTTTCAGTCGCCCGCTGCTCACAGCAGTAAAATGTTCAGTCTGACCTTGACTGCAACTGTCAACAGTTCCAGGGGAAGCAGCGAGCAGTCGGTCTGACACTGTTTTGGTTTGTATGTGGATGGCGCTGAGGAGATAGGTCACAGTCAGTCTGGAATAAAGAGGGCTGCACGGATAAATAATCTGTTGGGAGTCAGCTGGAGCGGCCGGAGAGAGAGGCCGCAAGAGCATGATGGGTGAACTAATGATGCCTCAGTGCAGAGTGGAGAAGAAAAATCAAATAAATCCCATCAGTGAACTTCAGAAACCAGGAAAACCTCAGTTGTATTCTCATCAACACAAGCAAAAGATGATTTCAATTTAAATTTCTAGTTGAGCTCGTTATCTCCTGCAGACCTCAACCGGTCAAAATCTGTTTGAAACAATTACTTGTGCAGGATCACTGAAGATGCTGCGAATTCTTTACTCTGTCCAGCGGCTTCTCTGAGCAGCAATTCTCATCTTTTTGAGACCATTTCACTTCATTTTCCACTCCACAGCCAGAGAATTGACTTGGCACGAGCCCGTGAATCAATATTAAGTAAGACTGTGTACAAATATCGCTGACCGCCGAGACAAGCCCGCCACAGCTGATGCTGAGGAGGTGGTATTTGCTCCCGCTTGAAGCAGGTTGTTAACCTCGCCTGTATAAATGACACCTTAAGAATTTGCAGGTCGGGTCTGGAGCCAAATTTAGATTTGGCTGCCCTGAAGGTAAACAAACCAGCCAAATCCCTCCCAGGCTTACACGAGAATTGACTCGTCTATCTGACATCCACACCAGCAGCTTCAGTACGCAGGATATCAATACCTGACAAGAAAGTGGAAGCAATGTTAATGCCTCAAAAAAAAAAAAGCAAGATCAATATTGCATCATGTTTTTTTTAATGAACTAAATCAGAAAAAAAAACTGGCCCAGCCACAGTTAAATTCCACACCTCATCAATGTGACTGCAAAGCTCACTTTGAGAACTGTACTGTACTGCTCAAAGCTCTGAAAGAAAAGAGACGTTCAGGCAGGGATTAGGTAACCGACAAATCGCAGACGATCCGCTGAGGCAGCTTGTAGTTTCTGAACTCTGAGCTGATGAAACAGCAGCGAGACCTGCAAACACCTGCGGAGCTCATATTTGGAGCCGACAATGAGACACTTAACTTCCTTTGGAGTGCCTGACATCTATTATCACCTCGTAGTGTGGAACTTTATTTTAACAGTTATGTCAATGACTTTATTCCTGTGTAGACCTACAGTTTAATCACTTCATCACAACTCTCTTTAATAGTCTTTGGATTTGTCCTTAGAGCAGCTTTCACCTGAGTCAGCTTTTCATGCTCGAACAATAAACCCCACTAACTCATGTTTATCTGTTGTATAATCAACAATAATTCTAATGTTAAAGGTAAAGGACAAGGTATTGACATGCAAACTTAAATATTGAGGAATATCTGTTTATTTTTTCCAACGCAGCTCTCACAGGATTTCTCGGTCAGCCTTAAAGGTTGTCGATGCATTTGCATCTTGACTTTTGAACGCCTGCATTCAGCACAGGAGAGGGCCTGTGGGGCGGTCCTTTCTTCAGTCTGCCCGTGTGCAGTTCAGTATTTAATAAGGTGTTCCAGTTTACAAAGCTCGATTTTACAGCGATGCCATAAAAATGAACCACTGTCAATCTCGACAGAGCTGGCAGCGGCGTTTTTCCAACTGTCCTCACCCCAGAAGGTATGTGATGTACACCAGCTCAGTGTCAGAGTGATACAGTCAGCAAAATCCCTTCTTAAACTCAATTCTTTATCTGTAAAGCCAACTATGTATTTCGCAAGAATAGTCAAAAGCTGTGATTATCTTTGAGAATTTATTTTTTTAACTTACTAAAAAGGAATTTTTTGTTCATTATCGTTAAAAATTAGTATCAAAAATAACCTCTAATTTTGCTGCAGAGGGACAGAAAACAGCAGTGATTTCACTCCTTATTATAATCTTGAGGTGTGAACAGAAAAAAAAAACACCAGGCTGAACATTTAATTGGCTGTTTTTATACGGCATGGAAATAACACCACAGTAATGTTTCACCTCTTATGCTGCTATAGAGACGGGAAGGTGTACGGCTGCATCATCATAGAGTGATTTGTTTTATTTCTGCAATGTTTCGATGGATTTACATCAGACTGGTAAACGCGAAAGAAGTTGAGATCGATGAGTCTTCATTTTTCTTGTAATTGACAGAAATCAAGTCATTTCAATAAAAATAGGGAATTGCTTTACATGTAAAAAGTTAGGCGGATAATCAGGGTTAATGCACATTATTATATAGTATTCGATGGAAGATGTGTTTGGGAGTTTTAGGCGAATATGTAATGAAACCCATTTTAGATAGTAACCAACTCTGGCCAAACCATCATAAATAAAATCTCTTGGGCTACATGAATGTTAAGTAGAGTCTCCCAAGAATATGTTAGCAGAGTAGGAGTCCCTGTTTCGGAGGTGCTCGAAACCAAATTAGCAATTACTGTTGTAGTCAGTGGAGTGAAAGATCAGTTCATCCATAAACTTCATGGAGGAAGATGAAATACAGGCCAGCTTTTCAAAACGAGCGTCTCCAATACAATTCAAACATCTCCCGTGTACTTGTGTTGTCTATTCTTCTAAAAACACACAAAGATATTCTCAATAAGACCTCAAAGTCTGGTTCTGTCAAACTGAAGATAAGAGTAAGATTTCCCCAAACGAAACAACGCCTTTTGAAAGATTTAGAGATGAACTATTGCGACTTTATTCACCTTCTTGACTCAAACGAGCAGGATCTATGATGTCAGTTTGACAGCTTGTCTGCGTGTAAAACCGCCTCGTCAAGCCGAGCAACCACTGATCCAGGTAGGGAACGCCAGCGAGCGAGCACAAAGCTTCAAAACACACACACGCCCAAACACACATGACACACCTGCTATCATTAGTGCTCAACCTGACAGCTGAATAGCACATCTTTACCCAACACCCTTTGGCGAGGAGCTGAGCCTGCACTCGTGGTAACATAAACACAACTTGGCTGTCAAAACACCGTCTGACCCACCGTTAGGTCAACATTTACTGTTATTTCAAACCAGGCAACTGTGTTTTCGAAGCAGCCTGGCAATTTGTAACACACTAGGGTTAGCGTAATAACAGCTGTGACTATTTCTAAAATACTTAAGTTAAACCCTGGCCATGCCGGCAGACCTCACAGAGCAGTCAACATGCATTCCTGCAAAGATTGTGCAGTTAGAAAGTGATTATCAGCATTGTTTGATCCCATTTGGGGAGATCCAGACCAAAGCTCAATGAAAGTCAATGTTTTTCCGTGGTGTGCTCTGATCCTCGTGCTCTGATGGGCTGTCCTTGCTTCCTGAGTGCTGAACATTTGGGCTAATGGAATTCAATTTTATTATTAAAACATCTATCAATATGCCCCTTAATGGGCTCCTCAGCCATCACCCATTGGCACTTCAACGCCCCCTTTTTAAAGGCTCACACTGAACTCTGCCTGACATTTCCAAACAGCCCCAAATTTCACATAATGTGCCTGCATTTCCTGGTGCAAGCAAAATGAATTCACAGTCTGTCTAATGAGGCTGCTACTGAATGCTACCATCTAAGCTGCCAGTGAATGAGCATAATATGCTGAACATTACATAACCTTGAGTTTTCTACAGGAGAAACCAGAGACTGTACACAGTCAAAATTAAGGAGGGACTCCCAGCCAGGATCAAACAAGCCAGAAAAATAACAACTCTGGTCGTTAGAACAGCATTTTATTTCGATCGCTGAACTGGGTCTTCTGGCAGCCTTCTGTCACTGCAAAAATACAGATTCAACTTTTCTTCACAGAAACCTTGTAAATAGGTAGAACTGTCCTGCAACAGCCGGCAAATCTGACTGAAACAATGTGGCTTATTAAGCAAGAGGAAACCACATCACAAGAAAAGCTTCAAAGGACACAAAGGTGAGACAAGCAATTTAAAAGCTTTTTCTGGACCTTTAAATATTATTCCAACGCCACACCTGGACATCACAATCTAACATGGACAATAAGTTGAAAGCATACAATCGTATTAACTTGACATACATCTAAAATGCTTTGCACCATTACAAAAAAAAATCTCTCTAAGCAACTTCTTATTCTGGTTTTGTTGCCTGTCTTAGAAAGACTGAACAAGATGCATGAAAACATGTTATTTTACGATAAATAATCATGCCACTTCCTCACAATCTGATCTGAAAGATCTACGTGTGAACTGGCGCTTTATGTTTTTAGCAGACATAGATTTAACCAGACAAACAAAGACAGGTGGCAGCAATATCTGATTTCTTTCTTTCTTCTTCTGACTGTGCTGAAAAAACCCACCAAAGGCTGGACGACAGAACGAACAAGGAAATATTACACTTTCTACCGCCAACATCTCGAATCAAGGTCACCACGTAATAAGCTCTGACAAATGTCAAACCCATTACACAATCCCCTGAGCTGTATCATTATAAGCATATGGCTCTCACAAAAAGCACACTGCAGCTGAGTGGAGAGAGCCTCAGGCTAAGTCACTATCAAATGGCATCATTCACAATATAGACTCTGTTCTTTACAATTAGATTTAAGGCCTTCCATAGAGAAAGCTAACGCATTAGGTTTGTCTTTATTGGAGCTATTATTAGGGGCCATTTATAGATTGAATCTGGGGCGTTTGTTTGCTTTTATTACAAAAGCTGTCTCCAAACAATTCCCAAATAAATAAAAAATCTATTATTTTTATGTACAACATTGAAACCGTTAGAATGATGAGAAACTGCATTGTGTGAGCATACCAACAATTCATATACAAGTGCACTTTGTGATTCGAAATGATCTTATTGGCTTTGGATGGGAAGAACCGGGGCAAAGAGCCAAACAATCCAAGGGAGCAGAGGAAGGAGGAGGGACGAGTCACCGTCCCGGTTAACTCTCTGTGTTACTGAAAGGTTTGAACAATGGCAACGCTCTTCATGTCAACTACCTTCAGGAAGTTATGCAAGAAATGTCACTGAATGTCAGCCTCAAATGGCTTCGTCCCTCAGGGAAGGGCAGTAACTGCGTAGCTGAATCACCATCACTGTTTTCCACAGAGAGGAACGAAACCATAAAGTATTTGTTATGGGTGTCTTGTTCCGATTATATCAACGATTTTATGCGCAGCGTATTTTTGCTAGAGGCCCAAAACATCAGTGTTTCTGTCTGCCATCAGATATATGTTTTTACATCAGTATTGAAATGGACATTATTCTTTTGAATCTGAGAGTCTGGAGACAGAGAATCAGTGTGAACTCTTCAACAAATCACTAAATACCTGCACTGAAACTTCAAATGAGTACTTTGGTGGGTGAGTGTACTACAGTAGAAGTCTGTGTTGGTCTCTTGCTGCAGAGTAAACAGCCTCTGTAGTGGAACCACTTTTTGCTCCGTCATCAAAACCCCGAAGACGACCGTGATGATTCACATGTCCGACGGGCAGAGTTAATCATGTCAAAAATGGACATGACCGCAGCAGCAGACATGCCAGATTTATTCAATTTAGAAGTTTATATAGAACACATGTGTAGCATTCACATCAGGTGGGACATTTATTCGCCCTGCTCCTGCATATGTTGGATTATTATCTAAAATAAATCACCAACTGCAGTTATTTTTCGCAACATTTTTGTTCCTCTTCCAAACCGATTGCGACTCTCCCATCGGCTAAAAAAAGTAACTCAACCCAAAGCTGCAAAGTTCTTTTTTTTTTGAAAGGCCAACCATTCAATTCAGTCGATGTTCTTCAACAACCATCTTCAGTTTATCAGGCCAGTGGCCTCGCAGGATCAGAGTTCACCGAAGCATTCGCATGCAAATCAATGTGAACCGTAAAGTTATTGATTAACATTACTGCATTATTGCCACCATTATTCAATCCGTCATCCATTGCTTGGTTGCACAGACTATTAACGTGTCATTATTTTATTACTGAGCAGTTTACAAGACAGCGATTATTATGAAGTTCTGCCAAGCAACAGTAATAAGGTCAAGACAGATCAGGGTGAGTGATACAGCCAAAAGCTGGATGTCTTTAATTAAGACAAGCCATGTTTGTTCTAGTAAATTTAACAGTAGAATATTTTAATTTGAATTGACTTTATGAATTCTCATTTTTGCTGCAGAGAAATATGGGAGAAACCTGAGGATTACACAAAATAACCCTACACTTTCAAGTGTTTTTGAGCAGTAATATAAAAATGTGGGAAATGGAAAGCAAAACTTGAACTCATCAACACACGCGGCTCTCACTACTTTGCTCTCAGGATCACTGAAACGTGATTTATGCAGTGTGGGCTGGTGATAATGGAAGACAAATAGGCAGGTTGAGCCGGCTGCAGATCGCAATCCATGACAGCCTGCGTGAGAAATCACATGGCTGACTGTAAACAAAGCAGTTATGCAACGACTGAGGTTCATGCAAACAGCCAGGAGGCACCCTGACCCGGTACCAGCGATCCCCTGGCTGCACGGCGCGGGCTGAGCCGTAAAGAGGTCAGTGTGGGAGGGGAGCTATAGGACTGGAGCCCGCTTCGAGCCTGGAAGGGCGGCTTGGTGGAGCCCATCCCCCCTAATGTGACTCATGTTTCCCCGCTCAGTGTTGCCTGCTTCCCGCACAGAAGGGGGCGGGAAAGGGGGAAGAAGCGCCATAATTATTTCTGGGAGAAACATGCGGGAGTGTAATCCCGCAGGTTAACAATAAAACGAGGGCACCCACGTGTTGTCACTCACACGACGAGCAACATGTTTATGATTCCAGTGTGAAAAGTCACAGCCACTCTGGAAACTTGAAGGCAACGAGGGAGGCAGGAGAGGGGGGATGCTGATGTTGACATGAGGGGGGAAAAGTAGCAACAAGGACCATGTCTCATACTGTGTCTGCAAGAAGAAAAAAAAAATCTGAAATGACCGAGACCGTGTCGAGTCGCGTCGGAGCCGGCGAGAAAGCAAAGCAGAAGAAAAGCGCCGCGCGACAGGAGGGCAACAGCGGTACAATCATAATACGGCTGTGCAAATGAGAGAAGGTGATGCTCTGAATCCTGCCTCGCAAAGAGCAAGAAAACACGTCACACCGCATGGCTTTTTATTTGTTGACAAGCCAAACTCCGGCGCCGGCTGGGAATCGGCTCCTAATGCCGCGGCCGGCGCTGCGGCAGTCACTTGTCCTTCTCCTCAAGTTGGCTCGCCGAAAAAAATTTTTTTTTGGGGGGGAGCTAGCTCGGAAGCTAACGGCTCCGCTAGGCTATAATGTAACTGAGGAAGCGAGAGAAAGCACATTCACCTCCCGTTAGCCGCTAGCGCCCATCCCCCAACCAACCAGTCTTCCCTGTCTGTGTCCACCATCTTTAATCTGTGCTCCGTCTCCCTTCCCGCCGCACAAAACACGACAAAAACACGAGACACTCACCTTTAACGACCATCGCCAAATCGATTATCGCCTTCCGAAATAAAAAATCGATTTTTGTTTTAATATCGTGCGTATTTTAATATTGAAAATTGGCCGTGCGAGCGGAACCGCGCCTTGAGAGAAGAGCAGCAATCCTAAACCGCCATCTGGTGGTATTTTCCTCTCTGTGATGCAGCGGGAGCGGCGCAGCCTCAGACCAGGACACAGCTGCCCCCTGGCGGACACACCGGGCCGCGGCGGACACGCGCATCCGGGGGCGAGCCTGAGAAGGGAGGGACCCAGGGCCCCGCCAGCGCAGCACTGACGGGGACGCGCACAGCGAGAAGAGCGACTCCCCCCCCCTCTTTTTTTCCTCTCCTCGATCAATTACACTTGACAAGGAAATGTTAGGAAAAATAGCAAGTACATCAAGCTTATAAAAGTACCTAAACACAAACATTCACAACCCATATTGCTTATTTTTAATTAATTTCAATATTATAAAATACAAGATATAATCAAAGAACAGACACAGATGAAAAATGTGGTATTTTAATTATTTCTACCTCAGAAAAAATGGATATAAACAGTATTGGAGCACCATGCAAACGTGTGCAGGCTTGTCAGATTTCAGTCATGATGCAACTAAACATAAATATCTCAGGCTCAGAGAAGTATTTAGGATAGATAAATAAATAGCCAATGATAAAAATTCTGTTTTATGGACCTATATTTCTGTTGAATGGGATAATATTTGATCACCTCCATTGAGCTAAACATTATCGTCTTGCAGTCATGTCAGAGCTGTTTTGGTGGATGGAATCAAACTGCACAGGTGATGTAACAGCTGGTGAGCTCATGTGATTGGATTACAGTCCGTCATCAGTTACTGGTTTAGAGAAGTTCAGACTGTTTTTGGTGGAACTGATGTGGAAAACACTTCATTTAATTTCACAGATACAAGTGAGGCGTGATTCTGATGTTCATTTTGACTTTATTCACCTCCCTTGTGTCAAAAATGTGAGAGAGTCTCATAAGTATTTACCTGTTAGAGGGAAAAGAGAAATTTTGAGTGTTCAAGAGATTCATGATGTAGACTTCACCAAGAATCCACCAGAGCCAGAATCATCAGTGTCAGCCAGAGTCCACAGTAACACCATTTAATGTCTGAAACTAATCACAGAGTAGGACAATGAACTCTCACTCAATTTGCAAAGAAAACATGCATTTTAATGCATTGATTTTCCTGGTGTTATTTTTTGACCCGTGATGTTATTTGTAATTAACTTTCTCTCAACTTTAATGTATAGTGAGCGTGTGCACATGGCCGAACTCCTACACCAACTCCTTAGGCTGATATTGGATGTGCACAAACCCAATTACAGAGCCTGGATGTACTCACATTACTCACTTCAGCTCACTGTGGCCAAGAGAGAGAGAGAGAGAGAGAGAGAG
>JAUESE010000057.1:7998131-8008213 GCA_032274725.1 Malacoctenus triangulatus | reverse complement strand
TAGGCTCTCTATTTAATTGCCACCAATGGGACTCCTGAGCTGCAGAGTCCAGAGAAGCTGTCCCCTGTCTTCAAATCCTTCTTGTCTCGCTGTCTGGAAATGGACGTGGAGAAACGAGGTTCAGGCAGAGAACTGCTGCAGGTACAACAGACCCACACTTCCACACTGCTGTCAGTGATCTGAACATGTTCTAAAAGATTAACTTCATGCTGCAACCTTTGACATGCACTGTGTGTGTTCCTTTGTAGCATCCATTCCTGAAGCTGGCCAAGCCTCTGTCCAGCCTCACTCCGCTCATCCTGGCCGCCAAGGAGGCCATGAGAAGCAATCGCTAAGCCTCCGTCTCCCAAGACTACAGCAGTGACTCCAGCCAGCATCATCGACTGGTCCATCGTCTCGTGACTCTCGGCATCCCTGCTCGTGTTTGTGTCTTTTTCAACAGGTTACAAAATGCTGCTCCACTCCTCCAACACTGTCTGTACAGACACAACATTCATCCTAACTCAGTGCCTTGTATACAATCTGGATGAAGCCATAACGTCGCAGCTCCCACCCGTTTTCCCATGAAGCCCCCCTCAGGTTTTCATTCAGAAAGGTTTCGGACTCCAGGATGAAACTCCCACCATCGTGTGTCCTCTCTCTCCTGTTTCTCTGTTGTTTATTCTGACACTGGTGACCAGGAATGAAATATCACTGATGTTTATGACAGTTTGCACACAACATGCCAAACTCGCATAGAACTCAGATACTTTCAGTGTTGATGTTTCTCAGCAAGATTTTTTTTTTCTGCGTAAATACGCATGCAAAGGGACAGTTTTCACTGAGCAAATGAACAAAAGCTAAAGGAAAGGAACAGGCAGGGAATCCTGTTGCTTAAAATATACAATTCACTACCTTTAAACTCTCAATGAGTTGTTGAATTTCGGCGGTATGTATGCACAAAAACAAAAGATAGCTCCATGTTTGTGTACAGACATGAGAGGGATACTGGTGTGCAGGCACAGGTCTTATTTTTCAAGCTTTCTCACAACGTGCATCATGTGATGCTTCCAGCCTGTTTGTGGCCACGGCAATCCATTGTTGTCTCTCTTCTTTGTTGTGACAAAGGTTTTCTTGACGTAGGCTGTCGTGTTCAGAGTTGCACTCTTCAAGTCTGTGGCCGGACTTTGGCAGCTGCTTTCTGTCATTGGTGATTTTGACCGGGTCCAATGAAATTGTGAAAGAACAATGAAAAGCGACAGTGTACATCTGCACCGTCCTCCAGCGCAGTCTCAGTGTTGTGTAAGGAGCCACGTCGGTGTTTCAGCCTTCATTTCATTGAAAACCAAACCATTCCTGCTGAATGTGGAAAGAAATGTTGACTTTTTTTTTTTTTTATCTTTTAGCCTGTTTTTTTGTACATGAAACTTTCAATACTTTCTTGTATCCGTGGCAATTCTGGCCCCCTGGTGTCAGCTGAGGGTATTACAATGAACCAAAAAGTGTCTTGTCCGGCTGAATAATTAAACTCAGTTTCCCAAACTGGTTCAGTATTTCCTACACGCTATGCAAACCCAACAACCCTTTAGCTTCAAGTGCCTAAAAGCCACATTTCTGTCAGTTTGATGCTCCGTCTGTGTGCTGTGTTTGTCTTGCTGTGCCTTTTGTGACGAGGATCTTACTGTTGGTGTGACTGCAACACAAATACTGTATGAAATTGCCTGTTTGTTCAACTGGAGGAAGACTTTGTATATTGTGTAATGTCCTGTATTTTAGCAGCATTTTTATGTATATCATTGTTTTATATTTGTAACTAACACGACAAAAAATTCAATTTATTTTTATTTTTGCCCCACAATTTTTAATTGGATCATTAACAAATCCTTGAATCATATTTGTAGACTCCAAAAAGTGTTCTGTATTGACAATCATGAAACCCTCAAAGTTGCACAATATTTGGACTTTGTACTTTTAAACTGTTTGAAGAACTGAGTGAGTGTGTATGGTGCATCTTTTTTTCAGAAAATTTGGGCAATCAATGGAAAACATTCAAAAGGGTGCTTCTTATATGCTCGAGCAAACACTCCAGCGATAAGTGTCACTGAGGAGTTTGAATTGAAAGTCTTGTTGGCGACCAGTCATGTTCATGTTGGTTCAAAATAACAAAACAACTTCTGGAATCAAACAAGATCCATCAAGCATGTAAATTATTATTAAAGCTGGACCTGAAAAGATTTGTCATTGAATTTCCTTTAGAAATGAACCACGAGATGCAGCCTTTGACAGAGAAGTTGACATTTTGATGTCCACACACCGCAATTACAAAGTCGTTTAACCTCAAATAGTGGTGAAATTCAACTGGAAAACTGCCTCAAATACAAACTAGAATTACCTCTTAAAGTCATATATGTAGTCTTAAATTTGTGCTTTTGGGGGCCCATTTTGGCCCGGGGCACGTCTGTGCAGAGGGCCACTTAATCAGCGTTATCTTCTTTCTACACTTATTCATCAGTTGATAAAGAGTTATGCAAATACATAAAAATTCAGTACGTGTACATGTGATGTGGCTCCGGTTCAGGCTGCATGTGGACCGCTCCGTCTGTCAGAGGCCTGTCCTTGTGGACCCGGGTGGGCGTGGCCCCGGTTCCCTCACGTAGCTTCTTTTCTCGTTTTCTTCGCTGCGCCGAGGCCGACTTGGACGGAAGGCACCGTCGTCAAGAAGGGAAAGCGAGCAGAACCAGCGACTCCACCGCCCCCAATACGCTGGTAGGGCTTTCATTGTTCGGTGGTGCGTCCCTTTCAAGCCGTCTCGGTGGCAATCCTTTGAGGTATTCGCGTTTGAACGTCCGGCAGACGCCTGCCATGCTGTTCGTGGCGGCCCGCGGAGCCGTTAGTTTGTGCTAGCTCCCGCTAGCCTCCGCGGCCTGTTAGCAGGCCGTTGGGGTTTCGGCGCGGGGACGGACACGCGCTGAACTGACGCTCTCTAAAATAGGGACGCGGTGCTTTTGCGTTAGCTAGCCGGCGAAACACCGTCACGTCGTCCCTTCATTTCCTCACAATGCAGGTTATTCTTGCTTTGAAGTGGATGGTGACAGCGGTAGACCTTTTGTTCTGTAGATCCTTCTTACACATATTTGCCCTTCTGTTTGTAGCAGACGATTAGCATCCAGGTTGCTAAAGCTAATCAGGCCTCTGCACGTTTCCGAGTTGCAATTATGATTCATAGTGCATTTAATTCGTGGCTATAACATGGTATTAATAGATTTCCTGGACACTGTATTTAACAGTTTATTTCCTCGTTCAGGAGGTGATCCAGGCTTGCTGAATGTGAACATCAGCTCACATGTCTCAGCTTTGCAGCGTTTCATTCAAACGCTGCACGTCCACATTTTGGTCCAACCTTCTTGCTCCTCTGAATAACTCCATTTGTCCTTATAATGACAAAGTCAATGCGCGCACGCACTGTTTTGCTATTAGAAACTGTAGAAGCGCTGTTTGTTTACCTAAACAGCCCCATGTGCTTTGAATATCTGAGATGCTTTACATAGTTAAAATTTGAATACTGTAATAACTTTATAACCTTGTAGTCGTGATGCACGAAAACCTTCGTGCATAATCTGTCAGATCACCTTTACAGCTTCTGACTGAAGTTTTTTGTGTTTACAGCTTAAGACTGTACCTGTCACAGTTGACACTTGATTTTTGTCTTGTCTTCACTCAGCCTCAGGAGCAGTGAAGTGTCTTCATGGCAGTTCGTCGAGGACACAATAAGTACTCAAAAGTGAGTATGAGATCTCTGCTACAGTTTGGGGAGATGCTGCATAAAGCTCTCGGATGTGTTGGCAGTTTGAGCAGACTTTTGTGGTGTAACTAATTCGGATGCTTTGTTGCGTTTCAGTGGTCACAATCATGCTGCACAAACAGCAATCATGTATCTAAAAGATAAACAATAGCCAGTTTTGAAATTTGAATGTAACAAATGTGAAACGGCCTAAAACAAATTGTTCCATTTCACATAATAGCAGGTTGTAATAGCAGGACTATCAGTGAGCCTTGCAGACAGTTTATCTCAACCCACCAGAATGCACAATTGAAATCCTTCTCTGGCATGAATGGACCTCTGTCACGTCCACTGCTGGACTGGCTCCCATTTTGGGACTGAACCCAGTTCCAGTGAATGTGTCTGTAAGACACGCTGTGAATGAGCAGAAGCTCCATTTCTGACCTCATCAGGACCTTGTCCCGGCAAATTTACAGAATTGCGTCTGAAATCCTTCATTTGTGAAAGCGGCCTGCGCAGCTCGCTGACACGTGACAGCGCTAATAACCGGGATTCAGAAGTCACCCACTGACTTCATCCTGCATTGTTTAAATTTCATGTCGGCTTAGTGGAAGTCACTGCTCTGAGAACAATGTGCACTTTAAGTCCAGTCTTAGGCTTTGATCTCATTGGGTGTTGTGCAGATGATCCTCTGTGGTAAACCAGCAGCTGAACAGCAGGCTGACTCTATGAGAGGGTTCAGTTATGATAAAATAGTGACTTTTCCACACTATTGACGCGTTTATGACTCGTCTGTGATTTAACAGGGTTGTTCGAGGTAGCGGCTGAGAGGCGAGGTCAGTCAAGGCAGCGGTCTGAATTATTGGAAGTCAATTAGACACTGGTTGGTCCTGTTGGAAATATGTGCAACAGATTGATGTAAACAAACATCAGAGACTTATGTATTCCTTTATTTATGTTTGGAACAGATTTGGCTCGTTAAGGCAATTTTACATTCGTGGTGATTTTTGATTATCTTTGTTTTGTTTTTGTTTTTTTACAGTATGTTAGATCTGTCTTCGTTTGAAATCTGGTCGATGTGCTCTTTATTTACTTGTTTTGCATGGATGACATTCTAGCGACACAACAAAAAGGAGCAGTCTTACGTGTTTTTGAGGGGCGGGTCTTTGCCCCCTCGATGCTTACCTCCCCCTGTCTCCTTTCTGCCCACCTGGCTGAGCTACAGGAGGTGTATGACATGTCAAACGGATACGAAGACCACATGGGAGGGGACGAGGGGAAGGATATCAAGACCAACTTGATCGTGAACTACCTGCCTCAAAGCATGACGCAGGACGAGCTGCGCAGCCTCTTCAGCAGCATCGGGGAGGTGGAGTCTGCCAAGCTGATACGAGACAAAGTCGCAGGTATGCTGAGCTGCTAAACGTTAGGATGTGTGACAGCCAGGGCAACGTTTGAACGCAGTGAACAGAGAAAGATTCCTGTTATTTAGATGGGGCCAAAGATTCATGAATATATCAGACGAGGCTCAGCTTCATGTTTGGCTTTTCTCTTTTTTTCTGACCGGTTATTTACTAATGATCTATTTATGTGGCCGTTTTACCTTTTTAAAAGGGATTCTATAAACTATTCTATTGACAAATGTCCTGAGTGAATCCCCGCCTTAGTTTGGTCGTAGTTTGCCCCAAATTTTTAAACCACCTTGGACTTGTTTTGTTTATTCCAGCCAGTGCAGTGCTGTTTAACTGTAGACGATTTCTTTGTTTGTTCAGTCTAGCATGCAATGTTAAAATTTGTTTTTGTTTTTGCTATTTATTTGTTTGCAGATTTTTTTGAACTATAAACCGTTTTTTTGTTTTATTTTATTGTTTTCCTTTTTTTTTCTCTAGGCCACAGTTTAGGGTACGGATTTGTTAACTATCTTAACCCTAGTGATGCAGACAGAGCTATCAGTACACTGAATGGACTAAGGCTACAGTCCAAAACTATCAAGGTAACGTGCAATAAGGTGTTCTACCATTCTCAAAGCAAAGATGTCATGTCGTATAACTCCTGTGGCTCTTGTGCTGTTCGTTCAATAGCTAGAACAGCCCGAGGAAGTGATACAGCTTTTACAGCTCGCATACTGCCAAATCTGACATGTCTGTTGGGGTTGACTTAATTTTAATTGGCATGTTCTGTTTTTATCCATTTTATCCCTTAAAACTGCCATTTTCGTCAGTTTATTTTTCTTCTCTTGTAATGATTTAACAGCTTCTGACTCTTCTATTTTTTTGGTTTTTATTTTGCTACAAAGACTTAATGTTTAAGTACTTGATTAAAATTTGGCTTTATTTGTTTTTGTTAATTTTATTTTTACCGAGTCCAAAAAAGTTTGTTTTCAACAGACAAAAACACTGGAGTCAAATCAGTAAACTTTGTTAACTTGAAACTGCCCTGCGACATCACCTTCATTTTTATAGACGATCTATTTGAACCTCTGTTGTGTTCTTTGAGTTTTTGATTCTCTCGCGTGCTTTCCAAACGTTTTAACCGGCCTGTCGTTGCTTCCCGTCGCCAGGTTTCGTACGCACGGCCCAGCTCGGACACGATAAAGGATGCCAACCTGTATATCAGCGGCCTTCCCAAGTCAATGACCCAGAAGGACGTAGAGGACATGTTTTCTCGGTTTGGCCGCATCATTAATTCTCGTGTACTTGTTGATCAGGCTTCAGGTACGACAGGTGAATGACTTCCTTGCTTTCTCCAATACCATATAGCACTAGCCTGCGCCTAGCAGAGCACAGACGTGTTCGATCTCGACGGCGTAGCCGCGGCGTGCAGGCGGTCACTGACGTCTCTCTCGCATCCAGGTGCGTCCCGCGGCGTGGCTTTTATCAGGTTCGACAAGCGGGCCGAAGCCGAAGAGGCCGTGAAAAATCTGAACGGCCAGAAGCCGCCGGGGGTCTCCGAGCCGATCACGGTCAAGTTCGCGGCCAACCCGAACCAGGCGAAGAACACGCAGCTCATCTCACAGCTCTACCACAACCAGTCCAGACGCTTCGGCGGGCCGTTGCACCACCAGGCGCAGCGCTTCAGGTGAGAACGATGACAATGTTGGAATCAGAAGAGCCACACAAGAAGGATCAAGTGAACAAAGTGGAAGTTCATATGGCTGCTTCTGCACATTTTATTAGTGACTGCTTTGTCAAAATAAATAAAAACTTTGTCTTATCCTGTTTTTATCAGTTGTGGACTGTTGGTCTCACAAAATCGAATGATCTCAACTGTAAATTGTGAAAAAACAGTTCCCTGGGTTTCGTCCGTCCACTGAGCTGACCCCTCTCTCCTCCCGTTCTCAGGTTCTCCCCCATGGGCGTGGATCACATGGGCGGAATGGGCGGCGTGGGCGTCCCCGGGAACTCCACCTCAGGCTGGTGCATCTTCATCTACAACCTGGGCCAGGACGCCGACGAGAGCATCCTGTGGCAGATGTTCGGCCCCTTCGGCGCCGTCACCAACGTCAAGGTCATCCGAGACTTCAACACCAACAAGTGCAAGGGCTTCGGCTTCGTTACCATGACAAACTACGAGGAGGCGGCCATGGCCATCGCCAGTCTGAACGGCTACCGGCTCGGAGACAAGATCCTGCAAGTGTCCTTCAAGACCAGCAAGGGCCACAAGTAGAACATGTGAGAGACAATTGGGTTTAGAGGAGAGCAGGAAACGACCGGTGCCAGACTTTTGGTGCAGAAAAATCAGAAGTTTGAGGTTCTCAAAGTCTGGCACACCTTTTCGGGTTTTATCTTATTCAGAGTAAAATAAGAACGTCATTCTTCTGCACCTTTGTACTTGTCTAAAAGAGTGTCTCAGTTGACTTTTTCATTTTTTCTTTTCTTTTTTCGTCCGTCGTACTCTTGCTTGAGGCTTGAGGACACTCGGTTTAATTTGTTTTGGAAAGGATGAAAAGGGGGCGAAATCCCAAATGATCCTGCTCAAACTATTTTTCTCGACATTGATCTTAAAAGATGAAATACTGTCTATATGTTTTGCATGTAAACTTGGGATTTGAAAACGACGCGGTTGATTAATCCTGCACAGTGCACTGAGGAAAAAGCCCTACAAAAATGTGTTGAGATTATACTGGCGAATTTAAAGTGTAAAAATGGGAAAGTGATATTTTTCAGGAGCCAGTGATGAATTTTTTGTTTTTCTCAAAACACAGTGCTCTGTGTCTGATCCTCGTCATATGTAGAAATAGATGCCTTAAATTATCATCCAGCGGACGCAGATCTTTCAATACCACTCACTGTTTCAAGTCGGTCGAAGAGCAAAGCACTTTTAACTAATCTTGTGTTAGGTTGCGATAAATATCAGTCTTTTTGAAGTTAATCTTTAATGTTTGCTCACTCTCTAATGAGGTTGAACAGTTTTAAACTCCGGAGGGAAATGTTATTGTTCTGTTATCCCTGTTTAAAGTGTCTTTTATTTTTAATTTCATACAAATTGTATTTGACGAGAATCCTGTTGAGAAACAGTGAGCCCCGTTCACCAGGAAAGAACTGAGATGGACCAAAGTCAGGGAGAGATTTCATCCACGAGCCCACAAGAGTTTCCTGAACAGGTTTTCACAACTCGCAACTTATTTTGAAGAGGTACTAAGATTATATCGAAGCTTCCCGCAAGCAACATCATTCTGGCTGTTTGCCATTTGTTTTGATTTGTTCTTTTCTTTTTTTTGTTTTGATTTATTTACTTTCTGTTTTCTTTCTTTCTTTGATTTTATTTGTAGAGGCAAACAATTTAATTTGTGTCAGGATAAGTTACAAGCTTGTTTTGAGTGCTTATCTCAAAGTTTGGAAAAGAAAATTAATGGCCTTTGTTTTTGATTTTGTTTTTGATTTAGATTTGCTTTTATTTTCTTCAGTTTCTTTTGTTTTGGTTGTTTCACTTTGAACATAAAACCATTAAATTTTGTTTCGTTTTGCTGAAAGTTTTGTTTGGTTTGTTTCTTTTTTGATTTGAGTTTTGTTCTATTTCTTTCTTTGAGTTGCAGATCTGCAGGGCCGAGAGGGGGAAAAAAACAATATACACTGAGCAAAAAAACCACCTAAATGGCACCGACTTTTAGGCGTCTGCGTTTTGTGCGATCTCCCTTTTTATTGGACCAATGTCTGCTGAGATCAAGTTGTCCGGCAGATATTTCTTCAACGTGTGAGTGAGTCTAAACCACTCTAAAGCAACAAACGAGCACACTGGAGCTGGATGTTGTGTATCTGATTTTACTAACTTTTACCTGTCTGTTCAGAGGACTGAAAGTACTCTGAGTAGTTAAACGATCTCCTTAAAAAAGCCAAAACATGAGAAATAAGCATCTCTTGCTCATTTAAACCACTGCCCTCATCCTTTTGATGACCTAACTTAACCTCCTCCTCCTCCTCAATTTCATGTTGTCATCTTATGGTGGCGATGCTGTACTGCTTTGCTGTCTTAGGCGGATAAACTTGGAGCATCATCTGCACTGTAATTGTTCCCACATATGAGGTCAGACTTAATTCCCTGGCCGATATTTCACCCACCGCGTCATTAAATGACTCAAATCGAGCGCCGGTCTTTAAGGAGTGTTCCCATTACGAGCTTCAGTCTTAAAAGTGCTTTTTTTTCTTGTTTGTGTCTCTTTTTGGTTTTTGTTGTTTCACAGTCCGTTCTGTTGTGCAATATGTCCTGCTGTGCTCAAAGCAGGTGACAGAAATCTGTCTTGGGCTGTCGTTTCTTTTTTTTTCTAGTATTTTTTTTATCTACTGACATGTCACTGCTTAGTTTTTTCTCAGCAGTTTAGCAGAATTTGCATGAGAGATGCAAGTTAGTTTCTGGGGCAGTCAAGACAAACTGCATTCCGCCTTAATTTATAAGTGGAAGTTTTACATGGCGTTTGTGTGTCATCGGAGGAGGCGCGGTTATTTATTCGACGGTGTATGCGGTCATACTTGAGTCTCACTGAAAGTGTTTTTATCGACTTGTTTTTCTTGGTTTTGAACACTAAGGTAAAAGTCCATTAAATGTCTTCTAACATTGGATCGTTTCAATAAAAACATGGTGGCGTTTCAGAGTGGAAAACATTCAAACTGTCTCCAGAGGCCTCCTGTGGTTTTTGCTGCGACTGATTCTCCTGACAGAAGAAACACGAGCGGCTGTTTTCATGCAGCTTAGCAAATATCTTTCTGGGAGTGAACGCTGAAATTACTGTGAGGTTGCTGCATTTTCTGATTCAATTATTCTGTAAACGTGTTGGATCCCCGAGTTAATACAGACGAATGTTAAAGAAATGATAATGAGAATATTG
>JAUESE010000057.1:7947377-7957474 GCA_032274725.1 Malacoctenus triangulatus | reverse complement strand
AGGAGTAATTAAAGCAGGACTCTCCTCTTGAGAGGAGGGTGACAGACAGTGCCACGCAGTGAGAGACACGGTGGTAACACGCCGGTGCTGATGTATGCGAGGTGTGAGGTGTATTTTATGTTCTGGCAGGGAAGCGTCTGTGTTTGTGCAGATGAAAGAAATCGAGTGTTTGAATGAGTCTCGGGTCCACAACTTGAAGGAAACTTGGACGAGGACAGTGGTCTTTTAGTTGCTTTGTGGGGTCAACTAGGCATGTGGTGACAGATGTTGGAAATATGGGTGACTCGCTTCTTTTTCTTGCAATTTTCGGATAGTTTGAGTTGAGAAAAGTAGTTTTTTCTTTTCAATTTTCATGGAAATGACATTTTTCATTCGTTTACAGTGCATGGATTCATCAGTCTAACCTCACCTGTTCTTTGTCACACACACAGAGACACGCCAATGTAAGCTCCGCCCGGCCGGCCCGCTCTGTCATATTGACTCGGCCGCTGTTCTCCTGCCGTCCCGGAGTCGCTGAGGTCGTCCTCTCCATCCGCTCATATTAGTGTTCAGAGAGGAGTCCTGTCTGCACACCATCGCTCAGGTGAAACTTTGTTTGTTGTGTCCACTGACTCACGTCACAGCTCGGGCCTCTCAGCTTACAAAGAATGAAGAAAAATACGACATTTTTTGTGAAATTAGGCAGAGAAATGTTGTGTAAATTTGAATATTCTGAAGATTAAGAACTATTTTTTCTTCTTGGACTTTTTCCCCCGACATTTCTCTACTTAAATGTCTTTATAAGTGGCATTTAGTGAAGAATCAAAGTAAAATCTGATACTGCTTTGTTAATTTCCAGAAAAAGAATTTCTGCTGTATTGTTTCGAGCTTGTTTCCAGTTACGCTGTCACTTTTTGTGAACAAGTAAAGCTGCCACATTTCACAAATGATTTGCAACACCATATAATCACCTCACAGTGGTGCTGTAGTGTCACCACTGGGATCACGTCTCTGACAATTACTGACTCAAAAGCTGATTTCACCTGTAAATCAGTGTAACCGTGCACCCAGTAGCCCCTCCTGAAAGATCCATATCTGATTCAGTTTGCAAGGAAGCAGCATTTGTAAACAATAAGGACGCGTGTCACGGATTTGTTCCTTTTCAGTCGGTGTATTTGAGTTTCTTCCCCCTCTTTCTCGTCCAGTTTTCTCCTGTGTTGGTGTATTCTGATGGATCAGCATGTCTACCACTAATAACATCGCCCAGGCCAGGAAACTGGTGGAACAGCTGAGGATCGAGGCAGGGATCGAACGCATCAAGGTAACGACGCCGTGAACGCGACCACATTTCCCCCCTCCATCAACTCGTTCCTTCCACCGTCGTCTCCTTTCACGTCCCCTCATTCACTCGTCTTTCGTCCCCGTTCTTTTGTCTCACCCGTCCCTCTCCTTCGCACCCCCCCCTCCCTCCTCAGGTGTCCAAAGCAGCAGCAGACCTGATGAGTTACTGTGAGCAGCACGCTCGTAGCGACCCTCTGCTGGTCGGGGTCCCCACCTCTGAAAACCCCTTCAAGGACAAGAAACCCTGCATCATCCTATAGCTGCACCCTGCTGTTCCTCGCACACACAGACACACATCCATGCACACACAGGCGCACACACGCATTCACACACTTATTTGCTATTTACATTGACCCTCTCTCTCTCACACGCGCACACACACAAACACACACACCCTCAAGCAGCCCCATCTGATCTTACATGGCTGCATCTAGTATTCACACAGAAATACAATACATACACTCCCAAAATAGCCACTCTGGAGAGGCGCCATACCCCAGAGCAGCAGCTAGGGGGCAGGTATCTTATGCTCACAGTGGCTGAGATCAGTATATCTCTGAGTATGATCCAAGGTGCTTTGGTAATATTCATATATGCTGGTGAATTAACTACAAAGGGATTTGGACAATAATAATCAGTAGGAAACCGGTATTCTTTTATTTTTCCATCCTTTTGTTGTTGAATGACATGTTGGCTGAAGGATGTGCAGCTGTGCCATAGGCAGGGAGTGGGAGGATGCATGTGGGCAACAGAGAAGTGTGGTAGGCGCCAAGCCAACCGTGCCAAACACGACCTGATGTCCCATTAACGGCTCAATAAACGCTTATTTTCCTTTGTTTTGTTGGGAGACGGAGAGTAAAAAAAATGCCTCAGAGCTTCGTCCTGGTGCCCGTCAGTGTAAGTCACGGTGGGACTGGGTTTGGAGCAGGTGGCTGAAGCCCACCCCCGCCCCCTCTTTTTTTTCTTGCCTTCATTGGACTCGAGCATGCTCCCGCTAAAACTCGTATCGACACACCTCCTCCGCCTGTGGCCTCGTCGTGGCTGCCTGCAGCCCTCGGGCCAAGCCTCCAGCTGTGCCAACCTGTTGAAAAAAAGCCGTCTCCTTCCGTGCTGATCTGGTGGTCTCGGACCCCGCTGCAGCTGCTGATGGCCGCCACCGGCTGAGATCAGTCAGATCTGCACCTCATAGGGAAACACAGTGAGCGGCTCCACACAGAAGCTATTAACCGTGGACGTTTACTGCATTTTTTCTTTTCTAAAAAAAAGATACTCGTGAACTTAAATGTTTAGATATTTTGTTGAAGCATTAACAGATTAAGTAACACTTTTTCTTTCTTTTCTTTTGAATCTAGCCGACTTGGGTGTTGCCACTGGCCGATCAGGTTAGTTTTCCTGCTTATGTTAATGAAATAAGAGGAGCTCCCGTTGCGAGCCAGGGGCAACACCTGAGTAGATCCTGAAGGTTTCTACTGTACATCGATCCGAGCTGTGCTTTACTCTGAGAGAGGGCGAGGCCGCACACGGACCTCACCGGAGCAGTCAGCCTGCACGGAGCGCGAGGCTGCCTTCCTAAACTGTCACCCGGCTCCATTCAGTTTCTTTAGCTTTTTCTGGCTATAAAGGAGAACAGCTTCATGTAACGGCTGCAGCCTCTCGTGCAACAGCTCTGACATGAGCTCGGCCTGTCGGGGGATCGGACCGGTCGGACTTCCCGCGTCCTCTGTCCTCCGCAGCACTCCCTCTCTCTGACGAAAACCAAACTTGATTGTAAAAACTGAAGAAGAAACAAATGAGGTTAAGAGAAACAAACTAAGTGTATAAACTTTCTTTCAGACATGTGCAGAAGTGATAAGTTGAAGAGTAGCTGTTTCGGGTTTATTTTCTTGAGTTTTCCTCTTTCTATGGAGTCCATGGAACCTGGTCAGTTGAGTATTACCCTGTACAGTGTTTGTAAGATACAAAATCGAAAAACACAGAACGCCCCTCTGTGGATGTGGGATTTTTTTAGTACTACTTCTTCTGTTCCGTCAGTCAGGATCATGTCTGTCTTCTTCTTCCCTGTCTTCGTTTCAACCAGGCTCTTTCGAAGCTTGCGATAGCGGAGGTTGGTTTTGACCACAGATTTAGATACAACTGATGAGGACAACCAAACGTAAGAGCAGCGAGAGGCGGGCTCACGTCCTGTTGGACGAATCAACATCGGACCTCATTCCAGTGGCACAAAACCAACCCTCTGGTTTTCCTTTCAGCACCTGAGCCATTCACATGTTTTTGTTATTATTTTGTGGGGGATTTTTTGGTTGGTTTTTTTGGGCAACAGGCAACACACACCTGTACACACAACACACCGCTTTACACTCCCTCCCTGGCAGGTGAGGCAGGTGAGAGATGAGCTGCGGTCCAACGCTGGTCGGTTCATCGCTGACAGAACAGCCTCTCGGTGCGATCGCGCGGCACGCAGCGGTGACAGAGCGTGTTGGGGTCACGCTGACTGGATGTCTGCTGATAGACTGTCGTCGGGGTTCATTCCCCTGCGTCTCTGCTGTCATGTCACTGGGTCAATGTGACCCGGCTGCTATCGTGACTTTCGGGAGTCATGAGAAGCCGAGGCTCAGAGACACTGACGGGCTGATTCTGCTGCTTACGTTCAGAGCCGGGCAATATGTGTCCTTATTTCCCGTCTATATGCAAAGCAGTTTGCTTCTGGAGACACGAATTATCATTTAAAGCATCGCTTGAAAAATACATTTTGTAAGTTTGAATTGCTAAATAATGCCACTGATTCTGGAACAAAGTGCCGCTTTATCTTTAATTTATACCAGATCATGAAAGCAAGGCATTTTTTTTCAAGCTATAGAAAGAGCAGGAGCTGGAGAGAAAAGGCCACGCAGAGAAGGCCGGGGGTGTGAGCGTGTGTGTGGGTGCCGGGAGCTGAAAAGGATGATTTGGCAGAGCAGTAGGCGGGAGAAGAGAAAATAGAGGCGCACGCACACACACGCGTGGTGTGTGTGAGTCGGTGGGAGGGACGCAGTGTGTCTGTGCGCGCGTGTGTGTGTGTGTGAGAGAGAGAGAGCTCGCAGTGCCTCCCTCCAGTGACGCACGGCGCCGCATCGTAATGTTACAGTGCTGGAGTCTGGATGTGATTTCTGGGTCAGGGTGAGACTGACCAGAGGACAGGTCATGTGATGCTGCAAGCCAGAACAGCATGTTTGGCCTCTGTTTACTCCATTTGTTGTTTTTTTCTTTCAGTCAGCGGCTCGTGTGCTGCAGAACTGAAAGAGGATAAAACTATTCAACATGAAGTGTGGGAAGATATTTTTAATGTGACCAACAATAACCCAAGAATGGTCACGAGGCTGCTGGACTCACTTACTCAACGACTTCTTTCTTTCCTTCTCTCGTCTTTGCAACAATGCAGTGAGGTTATTTTTACTGTTTCACACCCACAGATTTGAAGGACTTTTTGGCATTCATTTAAAAAGAAACTGCACATTTGATTTCTGGCTAAGAAGTTTGATACCCTTTTTTACAACAGTTTCTTCAAGTCCAAGCGCTCGTGAGCTTCAGACTAAAAAACAGGCTAAAGAGGCCCATGTGCTGATTTGAAGAGCTTACTGATGTAGTAAGCTTTGGCTGGCAGGAGGCGTTGTTCTGGGTTTGCGTTTACCTCTTGTTTCTGGTCCATAATGTGAACCTAAACTAGCCTCGCTTCGGCTAGAGCAAGTGTCCCTTTATTCTCTCTGTGTACAACAATTAAGTGATGCTTTTGACTGATATGAAGTTGTTGTTGGTGGGAATTTTTTTTTATTTTATTTTGATAAAAGAACCATTTCAAGAAGGAGAATGGCTTTACTAATATAGATTTAAACATAAACAACACTAAGATGCATTTATCTTTCCAAGAACTTGAATTTCTGCAAAATGGAGGAAACGGTGACACAGTGACGACAAAAGACGCTTCCTTGCAATCTGTGAGCGAGCGAAAGGTTACGTAGGATAAAACAAACACGCAAGAGATATCAACACACACACGCACACAGAAACATGTACACACACTGAAGTTGCCCTCCTCATCATATCTCTTTCTTTCGATCATTCCATCCCTGGTTGGGCTACGATCAGAGACGGCCGGCCGGAGGCGCTGCTTCGGCTCGCAGCTCGTCTGACCGACTGGTTGTTAGCTTTTGCCTTATCGTGGCGTATCTTGCGTTGATGCTGGTCTTGGGGGGGTTATCAGATTCACACAACGAAACGGTCTTAACGAGGAACGCGCGGCTCAAGATGGAAATCCACCTGGTGTTGTGACTCAAGGGTGAGCCCGGTGAAATCCAATCCAAGGCCTGGCGAGGGAGGGGGGGGGGGAGTCGCGGCCCCCTCGCAGGTGAACTCTCATATCAAACACGACTGAATTGGCTCCGAGCCCTTCCTGAGACTCATCTTTTGTGTTCTGATCTCCTGTGTATGCATACAGTATGTGTATCTTTTTGCCTTGATTGATTATGAAGAAAATATATCTATTTTTTGTAACTGTTCTCTGATGTGCCATAACTCATGTTTTCTTGCACACTGTTAATATTTTGTGGATATTGCTGTTTAAAAAAAAAAGACGATATTGAGAAGTAGATAACATTAATAAAAAGATGATATAATAAAGCAGCTTTTGGTGTATTTTTTGACCAATTTCCATGTTTTTTCAATGGGTGTCTTTGCTTTAACTCGACACATCACTGATGCATTCAACTAAACTGACATGTTGGAGAAGCTCCTCACGTCTGTTCCTCTGCAGTGTGAGGCAGCGCAAAGATCATGCAAAGCTGCAGAGCCTCTCTGCTGTTAATTATTAGTCAAGTTTTGTTGACTTTTTAAGGTTCTCCTCTGGATTTTTTTTTCCCTCTTGGAGCAGAGTGGGACACACTGACACACTGGCAGGAAAAGATATATGATGCACATGCACACGCATGCTCTCCAGCCCTAATGGGTACACGGTGTGCAGTGCAAACATGATGCACATGCACAGGGGATAAAGACAGCGAGGTAGGAACTCCCTGTTGGGTGCTTTCACAGGAATGCCATTGTTGTCGTGTCGCTGCGCTCTTTGACGCGCTGCTCCAACAGTCCTGAAAGTCCCCAAACTTTTCAAACCTTATCCGCTCCTCACGGGCTGGTCTGCGAGGAACAGCCAATCGAATTTAAGGTGGGTAGAGCACAGCCAATTAGAAACCGAGTGTGCTCAACGAGTCACTCCTCTGGCCGGCCGATTGTAAACAAATGGGAGGTCCATGTGCCTGAATGTTCCCGTTTCTGCCGCGCTGCAGTCTGAGCTGCGAGCAGACATGTGAGACTGGAGGGAGGAGTGCAGAGCAACACAAACAGGAGATATAACCATCAAGTGCACATACAGTGACATGGGTGGAGTTACCCACGCGCTCATTTGCAAGGCTTTAGCTGCATTATATAACAAAAAAACATATGCACAGCACTGAAATCGGACTTGATAAACCGGTGACTTGGATGGCTCCTGAAACTCGTCCCTTTGCTTCCCTGACTGGTGGAGACAGCAGGTCTGCGGGAGCTTGTTTCGCCTGTTTCTCCCGTCACAATAAGTTTCTGTCTCCACCCAATCTCGCCGTGACTTCGCTGTGACGGTCGAGACTGCCTCGTGTGCGCATGTGTTTTTTTCCATTCCTCCAAACCTAACGTAAACGGCTGCTGCGTGGTTCAGCTGTTTCCATGACGCACGCAGGCTGTGTTTTGAAATTTGAGCAGGAGCCCGTCCACAGAAAGCAGTCCATCATGTAGGAATACAATAATTTATTGACTTAACGGCACATGAAAGCCACAGATAACTCATACAATTAATAAATTAATGTGGCGACTCAATGTCAATCATCAGAAAAAGGCACAGAGATGTTGAATGTGGGCAAAATAATTTAAAAGCAGACCCGTTTCAACAGAGCGGTACATTTTGGATCCTCTTAAATAACAAAACAACAACATGTTCTGAGCCCGTTTTGCATTTTTGTTCGTTTCCTGTAAAGCCCGATGAGTCCCGGGTGTCTCCAACATCTCCATGGTGACGAGTCCTCCGCAGGTTCAGCAGCTCATTCCAAGAACGCGCATGCTGCACACCCAGTCTTTTCTAAAGAAAGACACAAGTATTGCATACCACGCATTCACACACACACACACATCCACGCTCACTCACACACACACGCATTCTCTCCACGGACTCTCCTCTGTCAAAACACAGGAATGCTGGGCATAGTTTCACCGTTACCACATTCCTGTCCAGTCAACAACAAGCTTTCCAGGTACATGCCAGGGTGTGGACACTATTCACAGATAATACTCCTGGTAATAGTCGATGTCACACCCCTCTAACATTGCGAGTCCCCGCACAGAGGCATGAAAAAGGTATTGTGTTTTACCGACATTGTAAAAATCAATGTGCAAATGACTCTGCTTCTGTGTGGAGCACGAAACAGAGCTGAGGGAACGAGCCTCCGGTCCGACCGTTTCACCAGCGATTGAAAGGGAGTTCTCGGCTCCTTCCTGTCACCAGGACGGGGGTGAGTCCGTCCGAGGACGTTCCCGCGTGAGCATCAAGATACATCAGTTCAGTATCTGCACTCAGTTGCTGTATTTCTTTCTTTTGTTGGGGGGGGTTGGGGGCTTCGGAGACCCCTCAGCGTTCCTGCAGGACCAGTTCAGGCACCCACTGGTCAAGGCGGCGGCTCTCTTGGCAGTACGTCCCCACCTCTTGTAGTCTGCAGTGGTCCGCCTGCGGGTTCTGCATGAAGGAAGGGGGGGGGATAAATAAGCACGATCAGGTTTCAATTGACAGTTTTAAATCGCAAGAAATTAGCTGCAAAACTGAAAGGCAGCGAACTCGGACAGTGCGTGAGAGTAATCTCACAGTAGCACGTCCAACCGTTATATAAGAGTGGGCTCCTGTGCTGAGTCAACGCACCGTAACCAGCATGCAGTGCAGGTCTCCGCGGTCCTCCTGGTTTCTGTTGGCGTCCACGGCCCCCAGCAGCTGCTGGAGCCGCCGGACCCCCGAAACCCGCAGGATGGTGATGCCGCTGTCGCAGCAGAAGGACTGCAGCAGCGTGAAGTGGATCTGCAGACCCACGTCGTCCTCGTCGTCTGTCGCCAGCACACACAGGACCACACTGTCCGGGTCGCTGAGGAGCCAAGAGGAAACTTCGTTTCAGAAAAACAAACCTTGTACTTACACGTGTATAAGATTTACATAAGATCTACTGTGTGAAATAGAAGCATATAAACGTGGGTTGTGCTCAACATCGGCGCTGTGGAGCTGAACTTGATAGTTTTAACTCACGCATTGAGAAGCTTGGCTGATTCATAAATGCCAACAGTCAGGCAGTCCTGTTTCTGGGCCGTTACCAGCAACTCCTCCAGAGCCAGGCCCACAGACTGCATCCTGAGGGGCGAACACACAACAATCAGCTTTTGTATCCTGGAACAAAACAAAACTCTGACGACTGGAGAAGAAAAAAAACAACCCCACTAGGACACCCCCAACCTAGAAAACACAACAACATGGAAGCAGCACTGTTATTTTCGAATTGAATGCTGGTGCAAGTGGGGGTTAAATCAAATCAAGCAAAGCCACTTTTATGTAAAATGAATAACCAAATCAGCGCTGAGCAGCTCAGCTGGCCTGCTGCACATGGAAGACTGATGACATAAGGGATGGCTAAAAATATACGTTGTAAATGAGCCTTGCAGCAAGATGTGCAGCATGCATGCACAGTATTGTGCACGTAGCCTATGTATACATATGCGTTCTTGTGCAACAAGTTGCAAAAAACAACTTAAAACAAGTAGATTTGACACCAAAATGTTCGGTAATGAGACAAAAGTCTCTGCAGAACAGCCGGGAAAAGTCCGGATCGGGTTGATTGCATCAAGGCTCATCAGCAAGGGGTCAAAGGACGCGGCGCATTCCTGTCCTGCACATGATGTCCGCGCACATTACTGAGACGGACGTGAAACCGGCGCTTTTTCATGCAACTCGAGGGCAAAAAAATCTACCTGTTTTCGATGGATCCGAAGTTTTCCTCAGGAATCATGATCGCAGTTGAAAAGAAAAAAGTATTCCGGTGCGTAAAAGCGCGTCGGTAGTCCGTGGCTCTGCAAATCCTGCAGTGATCCCACTTACAGTCTCGTCAGGCGCGTTTGTAGCGTTTGTTGTGGGCTGCGTTGCGAAACTGGATTTATACCGAGACTGGGAGGAGGGCGGCACCGAAACTCACCGCGTATGGTGATTGGTTCATCCAGGAAACCCAAGCGTCTCTCTGTCATGTGGCCACTGGTGTTTGTTTATTTGGTTACACACATTGAGACTGCTTCACACAACATATCAATATTTCTGCACGGTCACTCTTACACTGCAAGACTTGCATGGCACAGGAATATTTATCATTGCACCAAAAAACGGAAGAGCATCATGAAAATGACCTCCTGTGATCGCAACAAACCACCAGATAGAATTGTGCAACATGAGGACCTTCATATTTTCACAACATTTTGTTCCAAAGACTGGACGGCGGTGGATGCATTATTTTTGCTGACATCTAGTGGCTGACTGATGCAACAATAAAAGTAAATATATAACCTCCCACAGTTGTGAAACAGAAAAAGATGAGTCAGACATTACGCATATAAAAATGTTTGATAAAGGCGAGACGAGTCGCTCCTGCTTCAACTCAACAGCATAAGGAGAGTGTCTGTCCGGAGCTTATTTTGTA
>JAUESE010000057.1:7935313-7947277 GCA_032274725.1 Malacoctenus triangulatus | reverse complement strand
CCCTGTTGCACCACACGTCATCCGGGGACAGACAGTAAGGAGTGTGGCCGGCGCTGTTGGGCCTGGAGTCGGACGACGCCTGCCCCACGGTCTCGTCATCGGGGCTGGTGGGGGCCTGGTTCCCTGGAGAGGACTGCGAGGGGGGGCTGAGTCTCAGAGCGCCGTCCAGGAGGGTGTACTCGGTTGGGGTCAAGTCCAGCTGGGCTGAATGCTCATTCTTTGACGTCGTGTTCAAGGGCGCTGGAAATCCCACAACTTTCATCGGCTTTATCGTCGCTTTTGTCGGGCTTTTCTCCTCAGCCCCAGACTCATGTCGTCCTCCGTCACCACCAGTCTCTCCCCCCTTCATTCCTGCTGATTCTTCCACCGATCTTCCAACAGAGGCAGCACGCATCTCTTCTGACTCGCCGCTTTTCTGCTTTTCTTCGCTTGCTGTTTCGAGCGTCGCCTCTGCAAGTTCGGTTTCTTCCCTGAGCTTGAGGAAATCGGCCGTCATGTCCTCTGGGGTGGACAGTTTGGAGCTGCAGGGGTTCTCCTCCGGCTCCTTCTCAAGCTTTTGATTCTGCTGCTGAGGAACGCAGTGATCTGGCTCTGGGACTTTGGACTCAGTGCCTGCGTCGTGTTTATGAGAGTTGTTTGTGGACGGTTCAGTGTTTACTTGAGCCTTCTTTCCATCATTTGCCTCTTTTCCTGATGGCTTTCGTGTTTTCTTCTCTCCTGTTTTGGAGTCATTTTTTGCCTCCTTTTTCAGCTTGGCTTTATTGTCAGTCTTTGGTTTGGATGGAAAGTCATTCTTTTTCACCTTTTCGCCCTTCGCAGCGACGTTGTCCTCTTTGTTGCTTGTCTTCTCCTCTTTTTTCCCATCCTTCCCGCCACTTTTTTTTGAAGTATGCTTCTCCGATGACGTTTTTTGCTTCATGCCAGCCTCTTTGTTCCTGGTTTTCTCAGCGTCTCTCATTCCAGCTCCATTTGATGCTTTTCCTTTCTCCTTTGAAGATAAATCCTTACTTTCTTCTCTGCCGCCTCGGTCTTTCCCCGGTTTGGTCGTCCCCTCCTTCCCCGCTGACTTGCTGCTGTCCTGGCTCTCTGTCCTCTTTGCAGCTCGGTCCTCCCCAAGTCTCTCCAAGTCCCCGGTGGTCACTGTGGGCTTCTGCAGGAAGGCCAGCCCCTTCAGCTTCTCCAGCCCCTGCAGCAGCTTGGCCTGCGGCGTGACGCCGGGGAACAGCACCCGGACCACCTTCTCCTGGGGGCTGGCCGGGTGCCACACGAGCAGGGCGGACACGGAGGCCAAGGCGGCGAGAGGCAGGGACTGGGACTTGGAGGCTGATGACACGTCGTCAGGCCAGTTTTGCATGAAAGTTTGATACTCTTGGCTGTTTTTTCCGGGACTGAGGATGTATAAGTCCAGCTGTCCCACCCCCATCTTCTGGAACAAGGTCAGAGACTCGATGGGAGCCCCTTGTGGGCGATACATTGGCTGCGGCTTGATGTCTAACTTCTTCAGCAGTTGCAGGGTGAGCGCCGCCTGGTGCGTGCTCTTCAGGACGTTTTCCAAACCTAAAACAAAGCGATGAATGAAGATAAACTCGTCAGCACTCACAAACATCCTTCACATTTACAGCACGGATCTGTTTATCGTATCGAATCACTCACAGGGTTTTTGCTCCACCTGCAACCTGCTAGGCGCGTTGAAGAACACAACTCCAAGCTCAGGAGAGATGAGCCTCTTGGATAAGTCGTCTGTGCAGACAACGGAGGGAATTTCAAAATAAGACACTTTGGATAACTACATTTAGTTCTGATGCTTTGAAGGAGCGTTCTCGTCTGACCTTTGACCTCCAAGCTCAGCTCCAGCTCCGACACCTTCCGCTCTAAAAAGGAGACGACGCCGGGCAGGTTCTCCGTGCCGACGTGCGTCAGCAGCACGGCGTCGACCCGGTCCAGGTGGCGGACCAGCTTCCAGAAACACGCCTGGGAGTCCGAGCCTCCGTCCAGCAGCACCGTGAAGCCGTTCACGGCAAAGAAGGCACAGTCGCCACGGCCGGCTGGGAACACGTAGCAGCAGGGGCGGGACAGTTTAAGGAAGCCCACCGTGGTGGGCGGAGGCAGGAGGTCGAAGGGGGAGAGGGGGCAGATGGTCCCCGAGACCAGGGAGGCGAAGTCCCCCAGGGCGTCCATGGCGGGCAGCACCTCCGGGGGATTGATGTGGAGGGTGAACGGACCCTGCAGGGGCTGGTTCCCCAGGAGGGTGTTCCTCCACTGGCCGATGTTGGGGCAGCTGATGGTCAGGTTGATCTTGGTGACGGGAGCAGATGGTGCCGAGCTCTCCTGATCCACCAACTGAGGACAGAGTGTTTGGAGGATAGTTCTTAATACACTCCATCTAATATTCTTTTTGGCTTAGCAGCACGATAATCACTTAAGCCCCATTTTCAGTTTCACATTGTGTTCCCACCACGGTCACATCTTTTGGTCACAAGTGACCTCAATCCAACTTTTTCACTCAAATGTGGCCCATGTCTGACTTTTGCTTTTGACATTGTGAACAGCACAAGTCACATTGAATCTGACATTTTCCAATGTGGTACTGAATCCGATACAGACCGGATTGTTTTGAATGCGACCGCAGTCTGAACAGCCAAGTCGCATTGAATGCAACTTGACATCACTCTGACCCACACTGCCTGTTTTGTCAATAAGGTTGATTGAAAAAAAGAGTCACAGGTGGGGAGAGTAGGCAGGACCAGAGTACAAACAAAGATGGAGGACAGCATGGATGCAGGAGGGAGAGCGAGGTTTTAGACTTCACAGGTATTTGAGGGGGGGCACACCTTGATCCCAGCAAAACTTGGAGGTTCTTACTGCGACAGGTCTGATTTTAGAAAGTATTTCTAAAGCCATCATTAGAACATGGATTTTCTTTCTCCTCTTCTTCCTCAGCGACAGCACCAGCTCACAAATTTGCCGGCAAGACAATGAAGTCCTGTTGCAGCACAGTTGTGAACTATGAACTGCACCTGCAGGTCAGTTCAGGAGCACGAGCTGTTCACACATCAGTCCGTAGACAGGCCACATTTTGAACTGTAAAGTGAACAGCCAAACTAAACATCGAATTTGAGCAATAAATCAGGACTGGGCATTAAGGCCTGCGGTGGGAACGGAGCCTTGGACTGCCAAGTCATCGGAAGTGGAATAAAATGAAGGTATCTTTTCACAAAAACACAGACACTTTTAAAAATCACGTCTTGCTTTAAAGTCCTGATCTTGTTATTTAGCAGTGTTTCACGACGTTTCACTCGAGCAGCATGTCGCGACCTACCTGCTCTATTAATATCTGTCTGAGCTGGTGTGGTGAAAAGAGTCCTTTGTGAAACAGCAGGTCTCCGCTCTCCTCCACGCTCAGGCCAGACAGGATCAACAGCTTGTGAGCCGACTCCTTGGACAGCAGAGCGAACACCTGGCCGAAGCACAGACAGGGAAAATCAATGGCTGGGAAACACTCACAGGGAGGAGGGGAGCGTTTGAGACGCACATCAAGCAAGAAATTTATCAGTTTTATCCAAACAAGAATCGATTCTGCAGTTAAAAAGCTTGAAATAGAAACAAAAGAATCAATCACAGCACATATGGGCTCCTTGGTTGATTAATGTCTGCAGCCCCTCACCTCTGAAGCAGCCTGTTCCTGAGACGGACTGATGAGCACCTGAGTGTCCAACACTCGCGTGCAGTGGCGAAGACACTTCTGCCCTGAAGGGGCAGAGAGAAAAACAAGGGATAGAAGGAGAGAGATCGCGCAGACAGGAAGCAAAGGAGAGAGACGGGGGAGGGCGGGGGGAGGCGAGCCGGCAGGCCCGGGCAGCGAGCGGGGACGCCAGAAGCTAACGGGAGGCGAAAGGAGTCGAAGCGAAAGCGAACTGGGACGAGCGGGTGACGATTGATTTACCGAGCGTGAAAGAGGAAGACGGAAAACAGGAAGAAGAGTGAAACAGCTGAGTCAGATGGACCGACTGTTGGACGGGGTGCCAGGTCGACTCAGTCGGCTGTGGGACTCGGTCTGAAGCCGACTGGCTCAACGGCAGAGTCACAGACAACGACCCAAATCTGGAGTCAGGTTGATTCGTCCTTATATAAGTGAAGAGAGACAAACATGGCTTCCTGTCCTCTCTGGCTGCTGCAGTGAAAGACATTTTGGTGGCTTTCTAACGCGTCTCTCGTCTCCACTGTTACCGATGTAAAGTTGTGTTCAATCAGGACGCCTGTTTGCAGTGTCTGTGATAAACTGAGCTCAGCAGCTCGGCTGCAGATTAACTCTGAAGACATCAGAGCGGCATTGATTTCCTAAACTCTCGCCGAGACGCGATGGATTTTCCAAACTGCGTCGTCCACCTCTGACAGGAGGCCAAACAAATCGGTCCTACAGAACTCAGGGCACCTGAAACGACTCTAAAAACGCAGCGTTTCTGTGCAGGCGACCTCTCTGGGCACCTTTTGGTCCTGCTTTTGGTCCTCCGTGTATTTGTCTCTGGATGCTGAGAAGCTGAAGCGCAGCTGGAAGACCAGCGCGAGCAGCCGACTGGCTCGCAGCGTTCCATTGTTGCTCCGTCCAAACGGCCCGCCCAGCTTTGACAATCGCTCCGCCGCCGCTCCACCTTCCTTCCTTCCTTCCTTCCTTTCTCGGTGGCTCGCCGAGTTGGCGTGTTACCACGGAGACGGGGTCAAAGAGTTGGAGCGTGACACCCCCCCCCCCCCCTTATCAGCACAAACATGTCCTACCTGCACCCTTGAACGACGCCGTGTGATGGGTGAGGAACTCCTGGAGGAAGAGGTCCAGGTTACATGATTTCAGGTCCACGTCCCACGAGCGAATACCTGAACACACAAACATGTTGTCGCACGGTGCAGCATCATAAACAAACCACTCATCACCACATGGACAAAAATGTCAGCCATATGAAATATACTCATCCTAAATAGTACTTTTTAGGTCATTAATGAACATTTTTACAACTATTTCACATATTATCTGCTAAAAACAACAAGAAAACAATTATATGTGTACTTTGTGAAAAACATCTGTAAACACTTAAATGACACTTTTATTCAACAGCTTAAACATACAAAAAGCTGTTTTTATGTATAACAAAGGAAATTTCTGACATTCTGTTGGTTGTCTGATGCTTAAAAAGAAGAACATGAAGGATATTTCATCCTATTTTGTATGAATGGAAGTTAATCGGAGGCGCAAATTAGAGTGAAGCCAGGAAATAAAATCTCTGTGGGATAAAAATACATGTCGTGCTTCTCAGATTACAGGATTAAATCTGGTTTATTAAAATTCATGAGTCAATCTACAATCCAAGAAAATGGAGGCAAATCAAGCGTTATAGTGAAGCAAATTCAGCCAAATTCCCTCGTTTGCTCATTTTAAACGCTCTGATGTAACAGATTGTTTTTCCTTTGACACAGCACAAACCGTGCATTGAACCATCCTCTGTAGTCGCAGCACTGCAGATCATATTCGTAATGTAAAAAAGGGATGAAAACAGGCGTGTTTCTCTCAGCTCATGAAAACTTCATGGTATTTCTGAGGTGCACTGATACACAGGAGTAATTAAATGTTGATTTGCTAAGTCAGCCGTCCATCCCTGCACACTGTCCCTCCTCATTCCTCTGTGAATTGCACGCAGGAGGAGTGATGAAACACCGTGTCCATGCACTGTCCGCTACAGGAGTCACAGTTGTTGCTGCACACATTACGTCGCTCACAAGTGACAATGTGTTGACTGCGACGCTCCCTTAAAAGCTGATCCGTGCCTAACGGTAAAACTGTAGTGAAACACAAACCAGCCGCTCCAGACTGCCTTTAATCACGCTGTGCCCAGAGGGGTGAGGTGGTGCTGATGGTGGAGCTCCGCCAGATGACGCATCCTCGGTCAGCAGGGTGAAATTACACAAACGCTGCAATGTGCTCGTTCCAGGCAACGCCGGCGACGATTTAAGCGACGGGAATTAACTGATTTCCTTTCTAATTAAAACTGGGAATAGATAGAGAGGAAGCAAAATGGCACGCAGTTGGAGAAGCGAGCCGAGAGCGGACCTACCTCGCGCGATGTCCCCGCTGATGAGCTCCGTCTGTCTGGGGCGATCCGTCCGTCCGACCACGATGAGCAGGGAGTGTTTGCGGAGGCAGAAGTCGAGGTTTGCGGTCGCAGCGCGCCGCGGCTCCTCCTGGACCTCCCTCTCCAGCACCCGGCTGGACGCCATGTTAGAAACTTGGGTGTGATGTCATTGAGAGGGGAGGAAAAAAAAATTAAAAAATAAAAATAAATAAATAAATGAAAGAAAGCCTGAGAGCGCCTTTATTGTGGGCGAGGTGACAGCTGGTGCGCCGGAATGCGGCCGTCCGTCGGTGGACGCGGAGGAGCGGCATGAATTATTCATGGCACGTGGCGAAAACATCAATTCATTTCATCTAAAGAGATCTGAGCGTCCCGGTTAAAATTTAAACCAGACCAAATTACCAAGAAGTGTCGATAAATGAAAAAAAAAACTGCTGTATCGGCGAGAAGGTGATATATTTTATTACACTTTAAAAAAACACACACGCAACAACCAGATTGTTTTTCTAAAGGTAGTTTAATAATCTTTTCGTTTTACAAATTATATTAAAAACAAAATCTACACATTTTCCAGAAAACAAATGTTCGAAAACATTTCTGCTGACAAAAACGTATTGACAATCCAAATCATCCCACGAAGACACAATTTAGTACAGTTTATAAAAGAACACGATGACAGTTCACGTGTTTAATCAGACGGACCACGACGACAGCGGCAGGTCTCCCCGTCACACCTCACATTCATCGTTTCTTCTTTTCTTTTTCTCACCACAAACAATCAAACGTCTCAGTTGTTTACTTTGTTTATGTTCTTGTGTTTTTCACAAACATTTCAGGACGTAGAAGTTGCAGGACGTCCCTCGAGGACAGCTGCACAGCGTGCCAATGCGCGCCCCTTTACGCACGGCGCACGGCTCTCCGGCGTCACACTGAAAAACACAACACACGAATTGCTCACATGGAAACTGTATGGGTGTGTCTGTATGCTACACTCATCACACCGCAAGGAGGTGGAAGAAGAGTTTCCTTGCTGATAATTCAACTGTTCTGAAGTCGTCACATGTAAAAAGAAACGTTGTGTGGTGTTTATATGACGTTTGATTGTACTTACTGAAGGTAACCAGCCGAGCTTTTTTTCTAAAGGCATCTCTTTGCTTCTCAGCTTCTCCAAAACTTCCTGCAACGCGTCAATCTAGAAAATGATCGGAACAAAAAAAAAAAGTTCTGTGAGATCAATAAAACTTGGAGGATTCAGAGCGAGTGAACAGCTGCTGACGGAGTCTCTCACCAGGTCTTTCTCCTGCTGCGTTTTCACCTGGAAGTCCAACGAGCGCGTCTCCAACGAGGAGTCCTCCGCGCGCACGAGCCACAGGTAGGTGCAGCAGCAGGTGACGGCGACGAGGAGCGTCCGTGCGCTGACCATGGTGCTGAAACGCAAACCGGAAGAGGGTCGCTCTCTTTCTGTGAGGAGGGGGAAGCAGAAGTCGTGGGTGCGAGGGGCTTTGGAGGTCTCTGGTGGGCTCCGGCCCCCTTTATAGGCGCCTCTCAGGTGCTCCTGACATCAGACAGCTTCTGAAATATTCATGGAAGGATGGACATGGGTGACACCGCTCAGCACCTTTGTGTCTCATCAGGAAGGGACGTTAAACAAATACAAAAGGTGTATTTACTTAATAAAAACTGAACGCTGAACAGCAATTAAACTCTTCTAAGGTTCGAATTCCACATTATTCACTTTTTATGGCCAGTAGACGAACTGAATACATGTGAGAAGAAAATCTCTAGTTTTTTGAACATACATCTGACTCATAAATGACTCATTTCTACTTCAGCGTGTGCTCACCACATCCATGAACCTGCTATGTCGCTTTAATTGAACAACATTGTCGCATGAGTCTTTTTAACCAGAAAACAGACTCTAATACTCAGATCTCGCTCAGTTTCTGTCAGTGAACAAGCAGTTTTTCCCTTCGATGCTTTTTGTTCCTGTTCTCTCGATGTCACCGCTGTTCAACAAAGCCCAGATCCGACCTCATGTTCACACAGACGGACATCAATCTGTAATCAACATCCAATTTCCTTCTGTAGGATTAACCCTCACCCACAGCACCTCGCCTCGAAAGGTGACGTACGCACACATGTGAGGCGGACTGGCTTGTGTTGACATACTTGGACCCACATCGCTGAGAGATCCCACCGCCCCCCAGGAGCCCTTCATGTTGGCAGTGATCTCATCTCGAAAACTAATTAAAACAGACAGCAAAAAAAAAGGGAATCCATTAAATTAAAGCATGCGTTATGTGATCTACCACGGAGTGTTTCAACAGTTTTTTATTTTACATTGGGAGCTTTTTAGAAGTTCTTCTTTTAATTTACACGTGAAATTTGACTTGATGATCGCTCTGTTTTAATGTCATCTCACACTTCACTGTGATTTTCACAGAAACTGCGTCTCCTCGGCCAGGATTCAGCATGTTCACGTTTCTGTATTGCTAATTAATGCTTCACACTTACTCAGCATCAAAGAAAAACACTGTTTGTACAAACGATATACACTCTGAGACCTTCGCGTCTCTCTTAGCAGTCAGTTTATGTTTCTTTCTGGTAACTGTGTTGTTGCCTCTTTGATTTTTGTGTCTCTGTGGTCAGTTTACCCTCATGTGACTATTTTTTATTTCTTTTAGTGTTTCCTGGTATTTAATATCCACTTTTCTTGATATTTTGTCTTTATTACGGTCTTTGTGACCGGAACTGTATAACTTTGAGTTATATTTCTATCTCTGTAGGTTTTTTGGGGCTAATTGAGTCGATTATGTTTATGTTTTAGGTGATACGATGTGACAATGTTAGACTGTAGTTGCACCGCCGTGCCGCTAGATGGCGGTACATCAGTCCGAAGCACAGGAACTGGCAGCCAGGACAAGCGGAAGTTTACTGCCCAGCCTTCCGGCGGTGCTGTGTGTCGGACTTCGGGACTGTCTTCTGACGTTTCTGTCTCTGTTTCAGCTTTGCAACAAAAGCAAAAATGTCTGAAAGAAAAGTTCTAAACGTAAGTATATAAAATGCAAATACGAGTTCTGTTTTGGACGACTTTAAGGTCGTTTCACCGCGGGGGCTAAAGTTAGCAGTGTGGCTAAATAAATGTCACCACGTTCTTAGCAGCTTTTTATTTACTTTACATTAAAGTAGAACTGTGGCTTTGTTGTTAAATATCGTGTTGACGTGCATGGATGCGTCACTTGTCCGGGTTTGTTGATTTCAAGTAAACAGCTGACGTGTTTTTTTGCGTCTTGCAGAAATATTACCCACCAGATTTCGATCCGGCCAAAATCCCCAAACTCAAACTCCCCAAAGACCGTCAGTATGTGGTCCGACTGATGGCTCCGTTCAATATGAGGTAAGTCGAGCTCATGTGATGCCTCTCCTTTTTTCTTAGTTGGCATAGTTTTTGCGGCAAAAGCGTCCCAAATGTTTTTATTTGAGTCGGTAATCTTACAGTGAAACTGCGCCAGGCTACTTTAGATCTTTAATCATTTGTTTGGAAGACATTTATCTTGCTGGTGCTTCTATGAAAGTACTGAAAGGTTGGTTGGTTATTCTTCTCTAAAGGCAGAGGAGTGTCCAGCTGTATTTATAGTAGAATCGGTCTCTCTTGAAAGGAGTCACTATGAAGACGGACATCCACTCTTTGTTTCTTTGTTTCGCCTGCAGATGTAAAACATGCGGTGAGTACATCTACAAGGGGAAGAAGTTCAATGCACGCAAGGAGACGGTTCAAAATGAGCTGTACATGGGACTGCCCATCTTCCGGTTCTACATCAAATGTACTCGCTGTCTTGCTGAGATTACGTTCAAGGTGAGCGCGGCCGCTGCGATCATGACAAGGTTATTGTTGCGCCTTTGTCTATGAACATTACAGTCAATATCTGCACTGTGATTTCTGATGCATGTCTGTCTCACATTGAGAGTATAGACCGACCCAGAGAACACGGACTACGCCATGGAGCACGGAGCCACTCGAAACTTCCAGGCAGAGAAACTCATCGAGGAGGAGGAGAAGAGAATCCAGCAGGAGAGGGACGAAGAAGAGCTGAACAATCCCATGAAGGTCAGTCCGTCTTTCAGAGTCTTTCATTTTTTTTTTTATTCCAACATGACCTGGAAAATAAACAACTCGTTGTTCTTCAATCTTCAACCAGGTGCTGGAGAATCGCACCAAGGACTCCAAGTTGGAGATGGAGGTGCTGGAGAACCTGCAGGAGCTGAAGGAGCTGAACCAGAGGCAGGCTCAGGTGGACTTCGAAGGGATGATCGACCAGTACAGAGAGCTGGAGAAGAGAGAGAGGGAGCGGGAGAAGGAAGAGGATGAACGTGAAACAAAGTGAGTGAGGAAGATTGATCAAGTAAAATGAAGTAAAATAATCATTCAGCATTAAAAAAAAGCTTCGTATCGGCTCGGGTTGTGGCGACAGGGAGATGCTGGACCGCGTTCTCGTAAAGCGACTCCGCGACTCCGACTCTGATTCAGAAGACGAGAAGAAGAGCGGGAGCGCCGAGCCGAAGAGCTCCAGCTCGGACAAGCCAACGGACATTCTGACGGCCGACAAACCGGCGGAGTCGCAGGTGTTTCTGACCCCCCCGATGCAGATCGCAGAGCCAGCGCTGGGCACCGTCGGCTGCGCGTCGCTTCACGTTGTTGTTTCTCCTCAGGGAGCGCCAGCCGGAGGCGTGAAGCGGGCGAAGGTGGAGAGCTGGGAGAGGAGTGTGGGCACGCTGGGCAGCAGAGGAGCGCTCGGCTCCCTGGTCGTACGGAAGAAACCGGCGTCGGCAACGACTGCTGCCGCCGCCGCCTCCTCGCAAACAGGTAAAGACTCGCGTTGGCCCCAAAACCAGCAGGCCTGTCAGTGACCTGATGTCAGGGCGAGTGTGCAAGACTGTTGACGTTTACTTGTCATCCTCGCAGACTCGAAGGCTTCGACGCCGGACTCGGGGAATCCTTCGAAAGCCACACAGAACGGCTCGTCGTCGCTCAGCCTGCTGGGGGCGTATTCAGACAGTGACAGCAATGACAGCGAATGAGGAGAGTGACTGACACCCCAAACTTGTATGAATGTTGCAAAAGAGGAACACGGTGTTGTGCAGCTTTTTGCGATGCTGTAAAAAAAAACAAAAAGAGAGACAAAAAAAAGTTGTGTAATCTTGTTTGTGGGTTTTTGCGTTGGCAGTTGTTCCCAGTAATTTTACTGTCATTGTCCAAATTCAGTTGGAAAAAGAAACCTGATGTAAGTCCGCTGAAAGAAAACGATCTGTTATTTGGAATTTAGAGAAATAACATAGTTTTTTTTAATCTTGTGTGGAAAGAGCCTATTAAAGTGTTTATGAGAGTGTTTTCTTCTTTGGGACTGATGTGTTTTATTGCAGAAAACCTTTTTTTTTTTATATGTCAGATAAAGTCTGAACTGAATGATGTGAATATTTATTAGATGTGGGGGGAAAAAACAAGAAAGCTCTTGTGTTTGTGGCCATAAAAAAGCGTTAAAAGTGCAGTCTCTTCGAAAAGTTCAGATAAGTACGACAGTTTTTAACTCACTAGAGGAGAGCTCAGGATTTGGGGATTATCCATAATTAATCCTTAAATTAATCCACATTTTTAATCCTTCACAACATGCTGGATTTAAGTCACCCAGAGAGACTGTGTTATATTTATTTTGTTTGGTGAATATTAAAGGTGAGATATGTAATGCGACAGCGAATGACGACATCTAGTGTTTCCAGGTTGTAACTGGAACAACTGAAAAATAATAACAGCCAGTGTGTTGGCTTGTAGATGTAAACACATCACCAT
>JAUESE010000057.1:7790553-7803026 GCA_032274725.1 Malacoctenus triangulatus | reverse complement strand
ATGGACATTTGGAGCTCGCCGTCTTCGCCGCCATGTTTATTCACTGTAAAACGCAATGCATTCTGGGTAGCCCTTACTTTTAAGGGAGGTAGCAGATACCTCAGTTTTAAGGAACCAAATGGCTGTTTCAATCCTCAAACTCGCTTCTTAATTTAACTTCCAACGAATTGGGACAGCCCTTGCACGTCACGGGAGCGACCATTTTAAGGATTGAGGATGAGGCTTGAGGATTAAGGAAGAGAACTGGAACACACCCAGTGTTTCTGGTGAAACCCTGCGAATACTAAACGCCGCGTGATTCCTCCCGGCTGCAGTATTTACTCCCAAAACACCTGCGATGATTGCCGAGAGTTTTATTTTCATTATTATTTATTCTCACTTCGCTCCGCCGTGCGGTGCCGACTAAAATATTGGTTTGTTTTACAAGACGGCGTAACCCTTTTGTTCCGGCTTATGAGCGGCTATTTATGGTGCAGAGGGGATTAAAGATACAGCGCGAGTGTGAGTGTGAGTGCAGCCAGCTGAGAATAATGGCTGCTGCTGTCACCTATCAGTGGACGTTCAGGACCGAATCAATGGCAATGCTGTTAATGTGGCTCCAGTGTTCCACTACAGTCCATTTAGAATGACGAATAACAACAAAATACTTCATATTAGCGTCAGTGAAGCAGCTCCCTCAGACCGTCCAGTCATGTTCAACATTAGAGGTGGAAATGTTTAACTAGCGTGTGGTTTTGTTCTTTTTTTTTGGGTGCTGAAAAGCGGCCGCGGTGCTTCAGATCGTCCTCAGTCAAGAGTCAACGCGCCGCAGGTTTGAAGCCCGGCGCTGCGCGAACTGTTATTCCGGTGAAGGGTGAGACAAGAGGATTAATATCACTCTGGCACGGAGCTCCTCGCAGTCGCGCTCTCCCTCTAATAGCCAGCGCGACCGGGCGTTTTGTAGGGTTATCACATCACGATTGTATCTGGAGCGTTCACTGTCTTTTCAAAAAGCTTTTAAAGCGCCGAGGACCGTCCGGTGTTTATTGTGACGGCGCCGGGGCGCTCTGCTGCTGAAAGCGGCGCTTGGTGCCGGTCACGGCGATGAGTCGGCGAGTCGTGATCTTGGCCATGAAGCCGTCTGGCTGCTCCGCTGCAGAGCGCAGGACTTCTTACACTGTGTTTTTTTTGCACAGATTAAACAAACAAAAGGAGATGTGGGTTAAACGCTGACCTTTCGCGGCGCTGCTCGCTGGATTATTGCCTTTGCATGAAGCCGGGCTTTATATTTAGCATACAGATACGCTATTGATCCTATTATCTAACTCGCTGGCACAAGGCGAAGAGGCTTATTTTCCTTTTGAAGGTTTGTTTAATAAATAAATCAGAGGAGCTGGAAAAAAGCGCGACGTTGGGTCGAGTTACAACCTCCGTTTGGGCCTCGCGCGCAACTGTTTCCTGTTCGATCGAACGAACGCGGAGAGATTCCTTCATGTCTGAGGGTTGTTGTTTTTCTCTTCGTCTCTTCCAGCTCTGGTCACGTCAGGTGAAACGTCTTCATTCACGGCTGGCGACGGCGAGGACGGCGCCGCTCTAACTCCCGACCTGCGCTCTGCATCGACCGGGGGAGACGTACGGTACGTATTCCTGAACCGTACGCATTCCTGGCAGCCGCTCAGACGCTGATTCATCCACCTTTTACTTTGTAACGCTCCTTTTCCAGCTCCGTTGTGCAACTATTAATTTTCCCAGATAAGAAATTACACACAGCAGTAACGTCTAATTGTGTCTTTATTGTTGGACTAATGTTTCGGTTTGTCAGCGAGGTGTTTTTTTTATCAAACCGGTGTGTGTGTATACAGTCGGTGGGTGTCGGTGTATAATCCGGCTCTTGATGGTGACAATGCCTGTCAGCTATACGTGCGAGCTGCTTTACTGTCATCAGAGCGGACCGCGGGGCTAAAACCCTGCTTCCATCTGCGTTACCCTTTGATTTTACTGGCTCCGGAAACGCACGCCGGCGCCCAGAAATCCCACTCGCCCCCCCCCACCCCAGCAGCTTCAAACAGGCCAGCCGCAAGTCAACAGGTGATATCATTGTCGCGTTATTTCCTGCAGTCCACGGGCAGCGCTAATGTGGCTCTGTCGGAGTAATAACAACCCCGGTAAATGAATGAATTCAATTACGGCCGGCACAGATTCGGAGCGCCACAATGGCGATGCCGCTGGGCTTTATGAATATAACCCGCAGTGTGCCTCCATTTGGTGGACGCTTTAATGCTCTTGGACATCAGAGGTGCAGAAGCGCACACACACAAAAAAAAAAACCCACCACATAATGCACTTGTGTGCGGCTCCTGCAGCCCCACAAACCGCTGAACGTTCAGCCTCTCCCACACGGAGGAGGATCGGGAAATTTTCGGGAACCAAAAAAAAACGGAATTCACAATGACATTCAGGCTAATCTACACCCACCTTACCTCATTCTACTCCGGCTGTCTAAGAAAAGCCCGGTACACTAAATTTGCTGAAGTGGAGGAGGCAGGGGATGAAGGAAATAAAGAAATAAAAAAAGACGCGCTGCCTCGGTTCTGTCCTTCTCCGCTGCATTGTGAGCAGCAACCGCTCACATAATGCCGCAGTCAAATATGCGAGGTAAGGTCTTACGAATGGGGGGAAAAAAAGAGTAAATCTAACGCACACAATGGTTTACACCGCCTCTTTAGTGAAAGGTGCATTAATTATAACCGTGCACACACAAAAAACTCCAACGTTCAGCTTTCTCCGTTTTAGCTGCTGATTTATTAAGACCACTTATGCAAATCAAGTCAATTGCAATTTTCCAATTAGAATACCTGAGGCGCAAAGCGCCGTCCCGCGCGCCACAACAAGAGCTCCCCCGAAAGCAGCCGACACGACGCCGGCGACGGAGGAAGCGGCAGCTGTGCCAGAGGCCGGGAGATCACCGGCTGCCAGAAGTTTCTGTGAGGCGCGGACGCGGCGCCGTCCAAGATTCCCACTTGTTTTTGTTTATTCCATCAAGCTGCGACGACATAACGCGTCCTGGCAATCTATTAGTTCTTTCAATCTCATCGTCTGACATTTGAAATAAATACACTCTGCATAATTATGCACATTTTTACTGTTGAGTAAATCAACAGGGGTGATCCGATTCAATAATCTCCATTTTCACCTCGCCGCTGTCACTCAACAAAAACGCATCTCATTGGGCCTAAATTCGCGCGGAGCCTCTTGCCAGGTGTCTGACTCATTTACACGCCGGGCAGGTTATCCGTTTCCCTCTCCCGCCACATCGGTTTGTTAGTCACGGCGCTGCCGTAGTAACAGCTCGGCACCGACCTGCACCAGTCCTGTGAGGTGCTCCAGCACGCCCTCCATGGGCAGCTGCAGGAGGTGGTTGTTCCTCAGGTTGAGCCGCGCCAGGTTGACCCTGGAGAAGACGCCGAGCGGCAGGCTCCGCAGCAGGTTGGCGTTGAGGAAGAGCAGCTGGAGGGCCGGCATGGAGTCGAAGGTGCCGGGGTCCACCTCGCGGATCTCGTTGTACTCGAAGTAGAGGTACCTGAAGGGAGGCGGGAGGTGTGTCAGTGCATTGGTGTGCAGGGAGACTTAGGCCCAATTCCAATTCCCTCCCTTAACCCTCAATCTCAACCCTCAATCTCAATCCTAACCCTCAATCTTAACCCACAATCTCAACCCTCAAATGTTGATTTTCCGTAAAACCGCAATGCATTCTGGGTAGCCCTCAATAGCAAACTCACCCCTCAAACTGAGGGGCCGACCTGCACCAGTCCTGTGAGGTACAGTACCCCTCAAACTGAGGGGCGAGTTTGAGGGACGTGAGAATTGGGACAGCACTTGGTCTCCACGGGAGTGTGTATTTTTGAGATTGAGGGTTAAGACTGAGGGTTAAGGGAGGAATTGGTACACACCCCAAGATCGAGGGTTAAGATTGAGGGTGAAGGGAGGAATTGGAATGCACCCTTAAAGCCTGAGCTACCACACACCGTTCCACTGCACGCAAACCAGATCGGCTCCGTCTTTAGAGACAAATCAGCACTAAAAACACATGAAATACATTAACGTCACAAACTCCAATGACTCATTTGGTTGTCAGGTTTGACTCGGCATGAATAATTCTTCCCTAAGTTGGAAATTTTCCCTTCTGAAGTCTCGTTTTGAGGTATTCTGAAGGTACATTACCTCTCTTGCACTCCTGCATGACAATAACACCAATTATTATTCCTGTTACGAAGGCACGGCAGAAATTTGATTTAATCTTCCCGATCCCTGCTCAGAGCCCATAAACTGATCGCTATCAAACGATATTGTGTAATTTTACACTCATGACTGCCTCCGCTGGCCTTAGCATGGCTGATTAGCGTGTTAAATCACCGCCTTTTTTTTAAAACTCTGAATTTCTAAGTTCTTTTGTTAAATAATAGAAATCACTGCGGACTATGACTGGATACTCCTGCACACGTGCTCGTCATCTAATAGACTTCCAAGGCTAAAATAAGTGGTCGATCTGGTGGAAACGACTCAAACTTCTCTCCCACCATTAAGTCCCTAACAAAGGCTAACGAGGGGTTAAGAGGATGACATTGTGAATGTGCAGAGAGGAGCTTTATTATTGATTAATAGTCAGATTAATAGGTCGCTATATTTCCTGAACCTTATCATGAGATACGGAGACAGCCGAGCCGAAAACTCAAGGTTAATTGTCGCTCTGAACGCGACGATACTGCCGAACGCTTTTCATCCTGCAGACAGCCAAGCATGAATGGTAATCTGTTGACTCTATTCATGCTCGTTTCATTGAATAAACACAATTACAGCAGATATACATTATTTTGAGGATAGTTTTTGTGCGATTAATCCGACAGCGACACAAACAAATGCATCGCCATGATGACTTTTTGTTTCTTTAATTTATTTTAAGCCCTTTTTCCCAAAAAATTCCTTGGCATCCTGCAACTGTCTCACTGGCTCGTCAACACCTCTGGATGCAGTTGCAAAGAAAAAGAAAAAAAAAGCGTTCATTTTCATGTTGTCACTCACGCCAGGCTCACACCTCGACTGAAGCGCGCTCTCAGGCAGCGTGACTAACGAACGAAGAGCAACGCTGGTGGAGAGAGGCCACTGTTCAATCCAATTAAACCCAAACTTAATGGTCATAATGTTCTGCTCCATCCTGTAACAGCTCAACTAATCTGCACTTCTGAAGACTTGATTAAAAAGACAAGATTTTGTTTTCTCATAAAAAAATAAAGTGACAGTAAAAAAAGAAATGGATCGATTCTTTAAATTATTATGAGACGCAAACGAGAGATGCAGCTTTTGATCACTACTGTATTTTCCAGACTATAAATCGCACTTGAGCGACTAATATGTGAATTACGGTAACTCCGTATTCTGCAATTTGACACTTTCGTATTTTTCACACTGCCAACCACAAGAGGGCGCTGTAAGTCTGTGTCCCTTTACCTTGTGTACCACTGAAACGTAACATTACCAGAAACTTGTAAAAACAACCGAGAAGGACTGGGAAAAAATACCATCAATAAGAAAATTTTTATCCTAAAGGTTACAAGATGCAAGTGGTGAAATATGCAGCTGAAAACGGTGATCAGGCAGCAGAAAGAAACTACTCAACTACGGTGAAAGACAAACTTGCGAGGGACCGGCGGAAAGCAGCTTCCTCCGGAGTGGGAGGAGTTGTTTCGTAGCGACATTGAGGAGGAAAGATTCAATGGAGTTGGTGATTTGGAGCGAGCTAGCTGGTTTGTAAAGGTGTTAGCATGTTCATCATTCTGTAGTTTGTTGCAATAACTGTTGCTTGTTGTAATGTGTTACTTTAGTTTACCAGACACGTTCACAGTTTGGTGTCGCTGAATGTGCTACATTAGCACAACATTTATCTATTCAGTCTGTTTTTCTCTAATTTATAATTATTTTAAATTGCCTTTCAAGATAAAATGTCTGTTCTTGGTCTCAAATTTTCTCAAATAAATTTCTCCCCAAAATGTGACTTAAGTATGTTTTTTTTTATATAGTCCGGAGAATACGGTAGTGGTCCTTCAGCACGTTTCAGTGGTGCGAGTGGAGACGACAGTGAAGCTCCTACCTGAGATTCTGCAGCCCCAGAAACATGTGCGGGCTGAGTCTCTCCAGGTTGTTGCCATTCAGGTAGAGGCTCCTCAGGCTGGTCAGGCTGGAGAAGGCCCCCTCCTGGAGGTAGGAGATGCGGTTGTTCCCCAGGTGAAGCAGGTCGAGGCTGGAGAAGTTCCAGAAGTCTGCGCGGTAGATCCTCTGGATTAGGTTTCCGCTCAGGTAGAGCTTGCGGCCGTTGAGGGGCCGCGGCGTGAGCTGGGACACGTTGAGGAAGCCGTTCTCCTTGCAGTTAACCGTCAGGCCCAGGTCTATGATGTGCAGGCTGCAAGTGCAGCCCAGAGGGCAGATGATGGGGATGGGAGGTCGGGTTTGGTAGCCCTCCTTGGGAGGGTTGTTGGGCATCAGGCTGCGCTGCGTGGGGGAGATCCTGGAGGGCCGGGGCCTTTTAGTCGGCCTGGGGGGCCGCTCTCTGTCTTTCCGCTCCGCTGAGGAGGAGGACGAGGCGGTGGAGGAAGCGTGCGTGTTCTGACGGGAGCCGTGCACCATCGAGGAGGGCTTAGTTGGCCGGACTCGCCCCGGGTGGGAGTTGGGTTTAGAGTTAGGGGGGATGTGCTGAGGCTGTGATCCCGGCGATGGACCGCCCCCCTCCCCTTGTAGCTCTTTATCCGGCAGGTCAGCGCACAGCTCTTTGCGGGGGATTTCCCTCAGGTCTTTGCCATGAAGGTGGAAGGGATATTCGCAGGTAACGTCCCCGACGACGGCGGTGTACGGGATCTGGCCCAGCCACTGCTGGAGCTGCACCGCCTCGCAGCCGCAGTTCCAGGGATTCTCCTCCAGCTGCAGCTCCATCAGGGAGCGGCCGACGTACTCCAGAGTACCCGCATACGCCAGGCTCTTCAGACGGTTTCCCCGCAGGTCCAGATGAGTCAGAGACACAGATCTGGTGGTGGAGGAGGAAGAGGAGGAGGAGGAGGAGGAGGGGGATAGTTAGCTAGGTTAGATGAAAGGACAGCGTGATAGTAAGAGAAAAAGTTCACGAATCTGAATTTTTCTCTGATGATTATTACGTCTTTTCAGAGTCCGTCCGTGTGCCACAGATGTAGGAATTCGGCGGCGACTAATTGCGTGTGACGCTGATAAATCTGCACATCAGTCCTCAAAACTCAAAAAGCGTTGCGAGTCAGATAATCAGACTCTAACCTGAACAGATGAGCAGGCAAGACGGGGATCAGGTTGTCATTCAGAATGAGAACCCGCAGCTTGTAGAGGAACCTCAGAGCGCCGCTGTCAATTCGTTTGATCACATTGTAGTCAGCCTGCAGGTAGAAGAGAAAAAAAAACGCAATGAAGATGGAACTGTTCAAATTAGATTGGGATAAAATGAAAACGTTGGCACTCTTCACTTTTTGTTAAAACTAAAAAATATAATAAAAAAAATTAGAAGAAAAAAGGAGCCGGCGGTAGAAGGGAACATTTTTCTGGCCCTGAGGCCACATGTGGCCCCATCTGTCCCTGGTCTTTGAGGCACACGGGCCAAAACGTTGGCTGGTGATGGGAAGAAAGCAATCTCTCTCAAATTTGAACCAGATTTTGTTTGTAATTAATCTATCATATCACAAATTACGCTCTAAAGTGAGACAAACGAGAGGATACCGGGGGAGGTTTTTCCGGGGAATTTCAAACCTATTTTGTGGCATCGACACGAAAACGTGGCCCACATACCGGCGGTGTGCGAGCCGGTGCAGCCCCCCCCCCCCCCACGTCCTCAGGCATGACTACAGAAACAGTCCCAGAAAAACGCAGAACTGAGACCTTTGGTGAGTCCCTCAGCTTTTATGCTGCAAAGCGCTGAAACCGTCTGACTGAGAACCTGAGGGGGGCCAGAAATGCTGAAACCAAGGTACTCGTTCAGCTTGACTCTTTTTTTTCTGATATCTTATCACACTTTAATAATTTAGCCCTTTTACTGCAATTTTCTTTATTTCATCAGTTTTTTCTTAAGTTTATTTATTTTATTAAATTTTTTTGTGCCTCTAATCTTGTTACGTTTGGTTCCTAACAAAAGATTAGCTTAAAAAAAAAGGTGTAATTTATTTTATTAGACTGTGATTTTAAAACTCAGTAGCAACTTTTTTAAAGCTTTTGCCTTATTATCACCTTTGTTAATTAACAGTGGAGATTTTTATTTTTACAAATAAAGTTTGATTGATAGTTTCATCACCACCAGTGATTGGTCACCAGCTTCCCCTGCCTCTGCAGATTAAATATCGATGCATTAATTATCATTATTGCCAAATAGTCCTGTTTTTTTAGGGGGAGCGGTTGAACCGACCTGGATGGTCTCTCCTTCTGACCCACCTGGAGATACTCCAGAGCCTCCAGGCCGGCGAACGTGTCGTTCCTGAAGACCTCCAGCTTGTTCTCGTGGAGGTACAGCCGCCTGAGTTTGGCGAGCCCGTTGAACGCTCCCACTCGGATGTCCTGGAGTGCGTTGTTGCCGAGGTTTATCGACACGGCGTTGCCAAGGTGCTGGAACCCGTTGCTATAGAGACGCCTCAGAGAGTTCCTCTGGAGGTTGAGTTTGAAAGGGCGGACCCATGACTGTGACACCTGAATGATTAATTAGAGGTCTGATTAGTTATCTTATTAATTACACGAATTTAACCGTTAGAAACAACCCAGAAGCCACATTGGAGACAGGATATTAGACTGGGAGATGCTGCATTTTAATGAGATAAATGGCAGGGCGGTAAAGTGCAGCGCAGTTCCGACTAAAAGAGTGACACTGGAAAACAAGTCGACGCAACTGTTACTCCTCGACGCGTCTCTGGTACTTCCTTGTCATTAGCATGTCCCGTTAGCTCCCCTGAAAGTCTCCGGCTGATTTCCTGCAGCGAGCGGGACGGATCACGTTTCTCCCGTATTGGTTTCTCTTCGACGGCTTCCTGTAAAAACCAGAATCTGAAATTCTTCTCGTAACTAGCCGAGCTTTTACCAACCAGACTCCATCAAATCTTAAAGAGCCGTTAGCGCTGCATTGTCCCAGCAGGACACGTTCACAGAGTGGATAATTGGAGGATCGCCGCGTCTCCGAAGGTTTAATGGGACTGAGAGCTTTCAGCGACGACGCTCCTTTTCCTGAGGAACCAACTCCCACCTTCAATCCAGGTCACTGATGCAGTCTCCGCTTTTAAAATCAAGCTTAAGACTTGTTTTTGTGGGTGGAGCTTAAAGTCTGGGCTCCCTGGGATGCTCCTGAACCACTGGGTGTTTTACAGTGTAGGGAGGCTTTCATCAACGTGCCTCTTTTGACTCTCCACATGTTTAAATGTCTCCCTCACATGTTTATCTGAAACTGGAGCTGACAGTCTGGAACCTGCAGTCTCATCCACCTTCAGTCGACATGGCGTTGATGGAGACTGCAGGACGGAGCTGTTCCAGGCTAAAATCTGCCCCCTCCTGGGCTGGCTTTGCTGGAGATTTCTTCCTGGTTCCTGAGTTTTTTTCTGTTTCCACTGTTCCCTTCGCTCCCTGGTGTGGGACTATTGTGTTTCTCCAGTGCTGCGAGACGGCTCTGTGGTGGTTGTTGCAATAACACGAGATTCAAACTGAATTGCAAATGAAGAAGAAGAGGAAGAGGAGGAAGAAGTGGTACCTGGCTGACGTTGGTGAAGGCCCGCCCATCACAGTGCACGTGCAGCACGCCTTCCTTGACCTCGCACGTGCACGGCTCGAAGCACGGCTCGTCCACTTCCTCCTCGGAGTTGTCCACGAGAGGCGTGTGTGTGGAGGTGGGGGTCGGGGTCGGGGTGTGCGACGCCCGGGACAGACGCACACACCCCAGGGCCACCACCAGAGCGACCCACTGCATCCTCCTGCTTCTCCCTCTCAGCGCAGCCGCCTGGGGCTACGGCCCGGCATCGGCCCTTCGCCGCACTGCACGGCCAAGCGTGACACACACACACACACACAAACGTTCAGGCAGAAACACACGCACGTAAACACACACACACACATGCAGTCATGGTTAAGAGAGGGCAAACAGCCAGGGAAGCTGCAGCAAAAGTCAGTTCAGGATGAATCAGATTGATGATACATCACAAGCACACTAAGGCAGTCATAAAATGAATGTTAAATCACACAGACTGTAGCGCCACGGGGAAAGAATTACATTATATGGGAATAATGATGTGTAGGGCAACTGGAGGCCACAGTGTGCCATGATATAAGCTGCACCGTGGTAAACATGTGTTGGAAGTGCGGGGTTGTGCAGGGAAAACAGGGCTCAAGATAACAAAAAGCCTGAACAAAAACCAGAACAAATTGATGCAAAAACAACAAGCTTAACAATGTCTCTGCTGCCTCGATGTTTTCTTTTGAATTAAAAATTCAAATACTGACATTGAGAATGCAAAACAAAGGCACGCACACGTGGGCTGTTCACCTGTGAATCACATTTTACCATTTCCAAAGTGGCTTTTTGGACAAGAGAGGGGGGGGAAAAAGAAGCTTGTGATGAATATATTCATCTGTATTCTCAAGTGCCTGGTGAAACCGAAATGTCACGCGTGTGTGTGTTTTTAATGTATGCGATATGAATATGGGCAAATGCAAATCAGACTTGTAATTCTTCTGTCTAATGAACTGCTCCATTTATTGGGATGAATGGCAATCAGGGGACACAAAAATTAGGCACAAACACCCCATATTATCAATCAGCAAACTGGGTTATCAGCCGCCATCGAGTCCTGTCACCGTCATCATGGTGATAATGACAGTGGAGCGAGGAAGCGCCGCCACCGCCGCCGCCGCAAATCAAAACTCTTCAAAACGCTCAGAAAAAGGGGCCGACGTGAAGGCGGCGCGGTGACGAGCGGGGACGCGGACGTGGACGGGCGGGCGGCGATGACGGGAATGGCATTTTAATAACGACTGGAAGTGGAGAGAGTTGCGTGTTAGTTGTGGGAGAGGAAACGGGCAGCGGGGCGGGGACGGGAGGAAGGAAAAACAGCTGAGATGGTGAGTCGTCGTGCACGGGGATATTTCCTCTCAAGTCTTAATGAGATCTAAATTGGATAAAGCATCTCGGCCTGCTCGTACAGTGTCGAACACTGCCATGCGAAAATGCAATAATGATCATGATGGTATGGTAGCCGTAATCATACGGCAATAATCTAGCATCAGCGAGTTAGACAAGGAGGCAGCAGTGAAAACATCGCCGCCCGGGAGAGGAAGAGCAATCACAGGGATGATTATGACGGCGAGAGATGAAGCGAGAGAGGTGGAAAGCCAGAAGGAGGAGTAGGAGGAGAAGGAAAAACGGGAAGGAGGTGAAGGAACGGAGGAGGAGAGAGACAGACGGATAGCAGGGAGAGGAATGGGCAGAGAGGAGGCACAGAGGGGGGAGGAAACGGGTGAGGTGGGAGAGAGGAGTGGGATTGCATAAGCAGTAAGAAGTCAGTCAAGGCTGCCACTCAGGATGAGAGCTCACAGTGAAACAGCTGAAATCTGATATTGATTACATCAAAGCCCTCCTCTCGCCCTGCACACAATGTTCGCCCGCCTCACAGAGAAGCAGCGCCAGAGCCAAGTTTCATGTGTGTGTGAGTGTGAGCGAGCGAGCGAGCGAGTGTGTGTTGCAAACAATGTGAGAAAGGTCAAACTATATCTAAAAAGTCCGCTTTTATAACCTGCCAAGCGCAGAAACAGGTAGCTCGACACGTGGAGATGAGCGTGAGCTTTCATAACAAGCCGGCACAATACTTGTTGGACGATCGCACCGACAGGAAACGAAGCCGCGAGGAAACACGGGATCCGGGTTGGACGAGGAGCGGCGACGAGGAGCGGCGCTATCCGGGCCAACGTGCTCGACGGTGTTTGACAAAACGGGAAAACAATGAGAAACACAGCCCATTCAGACTCCCAGGAGGGTTCTGGTCTCATCCAAGAACGCCATTGTTTATCGCTGGGCCCGGAGCCCCCCCCTGTATGGAGGGGATCAATAGCCCAGTCCAGATAGACCACTGGGATCCCTCCTGTTAGATTGTGCTTTGGTGGACGGCCATCTCTCCTTAATGAGAAGAAACACAGTCAACACTCCGGCCTCCTCCTCCAATCAGCCGAGTGGACTCGTCAGCAGTCGACATAGCTCTGCATCATTATGTTAACAAGGGACGGAGGGACTCATGACTGGTGACAGTGCAGCAGCAGAGAAACAGCAGAGAAACTCCGTCCGTCCGTCCGTCCGTCCACGCCACTGGCTGCGCGTTGTGTCTTTGTCCGACTGTCTCCGTCCGTAAACAGGCCTGACACAGGTGTGGCTGTCTTTCCTAAGTCTCTCTGACTTTTTTTTCTTTTTTCTT
>JAUESE010000057.1:7771406-7783906 GCA_032274725.1 Malacoctenus triangulatus | reverse complement strand
TAGGAAGTCTGAGTGGCATCCAAATGTTTGGTTATGCTGGAAAAACTCCGGGCTAAATGTCCTCCATCCCCTGTGGCCTGAGCCTGCCACCTAGCGGCCCCTAAACCAGTCAGTCCTATCTCAAACCTTACATCAGTCCATACAGGAAACAAGGAGAGAGGGGGGGGGGTGGATGAGTTTAATTGAGAGCGGCTCTCTCACCCCGCACTCAACTCTGCCCGCTTGTATTGGTTAAGGAGGTGAAGCACGTAAAGGAACACCGATCAAGATATTTACCGGTAATGACAAGTGTCCGCTCGGACACTGAGCTCCAGCAGTCATAATCGTGAACAGATGGCCGGCAGCTGGCTGCTTCCAGGTGGCTGCTCGTCGCTGCTGGCGGCTCCGTCCCCGCAGCCACTCCTGACTCAGGCGACGCACACGTGCTGGCGCCTAAGCCTCGCCTCCCTGCTGCTAGGCAGCCAATCGGAGCGCACCGTGACTCGGAAGCTGAACGCGCCCAGCCAATCAGAGCGCTCCTTGTTGCGGGGTCTGCAGTTCCCACTCGTATCGAGGCCCTTGTGCTGTCAGCAGGCAGGAAAAGGTATGGAAACGCTGTTATATCTCCCCGGCTTCCTAAAGTACTTATCGGGGCTTCGGTTCGGCTTCTTCCCGACTCGGAGCTTTGACTTAACTCGCGAAATCTTGTGAAACATTGACACTAAAACATTTATTTCAGCCCGCAGCTCTTGTTTATCACTCTGTGAGCAGGACTGATCTCCTTAGCTGCCTCTTGTTTCTGTTGTTGAGAGGGTTTGCCCGTGTGTGTGATGTGTGTGTCGCTGTGCTCGTGCAGATGAGGGGGGGTTTTAGGTTCAGGGTGGTCAGGCTGGCTCGGATTTTAGCTGACATCCGGATGAATAGGACGAAACCACCAGACAGCCCGCGTGAATAGCTGCATTGTGGCTGCGAGCCGGTGTGTGTGTTTGAGTGACAATTCAGGTTCAAACCTATAGGCCTGTGTCACACACACAGACACACACACACACTCAGAGGTGGTTAAGCTGTTGTTTTGGTCCCACTGGGTCCTGACTTCTCTCTCTTTTTTAACATATTCGTCCGTCAGGGAGGCTCCTCATCATCGCTGTGTCGGGGCTGACACGGTGTGTCGCCGCGCTGAGGAGTAAATTACCGGTGACAGCAAGCTGTCCTCTTGTTTACGGTCGCGCCTTGCTGTCAGCCCGCAGTGCCAAAGTCTCATCATCTCTGTCGAGGATGCCGCAGACCAACAAGTCCAGAAACGCAACGTCGTCGGCGGCGTCCGACTCCTCCGGCGCGGTCCAGGCGGGAGCCGCGGCCGGGGACGGCGACCCCGTGCCCCGCGAGGAGAACCGGGCTGTGGGGGAGCCGGAGGGAGGAGGAGGAGGAGAAGACAATGTGGGAGACAGCGAGATCATCAAGTCCCCCAGTGACCCTAAACAGTACAGGTATATGAGGAAGAAAAGCCTGTTTTTTACGCAGCGTAATCTGAGTCCAACCTCTCATACTCGATGTTACTCGAGTGTCTAAATTATGCATCACACTGCAGCACTGTTCCAGGATTTATCTTTTCAATTTTATCCTTTTTTTTCTCTGGTGGTTTTTTTTATTATTAATTTGATTTCCCCTGCAATGTGATGCTGTTTTTTTGTGTGTCCTGCATTCATAAAAATGTGAAAGTGCTGAGAAAATGACCCAGATCCACTAACCCAGATCCAAAAGTGGTATTGAGCATCTCCTCCAGCTGGATCAGTGCAGCATTATTGTTGTCTGATGGGGTGATTTCATGGTTTAAGCACACACCGATGCCTCGGGCCTCCGTGGGGCATCGTCTGAACATTTGCTGTGGAGAACAAGAGAAGTCTCCGAGGGTAAAAGATGCAGTCAGCACAGTGATACTTGATTTAACGGCTTGTTCGGAAAACAAAAAGGAGGCAGCGAGAGCTGTAAATCTCAGCGATGCGTTGTTCCTCCGAACTCTCAGCGCCGTTTCACCTCTGACTTCACTTTCCCCGCCAGGTACATCGTTCTCGACAACGGGCTCCGAGCTCTGCTGATCTCGGACTACAGCGGACCGACCGCGTCAGAGGACGACAACTCGGACGAAGAGGAAGAAGAAGAAGAAGAGGAGGAGGAGGGCGAAGAGGAGGAGGAGGAGGAAGGGGAGGAGGAAGAGGATGAAACTGGGGATGAGGAAGAGGACGAGGGGCCGGGCAGTGAGGATGAAGATGACATGGAGGGGAAAAAGAAGAAAGGGAACGCAGAGAAACAGGTGATGTTTTAATCAACTTTATTACTGTCAAATATTAAGTCATTAATTTCATTAAATTTGAAGTTAAACACATAAAAAATGCAGCTTGAGATCTGTTTGGACACTTCTGAGCTTCTGAGACTTGAATTTCTGATCATTCATGAACAAACGCAGTAAAAATTAAGGATTTTTGGACCAATTCGCCAACTTTAATCAGACTTTTTGTGATGAGAAACATTTCGCGAGTAAGTTGGTTATAGATTGTTGATTTTCTCTTTAATTATGTCGCTTATGAAACAATAAATCTGGAGCGCAAGCTGTTTTTTTGCTGCCAGCAAAATGATGCATCCAGGAAGGGAAAATATCTCACTGCAGCTCATTCATGCTTTTAAAGGAAGCCATTCATTGTTGGTTTTAGGCTTTTCTTTATGGGCTTTGTTGGCATTAAGACAAACAGAATCGCTGCTTTAAGTGCTTTGCGAGGCTTAAATTAAAAAAAAAAAGGACTTGAAAGATGTCCTGATGTCTCGTGTCCCGCTCCAGTCTGCAGCAGCGCTGTGTGTCGGCGTGGGCAGCTTCAGTGATCCCAGCGATCTCCCCGGCCTCGCTCATTTTCTGGAACACAGTGAGTAATTATTAATTTGCTTGGAGAAGTATCCTCCCTCTCTCTCTCTCTCTCTCTTTTTTTCTTCTCTCTCTTACTCTAATTTATTGGTTTGTCCGTCCTCGGATGCAGTTTTCGCGTTTCCCTTCACTGATCCCAATTTTGAATCCGCTCCATGCGTAGTTTGTTCTAATTATTTGGCGCGCCCCATTAGGCCGTGTTGAGCGGCTCAGTGTCAGTTAATAAAATGTGACATTTCCCAGAATATCCCCCTCCTCGGGCAGGATTTATCCACTGCGAGGCCACGGGGCAAAAAAACTGGCTTTTGGGCTTTTTGTGACCCACTTTCTCTCCTCCTGCTCATTGTGCATTGTGAATCTAACTCATCACCTGAAAATACCCATTCAGCTCCCGCAGCTGACAGCACATAATCATTCATCCCTGAACGCAGTAAACAGCAACTTTATACAGCAAACTTAGGCCATTTGTCAGTTTGTTTAAACGTCTCACTTCCTGTTTTCTTTAACGTATTCGATCATATTTTAGGACGATAATATCTCGAAATTTCTGCCTGATGAAAGCTCGATCGGAGAGTTCGTGGTGCAGCGGTTTGCGCCGTCTCTTGTGGGTTCCTTGTGCGTCTGTTGTGTGCGTTTTTCTTCAGGGAGGACGGGCTGCAGCTCGCCTCTTAACCTCGTCCTGATAAAGAGGACGTAAATGATAGATGAGCGACGGAGGAACGAGCCACAGGATGATGACATGATGCGAGACGTTGTCTGAAGTCTGAATAATATATCGGCTTACAAACCAAATGACTCGCATTAACAAGCCACCCGGGAGGGTCGGGAAGCTGCTGTCCGCCGAGCGGCGGCGTTGATATCTCAGCTCCCTGTATTCCACGTTCGGGGGAGGTCCTCGACGACTCGGGCGCGCATCAGACACAATGCTGCCGTTCTTTCCAGTCAGAAAACGAGAAGCTCGGCTCGCACAAAGTGACACGGTCTCTGTCTGAACTGCAGGCTTGCTCTCTGGTTGATACCATCAGCAGATAAGTCTCCTCAGCCGACATGGTTCTCGTGCCTAAACGATCCGCCTGAAATCAAATCCTTTCTCGTTTCTCTTCCTGCGGCGCTATTTAGAGCAATGTGTACGACTGCATCTGATACAAAGCTATCAAACTCCTCACTTGAAATCTGATGCCGCGACGAGGAGCGAGAGAGAGAGAGACGCGTTGGAAGTTGCGGCTGGTTTCTTTTTGCGCTTGTGATTTGTTATAAAGTTGCAGCCTCTCCTCCTCTCCTCCTCCTCTCTCCTCCTCTCCTCTTCCTCTCCTCTCCTCTCCTCTCCTCTCGGTACGTTCCAGTGGTCTTCATGGGCAGTGAGAAGTACCCCTCTGAAAACGGCTTTGATGCCTTCCTCAAGAAGCACGGGGGAAGCGACAACGCCTCCACCGACTGCGAGAGGACCATCTTCCAGTTTGACGTCCAGAGGAAGAGCTTCAAAGAGGCTCTCGACAGGTGAGGAGGGGAGGAGGGGGGGGGGGGGATCAGAGGGGGGTAGTTTTGTTTGTTTTCCTCGCTCCAGTCACCTCTAACAGGCCGACTCCTCAACAAGCATCTGATGACTTATGGATGAATGGAAAAAAACCGGGAAAAATACACTAACAAGCAACGTGTTGGAACAGGTGCTCCAGTCTCTGGTCAAGCTGTCACCGCGTTTACATGCTGACTGCATAATGCACGGCTAACAGCTGGTGGAGATTGTTCACTATAAACACCCGGCTGCTTTCAGACTATAACATAAAAAGTGACATCTGGATTTTTTTTGCACCCTGCCCTGCGACGCGTCCTGATGGAGCCCGTCAGATTTGTCAGAGACCATCAGCCGTCTGTGACGTGCATCAGTCTCCGTCTGATTGTCCGACCCGCGTCCCGTCCGTCTGCCCTGACTGTCCCCTCCTCTCCGTCCTGTCAGGTGGGCACAGTTCTTCATCTGCCCGCTGATGATCAGGGACGCCATCGACCGGGAGGTGGAGGCCGTCGACAGCGGTGAGTCCCGGCGCCTCGGCGCGTCGCTCCGCCATCCACGCAGGTTGAATATGAGCTTGTTTAATTGGGAGTGTAATGTTCAGAGAGGCTCCTCTCTCCTCCGGCAGCTGTTTCCTCACTCCATCCATCCTCGTCTTTTTCCTCCGTCTTACCTTGTGTTTTTTTTTTTTCTTCTTCTTCCTCCTTCCTCGTTCCTCCTCCTGCCTGTCAGAGTACCAGCTGGCTAAGCCATCTGACTCCCATAGGAAGGAGATGCTGTTTGGCAGTCTGGCCAAGCCTGGACACCCTATGGGCAAGTTCTGCTGGGGTGAGTTGGTAAACACAACCGCTGGGACGTATAATACACGCAGGGCCTCCTTGGGGTATGTTCAGCAATAACAAACAGGAGTGCTGGAACCAGCGCCGAGTTTCTGCCTTTTTCTTGCTGATATCTTTGCATTATTTCTTTTCTTTTTTTTTCGCTTTCTCTGCAGTGTTTTATAATTGAGCTGAATTGATGTTCACTTGTGTCAACACCAGGGAACGCCGAGACTCTGAAGCAGGAGCCAAAGAAGAAGAAGATCAATGTGTACAAGCGTCTGCGGGCCTTCTGGAAGACCCACTACTCGGCCCACTACATGACTCTGGCGGTGCAGTCGAAAGGTCAGGAGGCTCCACCTCGTGTATTAATCATGGAGATCTGGCTGATTAGCAGTCTGACAGATATTTAATTGATTTCGATAATTTCCAGACACCAAAACGGACTGATTAATTGAAAAGGCAATCTGTAGATTAATCAAAAATTAAAACTATCATTAGCTTCTAATAAGGCTCCACTTCATCCATGTTCAGCCAGCCGTAGATAATCATCCTTAAATCAGCTCAAATTGCTGTATTACTCCAAACAAAGTCGGGGACAAAATACTAACACGTTTTTCTGGGTTTCACAGAAAATATCACACAGCTAATTAACTGCAGCGCGCAAGTAAGACGACGACAAGTGTTGACATTTTGTGCCGGGAAATACCGTCCTCGTGATGCGTCTTCGTTACTGTGTGACTCGCCTTTTTTTTTCCTTGTTTCAGTTTTTAACGCCGGGTAAGAACCATCCGCTCGCCATCAGCCAACGTAACATGATGTAGGAGCATCACAGAGATCTCCTATTAGAGTAGAACAAGAGAACACGAGCAGGACGCTCCCTGTATTTCAGGGACCGCGACGTGATTAAAGCCGGGAACAAAAGAGCCGATCGTCGTTCTCAATAACTCGTTTCTGTTTCTTTTCATGAATAACAATAAGGTGTATACGTTTGTCTTCACTTGTCCTTTATTTCACTCCTTTTTTTTGTCTCTCCTGTGTTTGTTTCTGGGTTTGTTCAATGTAAGAAGAGAGGAACCTGAAATAAGTGACTCACACGAGTCGTTCTTTGATGAAGGTCGAAGCTAAATTTAATTCTACAGAATCGTATCGACAGAGCCGATTAGATGAGCGATCGCTCGCAGATCAAACATTCATCAAACCTTTATTGCTGCACATGTGCAGAGTGTAATTAAAGACAAAAAGGAGACGGTTTTGAAATGTTTCAGTAAAGAACAGACAGTTCTCGGTGAATATTTAGTATTTGTACCACATTATAGATTCAAGATGTGTGCTGTCAAAGACCGATGATCAAATAATTAACATGTCGATAGTAAACCAAGCGCTGCAGGTTCTCATCAGCGATCGTTCTGCGTTTTCTATAAGGAGGTCGTTACCTTTTACCTGTGACTGGACAGAAATAGGGCTGGGACGATAATCAGTAAATCAATAAATCATACGATAAATGAAAAATGATCGCGATCCTTTTGACTGTCGGCTAAAACGTCTTATGGGTTCGCTCCTTAAAGGAAAATAGATTCAACTTAAATGGTGCTTCTAAGGTTTGTTCTGAATTCTCGATTCGAGATTATGAGCCACAATTACTGAGACGCGCTCGAACTCTAATTTCTCCTCCTTCACTTGTCGTGTCCTTCAGAGAAGCTGGACACTCTGGAGAAGTGGGTGAGAGAGATCTTCAGCAAGGTGCCGAACAAGTGAGTGTTGGCGAAGTGGCTCTCAGTCAGGGTGATGAGCTGCTGGTGTTATAGATTGAGTCTCAATATCCTTTGCTCCAATGTAAATGTCAAGCCTTCCTCCGTCTTTCTCCGCTCTTTTCATTTCAGACCTCCGGTTTTCTTTTAAAGTGATAAACCTGAAAGGAATCATTTCCCACCTAAAACCTGAGCTCAATCTGTTTTCTTACAGCCTCCCTCTTCAACTGCAGCACCTTCAAACTGCATCAACATGCATGTCACTGTTACATGAAGCCCGCATCACCTCAAGTTTTTCTCTGTTTTTTTTAATTCAGGCTACCATTTCAATTAAAAGATTACATGTTCCCGCTGTGGGCTGATGAAATTCCTCGCATCTCTGCTTCTAAAACCACTTTGAGTGATTTTTTTTTTTTTAGCTCGTTCAGTGGAGCCAAAGTAACTTTCATCAAGCCCCGAACAAATGAAAGTATTTGAGTTATGTCCAACATGTTTATTATGCGATTCCACTCCAACATAAAGCATAAAACCGGAAAATCGTCTTCACAGTCCTTAAATCCTCTCAACACCAAATGGGGAATAGGCACTAATGTTGCAGTAAAACAGCAACTTTTTCACTGCAACAAATATATTTGGCAGTGCTGTCGAGATTAACAAAATAGAGATTAATTACTTTTGCTCTGTAATTAATTAATCTAAATAATCTCCATTTTAATCTCACCTAAAAAAATGATTGAATAAAGCCCTAAACTTGAGGTATTTGCATTTAAAATTCATAACAAAACTGTGGTAGATCAAAGATCGATATATAACAAAAAAGTGTCTTCATAAAGTCATTTATTGTTTGTAACACTTGGAACAGTTGATCCCAGCCATTTACATTCCACTGTGTAGAGAGACTAATCCCAAGTTCTACCTACAGCCGTTACTTTGGACAATCACTCTGTTAATGTGCCAGTAATTACAAAATAAAAGATAAAACATCAGGTCCCTATAAAATTCTGCAAGATAACATCCGAAAAAAGGGGGAGAACACTTTTCTGAGCAATACAAGTATTACTTGTAGTAGTACTTAAACTCTCACCAAAGACAGCCAATCAGTGTCACTTCAGTGTGCGACTGATCGTTGTGTTTGACTTCCAACACCTCAAGCACAAGAAGCACAAAGCGTGAAAAGTTAATTAAAAATGAGATTATTGCGATTAAAAAATATAGCGCACTAAATTTGACTGGAATTAATTAGTCGCAATTAATGCGATAATTTGACACCTACATTTTTTTTTCTCCTAATATTTCCTGTGAATCTAAGTAGTGCCTCCTGCCACATGTTGTGTATTTTTTTGCAGTTTTTTCCCCTTACGTCTGGTTTTGTGTTTGCAGCGGTCTTCCGAAGCCAGATTTCTCCGACATGTTGAATCCCTTTGACACACCAGCCTTCAGCAAGCTGTACAGAGGTACTGATTCACCTCTCTGTAGGTGTCGCAACACATTTGTGCTCGCGCACTTTCCAGAGTTTCTCCTCCTTCTGGTACTTTCTGCACGTGTCAGATTCGTTGACGCTTTGTCTCACGCCCGGTTCAAAAACACTGTACGTCCATGAGCTCTGCAAAAAGCCTGATAACAAGTCATTTCGTTGAGTCAGGTGAATTATAATGATACGCAGAGCACCAAGTTCAGAGGGTCGGGGTTGACAGTTGTTTAAAGGACAAGTAAATTACAAGAATATTTAATTTTTGACGCTTTATAATCTGCCTTTTTTCCCTTGTCATTGCTGAAAACCTTCACCTCTGCAGGCCTCCCGAAAGATTTAATGAAATACAATCTGTAAAGAAAAACGTCTTTCATCAGTTAAAAAGGCTTCAACAAGTTGAATCCACTTTGATGCCACGTTTTCCTAATCGAGTGTCCATTTGCAGTCGTTCCCGTGAGGAAGGTTCACGCCCTGAACATCACCTGGGCTCTTCCTCCTCAGGAGACGTACTACAGGTGAGGCGGCGCGCCGCAATCACCCGGCAAACGTTGTGAGGCACATAAATAAAGAATCAGACGATTCGCAGCAGACCTCGGTTTTCCTTCACTTGAGAGAAATTGCATCAAATGTCTTTGTTTGTCTCCTTTTTCATGCCCCTGTCTCCTTCCTGGAGAGTGATGCCTCTTCATATAAACATAGAATTAGACCAGCCAAAAGACACCGCACTTCGCCCTGATTGTAGATGGATTGCGTCAATGTTTTTGTTTCCTTTTTTTTTGTGATCTTCCCCTTTCTCTTTTCAGAGTGAAGCCTCTCCACTACATCTCTTGGCTGATTGGCCATGAAGGCACAGGAAGCATCCTCTCGGTGCTTCGGAAGAAGTGAGTGTTATTGCTTCGGTCTGTTTGTTTTTCTGATTCGAGGGCACTCCAAAAAACGCAATTAAAAGCTCTCCAATTTACTCGGCATACATGAGCTTTTCTTGTTCTGACTGGGAGCGAGCCCCGAGTGTCGCAGCCCAATCTTCAGACTATAGACTTCTTGACAATGTGATTCATAGATCCTCGTCTCTGGGTGCGGTTTGTACAAGCGTGTTTCAGCCTCTCGTCGTGGAGTGTGCGAGTGATTTGCCCATCCAACACTCCCCGGACCGCCGGCGTCACCCACTCGGGCCGTGTAATGGAATATTCCTGTTTACTGCGGCGGGGGCTCTTTCCACTTGTTGATAAAGGACAACAGTGAATTTTGAGTGTACTCAGTCTCAATCTCCAGTCAAAACAATCAGCGCAGGCACGATTGCTTTTTTGTGGTTGTTGTTTTTTCTTTTCTTTTATTGAGTTCAAACGATTCAGACGTCAAGAAGCAGGTTTGAGGTGGAGCAGTTGTTTGTTGCCCCTCTGTCCAATCAGGGAACGGTCCCCTTGTGTGTGAGTGTCCATTCGATGCTTCGGGGGTATTTTTCTGGATTTTTGCGCATTGATGAGTCCTTTAAATGTGCTAGCGTTTGCAGGGCAGCTCGAGCATTTCCAGGTATTTAACACTCTCCTGGTGTGAGCCATTAAAGTGATTATTTCTGCAGGTGTGATAATGTACTGCCGACTTTTTTTTTTTTTTTTTTTTTTTGCCAATTTGCCCTGTTTTTTTTTTTTCGTTCATCATCACAGAAACGCTCTCTGCGCTTCACACAGAAAAGCGCAGGAAAAGGCTGAGAGAATAAAAACTGCAAAACAGATTTTTCTTTTCTACATTTGGGGATTTTTATGGGTGTGTTAACGACCAAAAAGACGACCGTTGTGTTTGGTAAATCACAAGAAAAAGTGAAGTGATTGTTTAGAACGGAGGTCTTCAACAGGGGGGGTCAAAAAATTGGATTGATTTTACAATTTTTTTTATATTCCCCCCCCCCTGCATTTTTTGAAACGCACAGAAAATTATTATGAAAGGATTTTTAAATGTTATGTAGCTGTTCTTTGAGGTCTTGGGGATTAGAGGAAAAAGAATCAAAATATATTTTGAATATATATATATATGTTCAAAATGTTTGAAAACATCCAAACCCACCTCGCATGTTTAAAATAAAAACAGAATATATGAACATGTGAATTATTTGAATATCTTAGTACTGAATGAAATCACAATGTACAATACAAATAAATAAGTAAACAAACAAATAAATACATAAATAAAATGTACATAAGATGGCACTCTTTTTAATTTTATTATCTATTTAAACTTCTTTATTGTTTTTTTAAAAGAACAATTTTTCCTTTTCCTCCTCTCTTCCTGCACCCCCTGTATTTTCCCTATGAAGCTGTTGTAACAATTAAATTTCTCCATTGTGAGATTAATAAAGAATTGATATCTTATCTTTTGTTGACCAGTTTAATATAACACAGTTTTATACATAAGTAGGGGGTCCTTGCTCCGTCTCTCCATCAGTTTGAGGGTCCTTGGCCTGGAAAACGTTGAAGACCAATGGTGTGGAAGCAAGAGGAATCAATGAATGCCGTGTTTGTTTGTTTGTTGTGTGTGTGTAGGTGCTGGGCACTGGCTTTGTTTGGAGGAAACAGCGAGACGGGCTTCGATCAGAACACCACCTACTCCATCTTCTCCATCTCCATCACTCTCACCGACGAGGGCTTCCAAAACTTCTACCAGGTAACGACCAACCTGCCGGCTTCTTTTGTCTCTCCGCACAAACACAAAATCAATTAGCAGTTTACGCTTTCATCCATACCGCTCTGTTGATCTTTTGTCTGTTTCTAAAAAAAAAAAAACAACAAGTCAATGTTTTTCTTTTCTGCGATCAGTTGCTAAGACAACGCCGGTAACCAAAGACTCAGTGGGTGATCGATCAGCGGGAGGAACGGTTTTTTACTCGCAAGTACTTAATGGGCGAAATGTTTCAGTCAACAAAGTTGGTGGCTGCTGTGTAAATGTTGAACCAGCTCTGGGGAAACGGCGTCCTGTGCGTTCAGAAGTGACCCTTTTAATCAGGGTGAAAGACGGCAGATCGGAATGACTGTGCGTAGTTTTGTCACTCGCCATCATGACTAATCATAACATGATTATCGGGGTTATTTGAGACAGATTTTCACCCTTATTAAATGTGCTCTTTAAATAAATTGACTGGAGTCACCGTCCAACTGCAGGTGGATGACAGTAAATACTATCATTGTGACATCCAAATTACAGCGTGCCAGCGGTTTATTAGAGATCTGTGTCCAACTGTGCCTTTTTCCTCTCATTAGACACACAGCCAGACAGCTAACTTGTGCTTGGAACAAAAAGAAATTACAGCAGATCAGAAAAAAAACGCACCCACGCAAAGCCACCTTTCCACAATGGATCAGACCAGCTTTGCTGTGCAGGATGAAGAACTCTGCGCTGCAAAGGAAAACAGCAAAAAAACAAAATACACAGAAAAGCCACACGCAAATGGTTAAAAACAGACAAGATTATTCGGCTAATTTGCATGTTGCCTAATCCCCAGAGAGCCACGTATTGAAAAGACAATAGCTTAAAGGAACGTCTGAAGAGCCCGGCTTTGTTCAAAAATTAACAAAATCCACTCACCTGCATTGTTCCACATGCTTTATAATCGTGTTTGTGTAATCTCTGCCACACATCTGCATAAAACATTCGTTTTGCACCAACCTGGCAGAGTTTTTTTAGGGGGAGCAGCTCGCTGCAGCGAAGCCGGGACCTGCAACCTTTTTTTTTTTTTTTCTTCTTTTTTTTCGCATCCTTCTCCGGTTGCCTGGCAGCCGAGAAACGGCGCCGTGCGTAACTCCGCCATAAACAAGATATAACGTGTTCATTAGCGAGAGGGGAAGCGTTCCCAGCTTTAGTGCTAGCTGAGCTAATTGGCCTTATTGCAGTCGCCCTATATTTGCTATACCGTCATGAGAGCCGTATTGATCTTCACTGTACAGATGCAAAGCCCTAAATGTCGACGTATCCCCTTTTCAAAATGCCAGAGCTTTAACCCCGAATAACAAAGGGACAAAATAACATTTAGTATTGAGGAGGAGGCCAGAACGCTGCTTTAACAGGTCTC